>CAJQZJ010031900.1:6319002-6368828 GCA_907164525.1 Lophiomys imhausi | reverse complement strand
CCTTTCCCTCTGATTCCCAACACTCTCAGATGACTACATTTTCCATTACAGTGCTCACTGGCACACTGACTTTGTTCTTTATTTTTCCCACCAGGGTCATCTAGTAGCAGGCACCCAAACCAGGCAACCCCAAAGAAAAGTGGTTTAAAAAATGGCCAAATGAAGAATAAAGATGATGAGTGCTTTGGAGACGACATTGAGGAGATCCCGGACACAGATTTTGACTTTGAAGGGAACCTGGCCCTTTTTGACAAGGCAGCTGTGTTTGAGGAGATTGACACCTATGAGAGGAGGAGTGGTGCCCGTTCTCGGGGTGCTCCAAATGAGCGCCCCGCTAGGTACCGCCATGATGAAAACATCCTGGAATCAGAGCCTATTGTCTACCGTAGGATCACGGTACCACACAGCATGAGCAAGGAGTTCTGTACAGGTGAGCTTCATTGAGTCACCGTGGGCTGCTCTTACGTTTGAATTTGTTTAAAACTGGAAAACCCAGTTGTTTGAAAGTCAGCATCTTGACTCAGAAATTAGTGACTTGGCAGTTGGTGCGTGTTTCTGTCTGTTGGAGACTGTGGCTAGCCTAGCACTGAGCTATGGTGGGCAGGTAATTTCAATACTTGTCCCTTTGTGTCCCATGTCTGGCAGATACAGTGTAAAATCTGACCTTTCCTTCAGTCTGGTCTCTCTGATAACTGTCTGCGTATTTCATCAGAAGTGTAGCTGTGTTTATTAGTTATTGGCTGATGCAAGAAAGAACTAAAGATGGGTAAAATCCATGTACTATAATTGGAGTTTCAAGAAATTACATTTGTTTATCCTCCTGCCTTTATCTGATTTGGTCATTGAGAGTTTGGCTGGTAAAGAGTCTCACCTAATAAAGTAGGCCCTTTGTAGTTATGAAAGCCACTGTATTATAATGCAGTTCTCTTGCCTTAGTGGTTTTCTTTTAGATAGATTTACATTTTGGTTTTATGTGTGTGGATGTTTTGTTGGCATGTCTGTATGTGTATGCAGTACTCTTGGAGCCCAGAAGAGGGCATTGTATTCACCTGGAACTGAAGTTACAGTCAGTTTTGAGCGGCCAAGTAGGTGCTGGGGATACAACCCCTCCTTCGAGAAGAGCAGCCCCGACCTCAGTTAGTTTTCACAGTTTGTTTTGTTTTAGGCAGGGTCTCACTCTATAGCCCTAATTGGCCTGGAACTTCCCAGAGATCCACTTGCCTCTGCCTTCCAAGCACTGGGACTGAAGGAGTCCGTACCACACTCAACTGGTCTGTTTTTTATTTTTATTTTTTAAAGATTTATTTTATGTATATGGATGTTTTTTCTGCATGTGCATCTATTTGTATACCAGAAGACATCATCTGATCACATGAGACCTCACCATAAGACCACCATGTAGGTGTTGGGACAGTGAACTCAAGACTTCTGAAAGAGCAGCCAGTGCTGCTTTTATCTGTGGAGCCATCTCTCTGGTTTCTGACTTTTTTTAAAGTCAGAAACTTGGTCTTACTCAGTGTTGTATTGCTAGGAAGAGACACCGTGATCAAGGCAGCTCTTATGAAAGAAAGCATTTAATTGGGGGCGTGCTCACAGTTTCAGAGGCCTAGTCCATGTCATTGTGGCAGAGAGCATAGTGACAGACAGATGTGCTGCTGGAGAAGAAGCTGAGAGTTCCATGTCCTGATCCACAAGTAGGAAGATGGGGGTGTGGAAAGGGAGGAGACAGAAAATGCCAGCATCTGGGCTGAGTATGGGCTTTTGAAAAGCCCACTCCCATTTGTGCACCTACTCTAATTTGTCTAATTCTTTCAAATAGTGCTACTCCCTGGTGACTGAACATTCAAATATTAGTTAAGAATTGGCCTATGGGGGCCATTCTTAATCAAATCACCACAAACTTGCCCTTAAATCTGTGGCCTTGAGCACAGATGAAAGTAGCTGTAGGAGATAAAATATGCTTCAACAGTGCCCTTCCTCCCCCTCAAACCACATATTAACTAGACTTCTTAGAATACAGTGTACAAATCATTGTAGTTGAGAGATTGTAAGAGCCAAAGCGGAAACCATAATTGTTTATTAAATGGAAAAGGAATTGAGTATAATGTTTCCATTTTGGTTTGAAGAATATGGAGACTTTACATTGTGAATACTCACAGCAAGAAATGTCTAGGCAGCTGAATTGCATTCAGAGGAATTTCTGGGATGGCTTTTTGTTTATAACTTGTGCACCCCTTTGAAGAATAGGCTGACCACCAGGCTAAGACTGAAATTGTTTCAGTTTTTCACTGGTAGACCCTGGTAGGCATGTGTCTTTACTGAGGAAATTTCCTTTAGCACAGTGTGTCTTAGTCACAGTGTGACTACTAAACTCTTTGGGGTTTTAAAACTACTTGTGTAAGGACAAGTAGCCTTGCTCAGATTTCAGGCCTGCCTTCCTTCCTTCCTTCCTTCCTTCCTTCCTTCCTTCCTTCCTTCCTTCCTTCCTTCCTTCCATACTTCCTTTCTCCCCCCCTTCCTTCCCTCCCTTCCCCTCTTTCCTCTCCTCCCCTCCTATTTTGTTTTTGGAGACAGGATTTCTCTGTATAGCCCTGCCTATCTTAGAACTAACTCTGTAAACCATGCTAGCCTCAAATTCACAGAGATCCACTTGCCTCTGTCTCTCAGGTGCTGGGATTAAAGGTGAGCTCCACCATCGCCCAGCCTGATTTCAGGCTTTTCAAAGGGCATATTCTCTGATCTCCCATCTGCTATTCCTGCTGCCACTCCCTGTGCCATCACCCTTGTGGTGCTGCAGAGGTGGTTGGATTATGACGTGTGTGGTTTCCTGGAATTACTTAGACCACAGGAATTCCTTAGCTTGGGAAGATTATGGTCTGCCTTGTAGTTAAGTGACTACAAAGGTGAAGAGTCCACAATGAGAATGAGGAAAACATTTCAGATCCTGAAGAACCTGAGAAAACATTTCCTGAAGAGACCAAAACAGAGGTGGTCATTTTTCCCACTAGACAGAAATAGAAAGTTCTGTCATCATGAAATTATTTTCCGTCAACAAATACACTGCATGCCACATGTGCTGGTTCTTGCACCGAGGGACAGCAGCTTGTGCAGTGTAGTGATAGCAGTGCACTCTGCTAGTGCATGGCAGTAGGACCAGAAACATCTGCCCATGTGATTTTCCCTGACAGTGGTTAGAAGAAACAAATCCCCTTTGCCATGCTAGAAATAGGGCAACAGTTGTCTCACTGAGCAACTTCACCTACAGGTGATTTTCTTTTCTTCTCCAGCTTCAAAGCACAGTCTTCAAGCAGGTTTTTACTGAACAGTATTCAAATATTGAAGAGCTGGACATCTTCAGTTCCAAGTGTTAGCATCAGAGTAAGGCAATCTGTGTAAGATATTTGGAGAAACAATCTACTTGATAAACCTTTTTCTCTTAAGAATGTGGACAAGTTATGAAGGGAGACTGTAGTATAAGAAGAGAAATCTTGTTGCATGAAATACTAATATTTATAATTGATACTTAATGATTACTAAGGCAGCAGAGCTATTCCTTAACCCACTATTTATGAATAAATACACAGAGACCTGTTGGAACTTAATATAACCTTAAGTACTGGGACTGGGAAGATCTTTACCCTCTAAGCTAGCCTCCCAGCCAAAACCCCCACTAATACTTACATATGTTCTAGTTGGTCTGGCCCCCTGAGTAAATTGCTCTATGCCATGTGCGTTTCTCATTCTCCATCTTAACCCATCTCGTCTTTCCTTCCTCTCCTCTTCCTGAGGTTAAGGAATAGCCCTGCCGCTTTAGTAATCCTAAGTATCAGTTATAAATATTAACATTTCATGCAACAAAATCTGATTAATGGTAAACAGACTGCAGTCTCTAAAAAGTGCTCTCTCAGAAATGGACCATTCTAATCAGTAATTTACAGGAGTGGCCTGGAGAGCCCTTAGCAGGTTTTAGGATTCTAACAGCTTGCTGCTGCTGTCCTGCATACTCATGCTGAGTGGTGTCAACAGCATATAAACAGGTAATTGAACATACTCCCCTTAACAATATTCTTTGCCAGCAGAGAGAGAGAGAGAAGAGTGAGCATACCCGAGACCCGAGTATGCATGCACACTACAATAGGTCAGTTGATTGGGAAAATACATTCAGGAATCAACAATATTTAGTTCCTTGTTTAGCCCAAATTTCTGTGGAAAGCCCTTTTTGGTTCTTTGGCATGGCTGCTGTTTCTACCGTGACAACCTATAAGGCAGTCTAACTCAGGCATGCTCTATAACATAATAATGTTCAGTAGTTACTCCCATATGGGTCAGGAAATCTCTGGATCCAGATGTACAAGTTGAAAAGTCTGTGGAAACAAAGTGTTTGTATATGTGTATGTGAGTATAATACATACAGTGAAGAAGTCCCCAGAGAATAGTGCTTAGGGGCAGTAGGGTGCCAGAAGAGAGCTTTGTTAAATGTTTATAATATTCTAAACTGCATACTTAGGACCATTTGGCTCTGACAGAACACTGTGGTTGGGCTGGGAAGATCACTTAGTCAGAGTGCTTACTGTGCAAGCATGAGAATCTATCTGATTTGTTTGCACAGCACCCACATAAAAAACTGGCAGTACATGCCTGTAATGCCAGTGCTGAGGAGGTGGAAACAGGAGGATGGATTCCTAGAGCCTTCTGGCCAGCCAATGTGTTAGGGTCTATTTAAGACCTGGTCTTAAAAAGTAAGATAGTGACCAAGTAGGGGTGGCATACGCCTTTAATACTAGCACTCTGAGAGGCAAGTGGATCTATGTGGTTTTGAAGCCAGCCTGGTCTACAGAGCAAATTCCAGGACAGCCAAGGCTACAAAGAGAAACCATATCTTGAAATACCAAAAACAAGATAATGAATGAAGGTGGCACCCAGTATTACCCTCTGGCCTAGATAAGCACCCCAGAGGCACACAAACACCAGAAGAGACTGCTGCGCTTATTGTTTGTGACCTGCTCTTAGGACTGTTGTAGGAGCCAGGAAGGTTTGGTGGCACACACTTGTAATCCCAGCACTCAGGAGGCAGAGGTAGACAAGTCCCTGAGTTTGAAGCCAGGCTGCTCTACAGAGCAAGTTCCAGGACAACCAGGGCTAAACAGAAAAATCCTGTCTTGAAAAAACAAACAACAATAACAAAAAAGGATTTAGTAGGAAGAGCTGGGGTATAGTAGTCAAGAGCTTGACTTGTGGGGACAGGAGTGGGGAGTAATAGCAGATGGGATGATACCCTGTATGCCCAGAGTATGGTGCGAATGTGGATAGTAAGAGTGCTAGGTGTTGGAAGGCAGGCAAGGTTAGGACAGAGTTGAGAGCGTTAGTAAGGAGCAGAACAGAAGCTCGTGGGCAGGATTTTCCAGCTGAGAAGAGGATATTGGTAAAACTAGGCAGGTATTGATGACTAGTGTGAATAAAAGGCTTGGGAGGTTGTTCACTAGCTGGTTTGGTTGAGGGTAGAATTTGTAGGGGTGACTTGAAGGCAATAAATAAAAAAAGTTAGGAATCTCCACCATTTATTTTCTAATATGTAGCCCTCTTCTGAATGAATGGGTAGGGCCATTGAGTAGTAGTGGTGGAGGCAGTGACTCTTTGCAAGTGTCCTGTCAGCTTTACTGGAGAGTTATTCTCTACCTCTATTCTGTCTGTTGAGTTAAATTAGCAGCAAACCCACAGTGAAATGTTTATTTTCTTGCAAAGGATCCAGACCAAGGTTTGAGTTAAGCTCTCTGGTTTTACTTCATGTACTATTGTCTCAGACCCATTTCTACTGACCTCAAGGCTTTGGACCAGAGCACAGAAGGCCTTGTATATCTTTGCTAGCCTTGTCCTAGGGAAACCAACTGAAGGGTTGCATTTTAATTAAAAAAATTTTTTTGTTACAATGTTATGCATGTGTGTGCACAAGTGTGTATGTATGTTGTATGCATGCTGCAGTGCACATGGGTCAGAGGACAATTTGGAGATGGTAACTCTTTTCTTCCACTGTGTGTCACACTGTGTGACACACTGACCCTGGTGTGTCAGTCTTGGTAGCAAGTGCCTTATATGTTCCTAATCTCTTACTGGTCTTATGGTAAGATATGGCGCAGAATGGAGAGGGACAGAAGACACTGAAGCAGGATCAGTTTGACATTCGTAATGAAACTAACGTACCAAGACTTTGGACCATCAAGTATAAATACAAAGATGAGAAAGATATGACAGGAGAATTTGATATGGTGTGATGGTTGAAAACAGGTAAACTGTTGAGTAAGCCAGAGAATTGAGAGGCATTGGATGTGTAGCATAGAAAGGATAGCCATAGGGGTTCTGG
This sequence comes from Lophiomys imhausi, assembly GCA_907164525.1. Classification (NCBI taxonomy): domain Eukaryota; kingdom Metazoa; phylum Chordata; class Mammalia; order Rodentia; family Muridae; genus Lophiomys; species Lophiomys imhausi. The sequence continues at coordinate 6,362,470 of CAJQZJ010031900.1, read as the reverse complement.
CTGCCATTAGGTTGCTTGACTTTACAGAGCATGATGTATGGTTTTGTGATTTGATTCCCCCAGCCCTCTTTTCTTCTGCAGTACTTTGTGGTTGAGCCAGAGAAAGAAAAAGATAGAGGTACCACTGAAGGATAGAGAGGTGAGAGAGTAGTTGTGAGTTTCAGTGAGAAGAATCTTGAGTTCTAAGGAAAGCAGGAAGCTACTAAGCCTGTGCCCTTCTCTGTGGAGTGGGATGATCACTGTCAAATAAAGTAAACTGAAAAGCAGCTCGCACAACTCCAAGTTCCTATTGGTTACCCAGTAAATATTGAGTTTAAATGTACTTGCAAAGGCTGTCTCAGTAAGATTATTTCAAGGCATCAACATTTACAAAATATACCAAGTGTCAGACTCTAGGTACTAGATATCTAGGTACTCAGTCACCTCAGGATCCCTAGAGTTCTGGACGGCCAAAGGGTAAATACCCAAATATAGATGGGTTCAGTGCTTCACTGTGGTAGAAATGGGTGGTGGCACCTGGTGCGGTAGCATTATAAACAGCATAGCTGGTAGTGCCCAGTATTTGCTATATGCATACCATTCAAAGTACTCCAAGTACGTATGTCATATGATATCATGGCATCTCTGAGATTGTACTTTTGTACTATTGAGTTCATTGTCTTTATCATCTCTGTTTTGCTGAAGGTAGGTGACTTGATCAAAAATGATTTGAGAGTTATTCAAATTCTTTTTTCCCCCAGGTTCTAAGAAATTCTTCTCTACTCATGAACCATTCCTTTTGGGAAAACTTTCACCTTTTAAGAAAAAGTTGTGTGCATGCATGTGAGTTGTAATGTCCTTAGAGTCCATAAGAGGGAGTTGGACTACCTGAAGTTAGGAATCTCCACCCTTTATTTTCTAATATGTAGCCCTCTTCTGAACGAATGGGTAAGGCCATTGAGTAGTAGTGGTGGAGGCAGTGACTCTTTGCAAGTGTCCTGTCAGCTTTACTGGAGAGTTATTCTCTACCTCTATTCTGTCTGCTGAGTTAAAATAGCAGCAAACCCACAACGAAATGTTTATTTTCTTGCAAAGGATCCAGACCAAGGTTTGAGTTAAGCTCTCTGGTTTTACTTCATGTACTGTCGTCTCAGACCCATTTCTACTGACCTCAAGGCTCTACTTGCCCTCTGGCCAGAGATGGTTTGTTTCTGTTGTCTTGTGTTTCTTCCCACCTTGGCACACTGAGTCTTTTGAGTCTTGATCTCCATAAGACAGATTTGATTCATCACTCCTACCTGTCAGTTGTCTTGCATAGTTGGTATTCCATTCTGCCTCTGAGCTCTGGCTACTTTCCTGTTTCTTGTCACCAAGAATATTTCAAGAAGCTAGCATTTCCAAGACTAACTAGGTTTCAGGCCAGCTTACGCTGCACAGTGGATTCCAGGAGAACCTGAACTACAGAGTGAAACCTTGTTTCAAACAAACCAAGACTTCTACATGTGTACCATGGAATACATGCACAAATAAGTAAATAAATAAAACACTTTAAAGTGAAAATTGAGAAGAAACTAATACAAGGAGAAGGAAACCATGAGTTTAAAGTATTAAGGAACTGTTGGAGTAGAGACTAGCAGCAGCCAAGGTATCTGGGGCCTGATCGAGGTGGTGTGTGAGGTAAAGGTTGTGAGATAGATGCAGCCAGAACAGAAGGCTTCGTGTGCCAGGGTAAAGTTTGTTGTAGTATATCTTTAGGCATCTCTTAACAATGCTTTTTGATGCTACATTGAATTTTGTGGTAGCTTTAATTTAGATATGTAGGGGCTGCCTAAACATTGCTAGTCTGAAGGTGCTAATTTGCAGGTGGTTTTGAATCATAAAAAGAAAACATGCTATCATCCCTAGACTCCTAGTTTTGGGACCACAACAGTGTAGACTCAGTTCACAGATCCAGAGGAATCCCAAGCCCATCAGTGGATCTGTGTTCCTTGTTCATGAGGGCATACATATAGGGCACATAACCTTTTCTACGAAAGGGCCACATGCATGTGAAGATTGAATTACATTGAGAGGCACTTTGTTTTAAGAGTCTAGTAAGGCAGGAGAAAAGCTGGACCTGGGTGGATGAAAGCGGAAGCTTGAATGTAGTGCTACCAAATTGGGGCTTGGAGAATATCAGAATGTATGTGTCTGTAAGGAGAGAAGGCCCAGAAATGCTGTAGTCTGAAATGTGGAATACATAGGTGATAGCATGAGAAGTGGCAGATAAATGCAGTGCTGGGCCACTGGGTCCTGTGACCCAGTGGCAATGGAGGGTGGAGCCTCCCTTCCTGGCCCATGCAGTGCGTGTGTGCGAGTTGTTTTCCTTGGTACATGGAGGTTAATGGGAGCCTTATTAGTGCTCTGCTTGGAACTGAATACAGTTATACCTCCCTTTCTTTCTTCAGTACAGCTGCAAAATACATGCTGATATTCAGAGAAACCCAGCAACTGATTTGACGGCCTTGATTCTCAAACAATAAAGATCCACCTTCTAACCCAAAAACATAATCAGGCTTGGCCCACGTTCAGACTGCCAGTGTTATTGTTTGCAGTATACACGCTGTGTTCTTGCTTCCTTTCCTTTGGGGCTTATTTTATTCCTCCTGCCTGTTTCTGATAAGCCAGTCCAGCTTCTTGAACTTTATTTATAAATGTTTAAAAGGTACATTTTGTGATTCTTGAGTGTTCCTTTTGGAGAAGCAAACAGATCAGGCTCCAGTTAGGTCCTCAGTATACAAGTGCAGGCAGAGAGGATCTGGCCTGTCTTGCTCTAGGCTATATATAGAATATGCCAGCCCATCAGCAGTACCCCTTCCCTCCAGCTCAGACCAGGGGGAGATGGTAGAAACTGTTTCAGCTGTAGTAGCTCCTAGCCAGAACATAGAGTGCTTGTCTCCCCTTATACCAGAGTTTCATTTGCATTCTTCAGGGCTGTGAGGGGAGAACTGACTGAAAATGGATCTCCTTGTTCCCAGAGAACTTCTTGTCTGTGTACAGAACAAGAGCTAGGCTTGGAAAGCTTGTGTGTGGCATAGCAGGCCATCCCATTTTAAACCCAACGGTACTAGTTCAGGTGAATAGGTGAAGGAGTACAGACTGAGTGGAAGCTCTCCTGTGTATGAGTTTGCAGGTAAAGAGGTTTTTTGAGGTAGACAGGTGTGTAATTAGTGGGACAGGACAGGACAGCTTAGGAGTCTTGAAGTTTTAGCCAGGATTTTCACTGCTCTCAGGGTTCCTAATTAGTTCTAATAATATGTGCCCATCTAAAGCAGGCCATAAAAAATGGCTGTTTTAATCAGCTCTTGTAAAGTTAGGCTGCGCCTTCAGCCTTGGCACCTGGACACCACTGATTCACATTTTAAAAAGGGGCAGAGAGAGTGACCCTGTTTCTACTAATGACACTATTTGTCACCTCTACCCATAACAGAAATGGGAGTTGGGTAGGAAGAAGCACTCAGCTGACATTTATTTTGATGAATGTTAGGCATTTTTCATTATGTCTTACTTACATTAAACTGTATTGTTCTGTACTTGAGAAGACACAGGCCTGAATGCCATAGAATTGGATTTCTGCTTGGTTCTTTTTTGCTAAAACCCACACCAGTAGCTTCCTTGTGTCTGGTTTGGGTAATCTACAAAGCCAGGGCTGGATTAATGATAGAAGTAAAAGAAACTTCTCTCAAAATGACCAGTGGGGCAGGCAGGTTTTTTTAAACAGGATGCTGGACTAATGGGATGGTGATAAATCCACAAGAAAACTGTTTTTAGAATAGATCATAAATAGCATGAGGTTTGTATCTATACATTTGACCAGTTGGTAAGATCTCGCCTGTATTAAAGGCAGAGATGGAAGGAAATTATGAGTGTAACAAAGTTTTTCTTTAAAACACTTATATTTATTAGTACTTATCAAATACCGATTAAACACCTCTCCTATAACCTGAAACCTAATTCCTAGAGCCTAAGACCTATCTAAGAACACCTAACTAACTCTATTTAACTTTAGGTCCGTGCAAGATAACTTGGTTTTTTAGTAGTCTGGGTACAGCAGTCACTGTAGACAATCCTTTCAAAGCTTATGGTATGTTGGGCCTAACTTTGCCAGTTCATATGCCCAGTTTATTTCAGCCACTAAACCGTGGCCGGTTTATGAGACCGGTCAGTCTATTTCAACCGCTTTAACTTGAATTCAGCTTCCTCCATCAGCTGAGACTCATTTCTATAGTCTCCTCTGCCCGTGTATGCTTCGTGGCCTAGTTTCTCACCGCGGCCTCTGAACACCACCTACCTTTTCTGCCAGCCTTATTTGCCATAAAAGGTCTTTCTCTGGCCAACTTGCAGTCAGAAGTTTCTATCTTGCACTCTGCCTCTCAGTTTATGACCATTGAGGTCTAAAGGCTTGCATATGCCATACTTTGCTGTGCACTTTTTCAGTGTGTGTCTTAGCTGTGAGGGCAGGAGGAAGAGAGAGAAGAGAGTGCTGTGTGGAGCTCTTTGGTTTATATATTGCATCATCTCTTGATCCTTGGTGGTCTTGAGGTCCCACAAGATTTCTTACGATATCCAGCGGTCCATGGCTTCTAGCGGCAACCGAGGTCATCTGTAGCAGTTTCTTAGCCACACCAACAAGACATTTTGTGTTTCTTACAGAACTATGGCCTCAACTGGGCTTTGTCCATTTCAGCAAGTTAAAGGGACGCCAAGCTCCTCCTTATGTGCTGCCAGATGCTAAGCTGAACTGCATGCTTGAAAACTGAAAATTAATTAATGTAGTTATTAGTAAGTATAAACTGTAATATTAGGCTGGCAGAGTAGCCGGCGGAGAAGCCGGCGGCTTGGCAGAGGAGCAGGTGGCCTGGCCTGAGTTCCTTAACCGGTTGCCTAACTTATCCTGGAGAAAGAGCCTCGGGACCAAGGGTGGCCTACACCACCTATAACCTAAACTCTGTTAATTAATATAAGTTGTTATATTAGGCCGGTAGAATTACCAGCGGCTTGGCAGGAGATTCGCCTGGGCTCAAGGGGAGTCTGGGAATCCAACAGCCCAGGACTGCTTGGACTGAGGGCCTATAAGCCACCACAGTCTTTTCCCCAATAATTAAACACACCAAGACCTTTTAATGTTTTTTTTTTTTTTTTTTTTTGGTTTTTTCGAGACAGGGTTTCTCTGTATAACAGCTCTGGCTGTCCTGGACTCGCTTTTGTAGACCAGGCTGGTCTCAAACTCACAGAGATCCGCCTGCCTGTGCCTCCCAAGTGCTGGGATTAAAGGCGTGCGCCACCACCGCCCGGCTAACCTTTTAATGTTTTAACGCTTAGCCCTTAGCTGGGCAGACTCTCAATTAGCTACTCTAAGTTAACCCCAAACCAACATGTGCCTGTGAGTACCTTCCAGACTTCTCCAGACATCTGTCTCCTGTGTCTCCCAGCGGAAAGAGAGTCTGTGTGTGTGCTGAGTTCCTGTGCTGATCTGAGGAAGTCCCGCCTTCCTATACTCCTTCTGCCCAGCTAATTGGCCATAAGCGACTTTTATTAACCAATCAAGAGAATGCCTCAGAAGGGGCGGTAACCAGATCTCAGCATTGAATTCAATGTATCAGAAACAATATTAGACCTTCCCTCAACAGCATGCTAATTCACTAGAGAGGCCTAGCAATGTCTATCACACCATGAGCTCAGGAAACCATGGCTACTGATGTAAGAGTCACCTCCCTACTTGAAGGAGTTGAGGATATAGGATACAGACACAAATGGTATGCACTCCTCTGATGACTTGCTAGAGCCTGTTTGGTTGTTGTGTGTGTTAGCATGTGTGTCTGTACCACATGTATGCAGTACCACAGAAGCCAGAACTAGTGTCAAGTTCCCTGGAACTAGAGTTACAGATAGTTGTGAGCTGCCATGTGGGTGCTGAGAATCCAATCTGGATCTTCTGAAAGAGCAGTCAGTGCTCTTAGCCTCTGAGCTGTCTCCAGACCAAAGCCTATATTTGTTTCCTCTGACAGGGAAGCCAAAGGTCTTCTTTGGGAGTGGGTCTGCTCCTCTGGGGCTAGTCCAGCATTGCCTTTGTAAGATGACATTGTTAACCTTGAGGAGGAGACCTTCTATAGTAAGGCAGGGGCGTCAGATCACAAGTGTTTATCTGTTTGGTTTCCTGGTCTCTGAGATGGCACTGGTCTGCAGATACCGATTATGTGGGCTGCACCACATAAACTTTCCCAAGAATACTAGCTGTTGGGCAGAATTCTTAGAATTTCATTTCTGGTGAATGAAAAAAAAAAGTTCTTTTAAGTAGCTTGACAGTTGTTTCTCAGTGTTCTTCCTGATGGCCAGATGGTTGGGTAGTATGCAAATAGGGAGAAATGACATTATTTGAGAAAACAAGTTGCTGGCTGAATTAATTTCTTAAGCTAAGAGGTAGAACTAAGTGGAAGGAAGAAAGAAGAGGAAGCAGAGAGCAAATGGGCAGAACTTCCTGCCAGGAAATTGGTGAGAATAGCAGTGTTTAGAGTATCTAAGGGCTAGTTAGTATCTGTTCTAATGCTTGGGACAGAGGAGCAGTCTGTTCATGAGGAAAACTCCATAGTCCAGGGTGACTTTTGCATCTGTGTTGTTTTTGGGATGCTGTGGCATATATGCAGAGTGGCCTAAAGCTGAATTGCTAAGGAGGGAGGGCAAGTTCCTCCTTGCTTTGTGTTGATCTAGAGCAGTGGTTCTCAACCTCCCTAATGCTGCCACCCTTTAACAAATACAGTTTCTCATGTTGTGGAGACCCACAACCATAACATTATTTTTGTTGATAATTCATAACTAATTTTGCTACTGTTATGAATTATAAATATCTGTGTTTTCTGATGGTCTAGGCCCACCCTGTGGAAGAGTCATTTGATCCCCCTCCCATGGTTGTGACCTACAAGCTGAGATCTGCTGACCTAGAACAACTTATACAGGTTGTCATTTACTCCTCAAGCATGCCTCAGCCTTGGGGCGAAGGCAGTGACAGACGAGGCTTGGTCTTCTTTATACAAGCAGCCCTCGAAGTCCTGGAGCTCACTACCTCAGACTCACAGAGATCAGAGTGCCTTTGCCTTCAGAATGCTGAGGTTAAAGGCATGCTCCAACATGCCTGGCAAGGCTTGATCTTAAAATGTTGGCATTTGGTAGTTTTGCCTAGCATGCACAACGTCCTGTGTTCTATTCTCAGTCCTGAATAAATTGGGTGTGACTTGCTTACTGATAATGCCAACACTCAGAGGGTAGAAACAGAATTTGGAGTTCCAGGTCATCCTTGGCTACATAACAAGTTAAGGCCTGGGATACATGAGAGAGCCTGTCTCCAAAAAAAGTTGGTATTTTCAGAATCTTCATAGAATGCCCACATTTTTTTTTTTTAAAACCTGATTTCTTATAATAATTTTCCTGTGCTCCTTGCCTCTCTCTTACCACAGACTCTGGACTGGTGGTCCCAAGTGTTTCCTATGAGCTGCATAAAAAGCTGTTATCTGTGGCTGAGAAGCATGGACTGACCTTAGAGAGGAGACTTGAGATGACTGGTGTGTGTGCCAGTCAAATGGCACTGACTCTCCTCGGAGGACCCAATAGGTGAGTTGCTCTAGACTGGCTGTGCCCTGCCTGGTCAGCCCATACACCCCCCATCCACATAGGAGCTGCTGCAGGCAGCCACCACTGTCCCATATGAGGCTCTTATGCTGCCGGGCTTCTTCATTTCCCTTTCTCTTACCTGTCTCCTGGAAGTCCTTACTCTCCCTTCTTTCCTGATAGCAGTGTTTGGTCTTTTGAGATCTGTGCTAACTGTCAGGCTGACTTTGAAAGACCTTAAAGATCTAGCCTTTGACACTCAACCTTTCACTAGAAAGCAATCAGTCTTGAGTGCCATAGTGAAAACTTTTAGACACTCTTGACTGCCTAGTGGAGGAGGTTTCTACTTGCCCAAGGGCCACGGTTAGTGGCAGAGCTTAGTCTTACCAATGGGTATGTCCCAGATCTTCTGCTTGACCCCGAGCATGCGAGTGATAGCACACTACACTGAGTAGCCTGGGGGAATCTTCAGAAGTCAGTGAGTTACCGTAGTGAGGGAAGCAGAGGAAATGTCTAGGAATTCTCCAGCTGTGTCCGGCTGTACCGTGTCCCCTGCTTCTAAAGCAGTCTCAATGAAGCAAGTTTGGTCCTGGATAAATTTCACTCTGGCCCCTACTTCTTGCTTTGTAGAGTTGTATTTGTTCCTCTCTGTGCCTTGCTTCTGCCTGTCCTTTGCTGTACAGGGCCCCTGATGCTCCTGTACAGGAAGACGAAAGGACACTCCCCAAGGAGGGATATAGCTTGCTGCTCCCCTAACCTCAGAATGAGAGTAGAAATGAGTCTTGGAATGAGCTCCTTGGGGAAAAGGGCTTTTGAAGCCATTAGGTGGCTTTCTAGAAACAGTAGTGTGGGGGCAGGCTGTTCATGTCCTCACTAGTGCGTTCTTTAGCCAGCTTCTTGTGAATAGTGGACTTTTTGTCTTTTTTTTTTTTTTTTCCTCTTCTTTTTTTTGGTTTTGTGAGACAGGTTTTCTCTGTGTAGCCCTGGCTGTCCTGAAACTCACTCTGTAACCAGACTGGTCTTGAACTCACAGAGATCCATCTGCCTCTGCCTCCTGAGTGCTAGGATTAAAGGCATGCACCACTACCACCCATCCTTGCCTATTTTTCTTAGTCTGAGCTAAGAAGATCCATCTCTGTCCTTTTTAGTAGTTAAGAGTCTTTTGGGAGTAAGACACACTGTTTTCTATGTGTGTGTCAAGGGCCATTTTTCACAACAGAATTTTATGTGTTCCTCAGAACTTCACATTGAAGGGAAATATTATAGCCCTGTGATTTATGAGAAGCAGACTTAGAGCATGAAAGGGCACCAGGTAGCACTGGTGTGATGGAGCCACATCTGCACCCTGCAGGGTGCTGTGGGTGCTAGACAATCATCTGCTTTCATGCTAGTGAAGGCTTGGGATGGCGCTAGGAAGCGCCCACTGGGGAAGCACACCATGAGTCAGATGCCAGCACTCTGCAGCATGTGTCTGAAGGGAGAAGTATTGTTTCCAGTAGTTCTCAACCTTCCTAATACTGCAGCCCTTTAAAACAGTCCCTCATGTTGTGGTGACCCTCAACTATAAAATTATTTTCATTGCTACTTCTAATTGTAATTATGTTATGAATTGTAATGTAAATATCTGATATGTGACCCCTGTGAAAGACTTGTTAGACCCCAAAGGGGTTTCGACATACAGGTTGAGAACCACTGCTTTGGAGGCAGAGATAATGGGGTAGTGACTGGCTTGGCATCTGTGTAGAGGATGGTGCTAAGTTCTTCTAAGTATGTTTGGGAAGGGAAGTCCTGAAATTCTTTTTTGTCTTGACAATACCTCTAATCTTCCTCCTTGTGGGTGATGGTGATTGGCATTGTTCCACCCCTAAGTCTTGCAGGTCACTTCTATACCTTGCTGCCTGTGTGGATGGCCCCCTCCAGGGCGGTTCTAAACCTCAGCATCAGCTCTCATAAAGCAGAGGAGGCATGTTAGCTTTGGCTAGCAGGAAAACAAATGACTTTTTTCTTCAAGGCAGGTTCTGCCCTGATGCCTAAAAATCTTAATTGAGAGTTCCTGTGTGCTGGGAATTCCTTCTTCACCCATTCATTCATATAACTCCTAGGAAGTAGCTAGGTGGTATCCACAGCATTGCCCTCATCAGATTATTGGCACCCCAGAAGCAAACTCAGATTGGCAAACAATCAAGGACAATAGGAGCTGAAAAAAGGAGAAAAGTTAGCATGACTCAGAGGTGAGAGGTGTGAGCATTGATCTGGATGGAGCTCAAAGAAAAGATAGTTCAGAGTTTGAAAAGTGAAGGGCTTGCATAGCTTGGCAGGCTGACTAGCTCTGCTGCTGGGCCCAGATCCAGTACTTTGAGTGAGTCCACCTGGGCCTTTACTCTGTCTGTGGGCTGCTGGGGCACGTGGAGGAGCCAGTCCTGAGTCTGCCAGCTGGCCCCCAGCTTAGAGCTACTGCTTGCCCTGCCGGTAGACAGGGGTGTGGGGCCAGGGGTGCTCTGGGAAGTCAATATTGAGGACAGGGAGGTGTGTAGCAGCCTAGAACTCACACAGAGCGTACCCACAGATGCCCTGCATAGCTGCAAGATCACCCTGACTCTGGACAGCAGCAGAATATCCTAGACAAGTCCAGTATATATGGTGTGTCAGAGGCGAGCGCCCTTGAACCAGCTGATGACTTCTTGCAATGACTATTTTCGTATAAAACTGGGCAAGAAAATAATAGTGAGTGACACACTGCAGTTTCCAGTGCCATTATGATGAATGAATATGCAGTGGGGAGGTGGGAAAGATGGGGGAGCAGAGAGGCACATGCTTGATGGAGAGAGGCTGAACTAGAGATAGCGGTGACAGGTGTGAGGACTGTGTAGATGATCTTGGCTGTGCTGCTGCGAAGGGCCATCTTGATGTCTCTGGTCCGTGCTGCCCCTGGAGACCATGCTGAGGTTCATGGTCCATGCTGTTGCCAGGAACCATGTGGAAGTCCATGATTGTAAAGCTCCCACTGACTGTAAAGGACAAGGAAGCTACTTTTGCAGTGGCATTGATGACTGCACACTCACAGTTGAGAAAAAGGGACATTCAAGGCTTTAGTGACGACCCCTACCCCCACCCTCGCCCCCCAAAAAAGTAGCAGCCTAGACAGGAAACCATCAAAGAAATCTCTTAAAAATTGTGATACCGATACTAAAATGTAGCTCTCTACAACTGATGGTTTCTGGGTGGGGGTGCAGGTGGGAAAGGTCTCAGTTTTCTTTAAGGGACAGACCACTGGGAGTTTGACCATGTCCCAGTGAGTATATAGGCAACACAAATTGGACTATTGGACTTGTGGGGTGTTTTTTTTTTTTCTTCTTCCTCCCCCCCCTAGGGGAGAGGTTACAAGGGTTGACAGTTGAGGGTAAGACCTTGGAGGACTCAGAAAAGAGTGTATTGGGATGCATGATACGAAATTCCCAAATAATCAAAATATTAGGAAAAAAAAGTGAAGGGCTGTTTAGTCAGAGGACATAGTTTGAGTGTGGACAGGATAGAGCCTTACAGCTGCAGGAAAGAATGAGGAGCCTGACCTTGCTAGAGCCAGGTAACCTTGAGGGGTTTGGGGTCAGGGATGCAGCAGTTCTACCTCATGGAATTTAGGACCTAACTCTTCACATGAAGATGTTCTTGTCTCAGAACATAGTTCTGACAAACAGGGTTGGATGTTTCTTGTTCTGGGTGAACTAACTAGTGGGAAGGAAAAGCAGTGAGGGCCACACTACAGGCTTAGCAGACTTGAGGTGGGCTTGGGATTGTCTGGGGCCTAGGACTTGGTCAGCAGTGGAAAGTAAGGCACCCTTGAGGACAACAGGCACCTGTTTTTGTGGTAGGGACTCAAGGGATTGGCGCAGTCTGTCCAGTAACTGCCTGTTGTCTTTTGTGTTCTAGGTTGAACCCTAAGAATGTCCACCAGAGGCCTACAGTAGCCTTGCTGTGTGGGCCTCATGTGAAGGGGGCTCAGGGTGTTAGCTGTGGAAGGCACCTAGCCAACCATGATGTGCAGGTCATCCTCTTCCTGCCCAGCTTTGTGAAGATGCTGGAGTCCATCACCAATGAGCTGTCTCTCTTCAGCAAGACCCAAGGTCAGCAAGTGTCCAGCCTAAGAGGTGAGCGTCAACACTGGAGTGCAGCTCAACGTTATGTGTAAGGACCTAGGGTCACAAAAAAAGGGCCTCCATATGGGTCAAAGCTTCCTGCTTTCTTGGTAGCAGGATAGTCTGATGGTGCCACCTAGTGGGTGCCAAGTAGAAAGACATCATCACATGGGTAGAGTCCCAGACCTAAAATCTTAGGGCTTAGGAGATGAGGACAGGAAGTTCTTGAGTTTGAGGCTAGCTGGGACTACATAGCAAGAATCTGTGTGGGGAAATACATGTGTGTGTATGTACATATGCATGTATACATACAGTGTCTGCTTCCAAGGGGTTGTTTTGTGATTCAAGGTTTCTCTGTGTAATAGCCCTCGCTGTCCTGGACTCACTTTGTAGACCAGGCTGGCCTTGAATTCACAGAGATCTTCCTGTCTCTGGCTCCCAAGTGCTGGGATTAAAAGTGTGCACCACCATGCCTGGCCATTACAGACAGCAAGCTGCCATGTGGGTGCTGGGATTTGAACCTGAGTCTTTTGGAAGAGCAGCCAGTGCTCTTAACCACTGAGCCATCTTTCCAGCCCCCAGGGGATCTTTACCTAGAGGAAGAACCCCAGGCCCTACCCTTTTTCTGTGACTCAGAGTGTTAGATAAACCCACTGTCTCATTTCATAAATATTTATGGGACAGGCACTGTTCCCAATTCTGGAAATAAACATAGCAGTGATTTCTATTTTAATCCCATTTTCCAAGCTGGGTGGTACATGGCTTTAATCCCAGAACTTGGGAGGCAGAAACAGGCTGATCTCTGTGAGCTTAAGGCCATCCTGGTCTACATAAGCAAGTTCCAGGGCTACATAGTGAGACTCAAAGAAATAAAATCATTTTCCCATGGTGTGATTCATGCCATAGTTAGAGGCAGTGAACATACAAGTAAGTAACATTAGGTCAGATAGCATTAAATGTTACGGAGTAAAAGGCAACAAGAAGAACAGAGCATGCTGGAAGGCATGGAGAAGAGTATTTCTGAGTTGGGTCCTGAAGGGTCTTGGAGGTCACCACAAGGGTTTGAGCTTTAACTCCAGGTAGGATGAAGAGTCATTGGTGGCACCAGCAGAGAGATTATCTGCTAGGATGTTTGTTGGTAGACAGACTCTCACTGTATATTCATGGTTGCTGGAACTCACTGTGTAGACTAGACTAGCCTCAAACCCATAGACTCAAACGAGCTCAGGTCATTAACAAGCAGTCTGGGTCTTGAGTGGGTTATTGGGGTACAGAAGGATTCTGAGATGCTCTTATGAGAATTAGGGGTAGTTGATAGCTGGCACAGTAGCTATGCTAGAGGATGTAGTGGATAGCGGATAGCTTCTGAATCATTTGTGACATTAGAGTCAGCTTACTGGAGAGAAGCAAGAAAAGAAATAGGAATGGCCCCAGTGAACAAGCAGCTCAGGAGGCCTAGACAGATCCTCAGCTTAGAGGCCAGCCTGGGCAACTCAATAAAACTGAAAAAACAGGGAGCTGGTGAGATGGCTTAGTCATTAAAAGCAATTGCACTACTTGCTGAGAGCCTGGGTGCAATTCCCAGCACCTTCATTGTACCTCACAACTACACATAGCTATAGTTCAAAGTATTTGACACCGTCTTCTGGCCTCTGCATATGTGGTGCACATTCATACATGCACATAAAATAAAAATAGATCTGAGAGAGAGAGAGTCCTCTACAGTTTTTGGCTTGAGTAATTGCCTCTGAAGTGTTACTTGGAAGAGAAAGAGCACCTCAGGTTAGATGTTTGGTGGGTGTCCAGGGATCAGCAGCAGGTGTGTGACTATGGTGGGAAAGGACGGTCCAGCCTGGAGTTGAGGTGTGCTGAGGGGATGGAAGCTGCCCTCAGACTACAATAGCAAAGAGGGGCAGAGGACTGAGGTTTTTTGTTTCTGAAGGCAAGGAGTGGGTTGGGACATAGGAGGAGGTACAATGGCCTGTACAGCTGAAAGCCAGGTGGAGGAAAGAGCTCTCAGTTCATTCCCAGGAAGACCGAGACTTAGATTTAGCACTGTAGAAGCCTGGGATTCTTAGGAAGCACAGTTTTGGTGTAGGAATGACATCTGGCTGTACTGGGATTTAGGTGAGAATGGGGTAAGAGTTAGAGCAAAGATGGTCCAAGAGGGAAAGACCTTGCCAGAGCCACATGGCAAGTCAGGAGGAGCCTAGGCTAGAACCACACACAAGAGGTTCCACTCTTAATCTCTTGAGCGATCCATGGCCCATGTTAACTTTGTACTCGTGTGTGTTAAGTAGGGAAGCTGTGAGTCTCTAATAGAGCAATGTCTTTAACTGTAGGCTAAGCACTAGGATGCATGCTGGGATGGATTGCAGTCTCTGCTGCAGTGCTGTGTTCCAGCCAGGCCTTCTGTTGCTATCTAAAAAACTTGTAAGGCAACTGCCTCAGAAGCTGGCTTGGGAATACTGACCCTGCAGTGTAGTCTGACTGTTGCTCCTGTCAGGTTAATTCTAGCTTTGCATACATGTTGAGACTTTCTGTTCTTACTGTTACAGAGACCTATAGTCTGGTCAGAGCAGAAGAGTCTTTTGTTGTTGTTAAGAAAAAACATTGCTATTGCATTTTACTTAAGCTTGTGTGGGTGTGCACATATGTGTATGGCATGTGTGTGGAAGGTATAAAGAATAATTTAGAGAGTCAGTTTTCTCCTTCCACCATGTGGGTCCTGGGGACCAAACTCAGGTCATCTGGCTCAGCAGCAAGTGCCTGTACAAAACATTGAGCCATCTCACTATTAGAGAAGCCCTTTAACTTCTGGAAGAACAGAGATTGTTTTTCCTTGTTCCTAGTTTGGGCTGAGTGGAGGACCCATGTGCATGAGGAATTCCCAGAGAAGGGCAGGCTGGCTAGAGTGGGATATACAGGCCAGCCTTTGAGTAGAAATGCCTATTGCCAGCTGATGTTTCTGCTGGACCCTGAGAAGGCTTACTCTGCCTTCCCAAAACTGGTAACATCATCAAGGTTAGTCAGATATAAAAGCCCCTATCTGCAAGTCAGAGGAGGTGAGGGCTTTATGCCCTTGAGAAGGCTGGCCTTTGGAGAGGCATGAGAGTGGTGCTAGAAAACCCGATGTTCCTGGAGCCACCTGAGCCTTGGTCTAGCCTGCTATCTGCTTCAGGAATTTTCAGATGCATTCTTTCCATCTGCAGATCTCCCTACTAGCCCTGTGGACCTGGTTATCAACTGCCTGGATTGCCCTGAGAATGCCTTCCTGCGGGATCAGCCCTGGTACAAGGCAGCTGTGGCCTGGGCCAACCAGAACCGGGCACCAGTGCTCAGTATAGACCCTCCTGTGCATGAAGTTGAACAGGGCATTGATGCTAAGTGGTCCCTGGCATTGGGCCTGCCTCTGCCATTGGGGGAGCATGCAGGCCGAGTCTATTTGTGTGATATTGGCATTCCCCAGCAGGTCTTCCAAGAGGTTGGCATCAACTACCACTCACCCTTTGGCTGCAAGTTTGTCATTCCCCTACACTCTGCCTAGAGGGGCCCTGGGCAGCTGGACTCTGTATTCTCCTGTGCTCCTGACGCCAAACCTGACAATGGACGCCTTAAGGATATGAACCTTTGTGGACTTTCTAGAGTATCTTTTGGGTTTGTTTCTTCTGTGACAGAACAAAACATACTTAAAACTTGTCTGCCACCTTCCCATAACCAGGGGAGGCTTTCCCACTGGCATGCATGTCAGGGGTAGACCAGTGGCTCCAGGCATCTTTCTATCCTACCCTGCCTCCATTCAAGTGGGGCTTTGTTTACAGACATAGGCAGCTCTAAGACTGTTTCAGGTTTACAGCCACTGGGCATGGGCTGACACCTTGCGGGACGGGTCAGGACCTGTTGAGGCTACCACCCACTCTGTTTCAGAAGGTTTTGTCTCTCCCATGCTTCCTCTGGCCCTGCAGTCAGCCAACCAGCCCACTCTTCCTCTAATCATGTAGATCTGGCTGCATGGCAGCTATCCAGAAGGCAGACCTTAGATCCTGAGAGGTGCAGCTGTTTTTCCCCAGAGCCACCCAAGTGTGTTTGGAAGCTTTGGGCCCTCCCGAGATGTTCTAACTTTATGTTGGGCCTTTTCCTGAGGAGTGTATTGGGGTGATGACTGTGGTGAGATTTTGGACTGGTTCCTTTGCTGTCATCTTTAGCAGTTTGTGCCTGTCAAGCTACAGTGCCCACCTAGTTGGAGGCCAGACCTCTTACATGCAGCTTTTCAGTATTGGGGAAACCCTGGGGGAGCTTGGTGCTGAGCCAGAGGAGGCTCCAGGTGCTTCTGTCCCAGGCCATCATTTCCTACCTCCTTGCCCATAAGTAATCCTTTGTCTGCCCCTTCTGCCTGTCTCTGGAAATGATCCTCTACAGCTATCCCAGGGCACATTATATACCCCACCTCCTGCCATGGCTTCCCTCCAGTTCTTATGTCTGAGCTTTAATCCTCTATAGTTGCCCTCTCTAGGTATGCAGACTTAGGATTAGTAGCCTATCTCAAACATGCCATAAGTGAGCCCAGTTTTGGAAAGGATGACTTTACTGGTGGGGTCTAACCATGCTGGGCTTGGGTCCTACAGGTTAGTGAGATAGGACCATGCCTGGAGCCTTAGCAGGAACCTTTGCAAAGGACTTGTGCTTTGAACCTCTTCCCCTCAGGCTTCTTTCTGGTGTGCACATCACTGGTTGAGGGGTATAAGTGGACAGGCAGATAGGCACAGTAAAATGTTTGGGTACAGGGTTTCAGGGTGCTTTCTTTTCTTGTAGGAACACTGCCAGGAACAGATGATGATAGCTTTTGAGAAAGGATGGAAGGAAGGGAAAAGCTATCTATCTCCAGCTGCAGGAAAGAGAAATGGGAGTCTCAGCTGCGTGTCAGGACTCTAGCTTTGCTGGGCCTCTTTTTTTTTTTTTTTGTTTTTTTGAGACAGGGTTTCTCTGAATATCTCTGGCTGTCCTGGACTCACTTTGTAGACCAGGCTGGCCTCAAACTCACAAAGATCCGCCTGCCTCTGCCTCCCAAGTGCTGGGATTAAAGGCGTGCGCCACCACCGCCCGGCAACTGGGCCTCTTTTCTAAAGGCAGGGTTACAGTTGGGACAGCAGCCACTATAGGTTACTAGACACATATGATGAGGTAGAACTCTGGTCCTGAAGATGGCTAGCACATCTCCTGGAGGTGATAGACTTTTTAAAGCCTCCCTCTTCTCCCTGCCCTTGGTCTGGACCTCCCTAGATTTATTGAAAGTGTTTACTCCTACCTGCAGCTCTTTGTGGAAGTTCCTGTCCAATGGCTGCTTTCACCAAGTAGTCAAATGTATCACTGAAGCATGCAGCTTTTGGGAAACCCAAAGCCAGCACTACAATAAAGTGACAATTCTGTGCTATCTGAACTGCTCTGTAGAGTGTGATGAAGTGCTGCTTCCCTAAACCCTAGATTTGCCCTGATCATTGTGATTGAGTATGTACATAGTGACATTCTTAGTGACATGATAGCTAAGGCAAAAACAGATTCTGCTTGGTTAGCTATAGTGGGCTTGAAATGAAAAATGCAACTGGCAAGTCTGTGACCTTATCCCTATCCTGGGGCCAAAACTACTTAACCCTAGAGCTGTGGTTCTCAGCCTTCCAAATGCTGTGACCTTAAAATTATTGTCATTGCTATTATGCATTGCAGTGTAATGGTTTTTCGATGGTCTTAGGTGACCCCCAAAGGGGTTGTGACCCAAAGGATGAGAACCGCTGCCCTAGAGGGATATTCCAGCTTCTGGCTTACTCATTGGCTTTCCACATTTAGCTTTATTAATAAGTCAGAAAGGGAGAAGGAAGAAGCCTGGAGATGGACACACTGGTACCAGGGGGTTACAAACAGTAAGAAACACTTTATTATAACTTTACAACATATAAATAGCTTGGGTCCAATCTGTGCTTTCTGGCAGCTGGGCACCACATCCCCCCATCCCTTGCAGGCTCCTGCCTTCCTTCACATTGCACTGTTCATCGGTGGCCAGTGGGAGAGGCTGGAGAAAAGGGGCCAGCAGCCCAGTCCAGCTCTCCAACTCTTCGTGTGCTGGCCTGCACCTGTCATCTGCTGGGGTTACGGCTGCTGTGGAAGGACCGCTCCTCAGGGGTCAGCCCAGCAAAGAAGGGGTGCAACAAGGCTTCTGCCAGTGTGATGCGCTGAGCAGGGTCAAACTCTAGCATTCTCCTCATCAGGTCGAATAGCTGCACATGCTCCAGGGAGTCCTGCAGCATGTAACTCTGCTCAAGGACACAAGGTGCCTCAGTGTGATGGCAGGCTTGTGGGAAGCCACCGCAGTTCCCTTGCCTCTGGGATGCCTCGCTGGGATGGGTCGAGGAGGCAATGATGCCTCCTTGGAGGACTGCTTCTGCCCTCCAGGACAGACAGCCGCTCCTTTCATGTTCAGAACTTAGGCTACTGGGTGGGGTCTTGATGGGTTGGTGCCTCTACCCCACATGCAAAGTTCTGATGGGTGGGTAGAAATCACCTCTGCAAAATGCACTTGTCCAGGTACCAAATTACAGGCCTCCTTTCTGGCCACATCTAGGTCTTCCCTCCCCCTTGCCTCTCAGTCCTGTCTAGTGTTTTTTTTTTTTTTTTTCAAAAATTCAGAGAAGAGAGAAGCAGCAGCAGTCTGGCAGCTGGCTCTTCTGGGTATTTCCCCATTACATTCTCAGCCACCCTGTGGACAGGGGCAGCTTGCAGAAAGCCTCACTGTGCTGCCTCACAAAGAACTGGGATGATCAGGCAGCTGTTGGCTGCCCATCCTGTCTCTGCTGTTTGCCCAATGCCTGGGGTCTCCTTGGCATGAGCTGAGCTGGGGGGAGCCAGAAACTGACCTTTAGAGGTTTGCAGTTCTCCTTCACATAACGCCCATCAGAGCTGTTCTCATCCCAAACCAGGCCTCCTTTGTAGAAATATTTCTGCTTCCTGGAAAGTCAACAAGGAGGAGAAAGGGAGTCAAGGTGTAAAAGCCCTTAGGGTCTGGGCTCCCGTGGGAAGTGGGAAAAAGTGACTCCTGTCAGTCTTCAGGTAGCAACAGGGCCTGATCCAGCAAGTGGGGGCAAAAGCTTTTACCAGCTTGGGTCAAGGGGTAAAGGCTATTTAGGGGCTTTGAGAACCACAGAGTAATTGGCAAAGGCTGTATGTATCTCTGGTACCCTGCTGACCCAGAGCCACGGATACTTCTTACCTGGTGCGGTGGATCATGTGTGATGGGATGGGCCCTAGGATCTTCTCCATCATAACCAAGTGTTCTCTGTTTTCATGGGTCTGCAGAAGACCAGGGACAGAGCAAGTAGGAATTAGGCCCAGCCTCTACCCACTTTGGGAGAATATAAAGGGTGAGGAAAGACAGGTCAAGAGCTCTGGTGGCAGCCCATAGGTGGACCTGTTGGCTGACTGCACACCAGGTTGGTTCTTCACGCCATAGGATGCCTATGATATCCCCTTATCCAGACAGAATCTGTACCTAGTCTTGTCCTTGATGAAATCCTCCCTACCTCCTTTTAGACTCCAACTGATTCCTTCCCCTGAGCAACTATAACCCCCCAAGAATCTAGATTCACATCATAGGGATGGAAGATATGAATTCCTCAACCACACATTTCCTGCCCATGTACCCTACAAACCAACAACTCAGTACTATACCTGGAAGAGTGTAAAGCCACGGTAATACTCGAAGAGAATGCAGCCAATACTCCAGACATCACAGGGCTGTGCCCAGCCTAGCTCTGTAAGCCAAGATGGTAAGATATGAGACCTAGCACTCAAATTCCCAGGAAGCTGCCACTCTGGCTGGCAGAACTCTTGTCCAAGCCCTACTAACAAGGCTATTTCTGACTAAGACCAAGTCTAACTCTGTTGTTGTCCAGTCCTGGGTAGCAGACTGATGGGTAATGTTTACCACCACTTGCCTCATTCTGAGATAGGGTCTTGAGTTAGCACAAGGCTGACTTGACTGATCTTCTGCCTCTACCATCTGAGGACTTAGATTACAGGTGTGTGCTACCACATCTAGCTACTCATCTTGATAACTGTGCAGTACAAACATGAAGCCACTCACCAAGGATCACCTCAGGTGGGCGGTAGTGACGAGTGGCCACAATAGTGGTATGATGTTCGTGATCAAATGTGGCACTGCCAAAGTCTGCCACTCGGATGCTGGTGTTCTTCACTGACTTCTCCTCACAGCTCTGAAGGCGAGGCATGCAGATAGGTCAGTGTGCCCAGGTAGGTGACCTACCTTGGAGCAGGGCTACACTCTTGCCCACCCAGTCAGTCAGTGCTCTACCTTGTGTTCATTGTAGAGGGTTTCAAACTCAGAGTTCACAAACAAGATGTTCTCTGGCTTCAAGTCTGTGTGGGTCAGCTGGTTCTCATGTAGAACTAGGGAAGGAGAAGCACATGTTGAGTCCCTAGGTTCACCCACCAGGTCTAGGCCCTAGCCCTTCCCAGCTTTCTTCTCAAGAGCTCTGAGGCCTCCTCTTAAGTCTTCAGAAGGCATGGAGAGAAGGAATGCTTTCCACCAGAAAACCCATCTACCACTCCCTACAGAGACAGCCTCACCATCTCACTAAAGCTGCAGCATTGGTAAATCCTTTTCCTCAGGACTAGCCATATAACTACAGGCCTCACTGCACCAAAGGTGGGTCACCTGCCTATGAAGCCATCCCTGAGCAGGAAAGCCTCCTGCCTCCAATCTGTTTCACTGGTACTTTGTACCACTCATTGCTTTTCAATCTTAAGGTTCCCATGTGGTCCATAAAATGCTTACAACTCCATGCTCCACCTGAGTCAGAGCACTCTCCAGCATCTTCCTTCTCCACTGAAGTGAGTCAACACATTCACCTGTGCCCCTTACTTGTTGGTTCTTTTCCAGTCACCTACTCAGGTCCTGCACATCTTAGTTCTAGGCCTTTCACTTGTCACTTTCCAAGCTGCCTTTCTGTGTAAGTTCTACAGTGGTACCACCAAAGCTCTCTTTAAGTTTGGTGGATGGATGAGTGACAGAGGTATCTGGGTACCAGGACCTGAGAATCTGTCAGGTCCACCTTCTGCCTTTTCCTCTTTTCCATAACTAGTAAATAACTAACTAGGCCACTTCTAGAGTACTTTCCTGTTTTCTTCTTAAGCACATGGGGAAGAGTCTGGCCCATGAAGTCCCTCCAGGGAACTCAAGTTTTTCAATCCTTGCACTGAGATTCCTATCTGAAAAGAGGATCTTTCAGTCAGGGGCCCTAGACCTATGAAACCTTGCAGAATGATCAACAGTGTGCTGGAAGACAGCAGGACTATCAGGTGACTTTGTTTTGAGGATAAAGTACTCCATGCTCCAACCAACAATGAACACTTACATCTAAGGGCATGACAGAGCTGGTAGGCCATGTGCCGAACATGTGGTAGGGGATAAGGCTGGAAGTTGTTCTCCTTCAGGAACTCAAAGGTGTTCTTTCCCAGAAGCTCAAAGGCGATGCACATATGACCATGGAAGTTGAACCAGTCAGACATCAGGACACATAGGCTAGAGGAAAAGGATAAGTGGGGTTCAAGCTCTGCCTCACCATTGTTTTGCATACCAAGATACAAACCAAGCCTCAGAGCCAGAGCACACATGTCTCAATCCACTATCACACAGATAGGCTCCAAGCAAGAACTGTACTTCCTGTTGTGTAGAGGGACACTGTTTTGATCCCAGCCTCACCCATGGCTAGGATGATGAGCAGCCCTGCCAATTAGTGAGGGGCAAATAGAATTACACTAGTACATCACAGGCCTCCAGGAACTACTGAGCTTCTTGAGGACCTTGGCAGGCACATCTCCTCTTAGTGTAGCACAGTTAAGTGCTTATAGAGAAGTTGACTGGTGTCTATCTGCCAAAGAAAAGCTTCTTCTTTTAACTTGTCCATACAATGTCACAAACCGGTGAGGTCCCTAACTCCATAAATGCAGGGCTAGGGCTACTTCAGAACACAAAGCCAGGTAGGGTAGAGCCTGAAGTCCAAGGGCACTTCACAGAAAGAACAAAAGAACACCTGGCAAACTCCCTGAGTGTTGTGAAAAGTAATAACAAATGTGTTTAGGACACTGAGAAGTCCCAAGGGGTCCAGGCAAGGGGAACTAGAGGATGCTACCCCATTGAGTGATCCCCTCACACTCCTTGCAGACACTTACAACTTATTCTCTTTGTCTTTCTCCTTGATTTTCTTGAGAACATTAATTTCTAGACGGGCAGCCTCCCGGTACTTGCCCACATTACGGATGATCTTCAGGGCAACCTGTGACTTCCCTCTGTAGACAAGGAAAGAAACTCTCGTCAGCCAAGTGCCCAGCTCTCTCCCCTTCCCTGAAGCTCAGGAACTCAAACCCCACTACATAAACCACAGGTGCTGAGACAGTGTTCATAGTTGAGGTCCAGCTTGTTGAAACCAACACCAGACCTCTGCTCACCATACAAGCTCCCCTGGCAATCTGTATGAATAGTCTTGGCTTCCATGCTGTAATGTGCCTTTAAGATCCCAGAAACTTACAGCTCTCCAGGGAGAATCCAGGCAGAGGAGTTGAGGCCAATGCTGACCAACCCCAGTCCCTGGAAGCTTACTTGACAACCTATGCTGTAGGCCGAACTCCCTACCCAGAGCTCACCATTTATTTTCTTGACCTGGGTAGTAGTGAGGTCTAACAAGAATAGTTAAGGTGCCAGCAGTGGGACCTTCACTGGAAACCTGGGCCAGTTCCTATACTACAGGTCCAGGTCCTCTTCCCCAACTGTCTAGCTGCTTCACTATTTACCACCAGCTACAGAGGGCCAGCAACTCTTATCAGGGTCCCATGAGAGTCCCCATAGTTGTTGCTCTGCCTTTCATGTTCCACTTCCACTCCAGCAGGCCATCTGCAGGATGTGAGCAAACAAGGAAATATACCAGGCTAGGTTGCCAAGATTTGCCAATGAGAGCTAGTACTGCGGTGCCAGTGGAGACCCAAAGCGAGGTAGGCCTAGCCCACCAGGGTGTATCCTCTGGTGTGTATCCAGGGTGTACCTCAACGGTTGGCCTTGATGCTGGGAATAAGTTTATAGGCCCACAGGCAAAGACAACTTCAGAATGCCCTGCTTTGCTAACCCACAATTTCTTTTTTCTGGTTTCTTGAGCAGTGCAGGCCAAGAAGAGGCCACTACTTCAAACTTCTGAAACAAGGTCCCCTCCCCACGCCATCTTGTCTTTAACACAGGTGTAACTCATTCCAAAGGAGGCCCCTACCAGGGCTGTTAGCAAAGCTCAATTCCACCTGCACTGACTCCCTTTGAATTCCTTAAAGGTTCCTGGGACCTTATGCCTGTCTTAATGACTTCAGAGGCTCATTTCTCACCCCCAGCTATTCAAAGAGGGATAGCCCACACATTGTAGCTGTCTTCTATGTCAGAGTTTTTAGATCTGTCCTTTCTAGATCTGATCACAGGGCAATGTGTATGTGCCCTTATACTCATTCTAGGGTCAAGATGGATGAAGGGTATTTGGAAAATGGAAGCAGGAGGAAGTTTCTCATGGCTGAGGGAATGGCTGACTTTGCACCCAATGGTCCTTTCCCACTTAATGTGGGAGCACCAAGAACAGCAGGCCCAGCACGGTCATCAATGGGTGTGGTGTAACTTGGGTAGCCACAGAGCATGCTCATGTTTCATCTCTGAAGCAGTGACTGGCATGCTTAAATGAGGGCACCAGCACTCTGCACTACAGAAATTAGAGGTTACTAAAGCAGGAACACAACTGGCTCCCTACAGAGTTGCCTCTCTAACATACAGCTACAGGGAAAGAAGCAAGAACTCTAGTCTGGTAGGTGATAAGGGCTAAGTATTATACTGTCAGGGCTTGAAGGGAGTGATCTGCCCCACAGAATGACACATCCAGGTATTGCCTTTGCAGTCTGGACATATTCAGCACGGACTACTTGGGACCCTAGCCACACGGCGGTGGATAGTAGCTGCTGGGTGAGAAAAGCCAGAGACTCATTTCTTTAGCTGGGACCTCTCAGGCAGACCTGGGAGGGGCAAAGGCAAAATCAGATCAGGCCAGCAGCATTCTCAACCTTTTGGTCAAGAGGAGAGGCCACACAGTGTCCCTCCTAACAGTCATCTTATCTATTTTTGTTTTGCTTTGTTTTTTGAGACAGGGTTTTTCTGTGTAACAGCCCTGGCTGTCTCAGAACTCTCTTTGTAGACCAGGCTGCCCTCGAACTCACAGAGATCTTCCTGCTTCTGTCTCCCGAGGGCTGGGATCAGAGGCACGTGACACCACACGAAAGAGGTCTTATCTTTAACACAGGTGTAACTCATTCCAAAAATAGCCCCTGGTAGGGCTGCAGGTGGAGCTGAAGTCCACCTTCACTGGCCATACACTGACTCAAAAGGTCCCCAGGACATTTTATCTGTCTTTCTCTGCCCAAGAAACCAGAAAAATGGATGGGGCCTGGCTAAAAATCTCCAAAAGCTCATGGGATGCAGCTCCTCACTGGCCATACACTGACTCAAAAGGTCCCCAGGACATTTTATCTTTCTCTGCCCAAGAAACCAGAAAAATGGATGGGGCCTGGCTAAAAATCTCCAAAAGCTCATGGGATGCAGCTCCAGGGCACAGAGAAGCCAGGCCTTTGGCCACGTCTTACTATCCAATGCCACAGCTCAGAAGTAGGGAACTAGGGCAGAGCCACACACTAACCAACAGTTCTTTGGGGCCAGGGATTTCACATGCCTATCAAATCCCAAGAATGTCTCCCTTATTTCATGAGATCAGCAAAAACCCAACACAATCCAGCAGTGGTGCTGTACCAGCTCTTCCAAGGGCACACACGCCCAGAGCCGGCAGTGCTGCCCCAGCATGCTCACCTGGCATGGTCCAAGCACTCCACCACCTTGCCAAAGGTGCCTTCACCCAGGTTCCCCACGATCTCATCTGTGAGAGAGAAGAAGCTGGGCATGAGAGTCCGGAGGGCGGGAGGCTGGCAGCTCCTGCAAGTTCACAGCATTCAAATCCTCAAAAACAACAAAGGTTCTTGCTCACTGCTACACTCTTTAAAACAGAAGTTGCTAGTGTCTGTGTCATTCAGGCAATTACTGGTGGCCCCACTAAGGCGCCACGCGCACTAGAGGCCCCTCCACGCAGGAGAGGTCTCGTCTAACAAGGGGGGTAGGAAGTAGAGAGGTAAAGTTTTACGAAAGGTGGCTGTACATCGCTCTTGGAGCCAATCGCCGATCCGGCACACCAGGTGGCCCTCCTTGTCATCTTCCACACTCCGGCTGCTGCGCTTACTGCTCTGTTGGCTTCTCTGCATGCACCGCCCCCCGAAACGCCATCCGACCAATCGCATGGTAGGCGGTTCCGATTGACAGATTGAAGTGTCAGTCAAAGGCAGAGGTGGAGACGGTGAGGAGCCGGTGGGTTGGTTGGTTGGATTTTCCAGATCCCAGCATTTCATAAGGCACACAGCATATATAACGATAGGGATATTGCAAGGGACACGTCAAGACACAAACTGACTTCAAAACAGAAAAGCAAAAACAGCTACAGGTATGTAAGAAAACTCGGACATTATCTCTAAGAAGAATGCCACAAATGCTCAGAAAGATGTCCAGCCTCTGACACAGAGGGGCCAGGCCCCAAGGACAGCCACAGCCCTGACTCCCTCTTCGTCTCAGTCTCCCCCTCCCTGACCCTCCCATGACTGGCCAGAACTAAAGACGCACGAGTGACCGGCGTAGAAAAGGTGGCTGGCCCAACCTGGGTCCAACCTTCTGGACTGGTCAGAGGGCTATCCTGGCTTCAGCAGCACAGTATGCTCAGCCTGCCCTTGCCTGCCTCGGCTCGCCCATACAGCCTTACAACACGTTCAACAGCTGCCGCATAGAACCTAGCTACTACCTGCCCCCACATGACATCCAACTACCAGAACCTTAACCAACAGCTTTCTGCCAGCAGCCCTCCTGCCACCAGACTCCAGCAGGAAATAAGCCTGGCTGAGATCCTTTGGGCCAGATGACCTTCAGGCTCCAAAGCCAGCTCCTGACCTGGCCTTAGGACTTGTGCCACTCATAAGCCAGACCAGTCCCACAACAACAGAGGGCACCGAAAAATAAGCAGAACACCAGACTTGCATTGCCATCCAGTGGCAGCATGTGGCACTGTGTGAGGCCACAGGCCATCCTGGATTCACCTGCAAGAGTCAACCTTCAACCCACACCACTCAAGTCACAGAGCGCTGGGCAAGAAGATACCTCCACCTGAACCCACCACTACTATTCAGAGGCCTCTTGGCCAGCAGGAGGACAACATGGGGAGAACAACTGGGGAAAAGAGAAAACAGCACATAACCTCAGAAACACACAAATGACTTTCCTTTCCATGAGACTGAGTACACTGTGGGCTCTGTTCTGTTAAACACACCACCCTAGAATGCTGGCCAACCTCTGTTCTTTAAGTGGCCTGCAATAAGGAGGCCTAGGGCGCCATCATACAGACAGCTCTCCCTATCCTCATCACAAGTATCCCACCTATAAAGGAACAAAGTAGAAGAGAACCTGCCTGGAGGTCAGATTGGAAGCTCCCAATCTGAGCTGACTGACAGGATAAAGTGATGTACTTTTCCAGACCAGCAACTTAGAAGGCTGAACACAGAAAGTTAAGACCCATATCAAAAAAGAAAGGGCTAGGAAGCCAGGCAGTGGTGCCTAGCACTCAGGAAGCAGAGGCAAAAGGATCATGAGCTTTAGGCCAGCCTGGAATACATATAGACTCTCAAAGAGAAGGCGGGATTGCAGTGTGATACAGTTCAGCGGTAGAGCACTTGCCTAGTATGAATGGGCCCTGGGCTGGACTTCCAGCATTTAAAAAAGAGAAACAAAACTGACTGCCTCTTTTTCTTGGGTAATGCAGACTCTGGTCCTCTACGAGAAGAGGGCTGTGGAGATGAGGCTGCAGAGGTGGTCGGGTCCATCAAAGCATTGAGGTGTGTGTGTGTGTGCGCGCGTGCGCGTGCGCGTGTGTGTGTGTAGGGCAAGACCTGATATGAAAAAGACCAGGCCATATAGCCCCAAACCACAAACCAGCAATCTTAGTATGATCCCTGAGAAGTGTGTCCCAGTCATGTGTACCATGTAGCTTGTGTCTGAAACAGTGGGTAGACAGGCTGGAAACCAGCCAACGCCGGAGCCACAGCCCCTAGAGTTGCCACTGGCAAGGGGCCAGAAGATGGAGGGCATAACATCCTTGCTCAGCCCTGTACCAGACAACACACACACATACGCACGCACACACACACACACCACACACGCATCGTGTGTGCACTCACAATGCTGTGTGTGCACAGGGCTGCCAGTACTCACCCAGACCAGCCAGCCTGAGAAAAGGCAAGAAAGAGATGAGGCCTTTAGGCCCCTATTAGCACACTCTGGCCACCACTCACCGAGGAGGCGCTGCTACAAGACCTAGTACGGCGTTTGTGACAGTGGTGGGCATGTTTGCGGGTACGGTATGGCCCCCTCTCTCGTGACCGTCTCCGATGTCGAGAACGTGAAGACCCATAGCAGTCCTCTCCAAAGGATGGGCTCCTCTCTTCACACCGATATGTATCGCTGTCATGGTGTTCCCGATACCTCCGCTGGTAGGGTAGGCGGTCATGGCTGCCAAGAGGGGGTAGGGATATGAGTCAAGAGGGGTCCTACCAGCCAGGTTCCTGCTAGCAGGCAAGAGGCCTTCTGGCAGGGCCCCTGCAAAGGCTCTCAAGAAAAGCCTGTTCGAGCTGAAGCATCCAGGCTGAGGGGAAGTGAACAGGGGAGAAGAAGATGCAAAAGTACCAAGCTTACTCTCCAGAGCCTTGGGGTAATGACAGTGTCCCTCCAGTGCCAAAAAGAGGGAAGAAGGAGAAGAGCAAGGTGAGCACAGGGCAAGGCCTCCAACAGTGCCACAGTTGACCAGCCTGGTACAAGTGTAACTTTGGTCTGGGGACTAAGATAGGACTTGGGATCAGGCTTTCCAAGACTAGGGCGATGTTCCTACTTCCCACTGAGGAAGGCTCAGGGGTAGGGTACTGGCCTAGAAAATAATGAGAAGGTTCATTGTGTGACAAGGAAAGTAGATTCCGCTGAGGCAAGGAAATGGAAGTAAGGATAGGTAAGGATCCCAAAGAGGTCAGGGCAAGAGTCTATGGGCAGCTGGGCAGAAGCAGTTATCTAAAGGAACCTGAAACTACCAGAGCCTCTGTCCAATTTTGCTCTTCTAGCTAAGGAAAGAAGTGTTCCCCTTTAACCCAGATCCCACTCACCTTCTGGACCTTGATCTCCGTGGGGGAGGCTCCCTTCGGGATGGGTATCGTAGTCGACCTTCATGCTCCCGACTGTAAGACCGCCTCCTCTTCCAGCGGTAGCTCAGGTATGGGTCTGGCTCTGGGGAACGGTATCGCTTACAGTGATGCATCTAGGCCACAAGAAAGAGAAAGCCCTGCTCAACACATAGCTCATTGCTTCCAGCCACAGGGCTGCCTGGTGCAACCAGGTGCTCATGAAGAAGAGGCCCATTGTTCTGTTTAGGGCAGCCCTCCCAAGGGTTTATGAAGTGAAGAACTCTGAGGTCACAGTGACAGAACAGCAGACAATGGGTGACTCCCTCCTTTACCAGTGAATAAACAAACAGGGGCCTCCCCAACATGGCCTAGGGGCCTAAACACTTGAGCTGTGTAACACAGGACCCAGATACAGAAGTAGGTATAGGGTATGCTGAACACTGCAGCAGAGATGCCAAGCCTTTTTGCTCAATATCTTCCTGCCTATGGGATCCCATAACCTAAATGTTCTAGAAGCCTGAAGCTAATGAACTGGTGGCATAGAGCCAATGTACTAAACTGAAACTTGTCTGGCTAAAGCAATGAGCTGGACTCAAAGAAGTTCAAAACTCCAAGTCAGTGAGGAGCCACAACAGAGATGAGAACACTGACCCTTGAGCAGAGAAAGACACAGTGTCTCACCAATATTCCCTACTACCTCTACCAGGTTCCAGCCAAGTGGGTGTGGGCCCAATGGGCCTCCCCAGTGCTTACTGACCTATCCATAGTCCTAGCCCAGGAATGTGCAACAATATTCAGAGAATCTAAGCTTCTTGACTGAGACACATTTTTGTGGCCCTCAGACCAACTACAGCCCCACAGCAGGTGTTTCGCCTCCCACCAACAGCATCACTGCCATCCCTTTGAGCTCCCCCTGCTCCAGCACTCTCTCCTATGTCCTATCTGGAGGTGCCAAAAGAGGTGGCTGCAGTAGAGAAGCAGGACAAGTATTCCTTAGCCATTGAGGACTTAGGTCCAATACAGGAGACTCCCAAGCTGGATCAGCAACCAGTTGAGAAAGACAGCTACA
The DNA here is from genome assembly GCA_907164525.1 of Lophiomys imhausi. Taxonomy (NCBI): domain Eukaryota; kingdom Metazoa; phylum Chordata; class Mammalia; order Rodentia; family Muridae; genus Lophiomys; species Lophiomys imhausi. Next base: position 6,333,253 of record CAJQZJ010031900.1, on the reverse strand, counting down.
TGAGGCTGGCACCCTGTTTTCACCCATATCCAATCCCTTCATATTTTATCCACCAGATGGCCATGCAAGAGAATACAGCTTGTTTGCTTTCCAAGCCTTCAACTGCTCACACCCAATCTCTAGTCTTGCACAGTCCTAGGACTGACTGCCTGGCCAGGCATCTTTTAAACAATCCATCAGGGCCACTCCATCTCACCAGCACAGTGCAAAGATGGCATAGTTACCTGTGTGAGCAGGGTGGGGGGCCAATTCATTTAAACCGCTGGAGCCTCTGGGAACCCTAAGAAAGGCACTGCTAGATATTTCCCCACTAGCAACCCTCCAGCTGAAAAGTCTGGGCACCCAGAAATCCTTGTAGATAAAACTAGTAATTTGTTGTTTTCATAATCATGTGAATGTTTCCCCACCCCCATTATCTTATGGCAGGTGCTCAAGCTACTGGCCTGAAAGCAGTATGCCATGTCTCACTAATTAACCCAAAAGACATCCTACTAGCCAGGGCACATATCTTCCCACAAGGCAAGTTTGGCTCTGCTCATCCTCATCAGGCAGAGGGAGCACCCCCAAGCATCCTATCTGGAGGAAGTAGTAATGTGGTCTACTCTACAGCAGGCCAAAGTTTTCCTTCTGGGACCTAGAAGATTTCTATGGCCACATATGTCTAATTGAGTGGGAACTCTCAGCTTCAAAGTGGAAGGCCAACCTGATCCACGGGCTGCCACTCCATTGTTTGTCTTTGGGCAAGTTATTAAACCGCTCTGAGCTTCAGTTTGAAACAAGGGAACAATAATCTCTTACAGGCTCTGTAAGAAATATGTCTGCCCTACAAAGTCAAACGCCTAGCACAGGTTTGGGCCACAAAAACACTGGAGACTGCCTTCCATTAGCACTGAGAAGGTGCAGGGCAACACTGGGGCTATGTTGAATGCCTTAATTTATAATTCCTTCAAAGGGACTGGGTAGGAAGTTTTGGCAGAAAATCCTGAACTGAATCCCAGTGCTGCCACTTACTAGCCCTGTGGCCCTATACAAGTCACTCTCGACCTCAGCTGCCATGCCTGGAAAATGAAGATAATACGTCCCAGACTGGCAAAGATGGCCTCGTATGATGGCCATGAAGTAACACATATAGGTAGTAATGGAGATCATCTCCCTTGCAACACATCCCAGGCAGTAAAAAATTGGAAACACCAGGTGTCTCACGTCATCTCCCAGCCAGGACTTTTGAGTCTATTTCTCACAAATTCCCTCTGATTCCCTGAGACCTCAGCAGAGAGGCTTTTTAAAATTTAAGGGCCAGAATTATGCTTAGGGAGGCTCTGTTCTGCATAATAAAGAAAAAGGCAATGTGACCAATGAAACCAAGCTAAGGATGCCAGCTTTTCTCTGAGCACAGGCCTGGCTGGCTTCTTATTGCTGTTTCTGGCTAGAGAACTGGGCTGACAAGAACAACAGCCAGCCAGGTCAGCGGCTGCCCTCCCGGATTCCTGCCACCCAAGCGACCCATGGTTATTTTTGGCTGGCAGTGCCCCACCACTGCAACCTCAAACCTGCCACCTCGCAAGCTGCGGCTGCCACCGGGAAAAACGCTCCTCCTTTTCAAGGGCACGGAGGAGGGAAACTGGAAGGCCGCCAACTCCGCCTTGACGGGGGCCAGACTCAGGCAATTCCCACCCAAGCATCAGGGCACCCGCACCCGGAACTAAAGCATAGAGGCTCCCGACCGGACCGAGGAGCAGCCTGGACATTTGTACTCCCGGCTTGGTCTGCCCCATTCTCCGAGATGGAGCGATTCCATCATAACAAAACACCAAGTGGGCCGGAGGCCCGCACTCGAGTCCCTTTCTTCCGCCCGGATCCCAGGGATCTCAGAGCCCCATTCCCCGTAACTGCCAAGGGAAGACCCAGCGACCAGAGGGAAGGCCAGCCTGGGCCAGAATCAAACTCCAGGCGGCGCGCGGAGGAGGTCTGCGGGTTAAGCCTCGAGCCCAGGGCAGGGAAAGCCTTTCTGGGATAGCCTAGGTCGGACACGACCCCAGCCTGCTGGCCGGCACAGAGCCCAAGGTGGATCCTCCCAGCTGACTCGGAGGCCGCTGGGGCTCCGCCTCCAACACCGCGGGAACCAGAAAAGGGGTCTGCAGTGACCGCCCTCCGGGAGAGAAGCGGCGGGTCAGGGGTGAGAGGTCGGGACCGCGGCCTGACGTGGGCCGAAGAGGGAAAGAGGTACACGCCCAGCCCCGACCAGCAGCCAAGGTGCCCGCACCAGCTTGCCCATCCCCATAGATTCACCCCAGCTGCCCGGCCGCGGGCTCAGGGACACACTCACCGTCTCCCAGGCTCCGGCTGCGGCTAGGCCCCACTCCCCACTCCGAGCGCCTCTTCCGCTTCCGGCTCCGGCCCCCGCCCGTGGCAGCACCGCCCCCTCGCGTGACGCAGCCGGCGGCGGCCCGGGCTCGACCCGACCCAGAGGCCTGACCGCTCTAGCCCCCAACTCGCAGGCTCTGGGGGACCGGCCTGCCCCACAGGGGTCGGGGCAGCCGCGGTGGAGGTCCCTTCCCGGTGGTCCAGGGAGCAGCCTCGGGCCGCGGCCCATCCCTCGCCGTGCTGTGGTGCACGTAGGCCCCCGAGGCCGCAGCGGTGCGCGGCCGCGACTGCGGTCTGAGGCCTGCTCTGGGCCGAAAGGAGGAACCCACCGGGCTGCAAGGCTGGGTCCGCTCCGCCGCCGCGGCCTGGCCGTGCTCACCAGCCCCTTCCTGCGCGCGGAGAGGACCGGCATTGTTCTCCCGGGGCCCAGGAGGGCGCTAGAGACGAAGGCGGTCGGTGTGCCCCGGCAGAGGAAGGCGGGCGCGACTCCGCTTGCGCGCAAGAAGCAAACAACACATTCGGCTCTCGCCTCGTGCGGGTTTTTTGAAAGTCTTGGCGCCACGCCCCTGCCCGCTCGAGCTTGCTGAGCAGTCTCTGGGAAGATTCCCCACGAGCCTCGGCGGTGTGATCTGCCCGAGAAGACGTCCCCTGCCCTTGGACACCTCAGAGCGTCTTGTTGTCAATCAGCAAGGTTGCTGGGCCAGGAAACCCGCGCCACACAAAAGCTCCGTGTCGTGCGGCGCTCCAGCTCTGTCACTCGAGTCACTCGGCCAGTCCCTTTGCTGCGGCCTCGGGTAGGAGGTCACCTAGACTAGCTCCCTCCCGCCTACTGTCCCACGCTTTGTAGTGGCAGGATCGTGAAGTCCTGAGTACTGGTTTTTTTTTTTTTTTTTTTTTTTTTTTTTCCAGAAGAGAAAACAGGTCGCGGTCTTTTGGGAAGGCCTCGCTTTGACGGCGTCCCCGCCCCAGCGCGTCGCGCAGCCAAGCGGGCGGGTACGGCGCCTAATTGCCCCACGCCACGCGAGGTCCTCGAGGCTGGAGAGGCCGGCCGGGGCGTGGCATCCCTTTAGGATCTTGCTGACTCGGCGGAGACTGCGAGAAACCAGGGTTTCTCAGGTGCCCCCTTCCCTGCGCCACCAGGTACTTTCGCTCCCAGTGCTAGCACTGTCTCCAGAGACCTTTGCCTTTGACTCTGACGTAGTGGCTTGGCATCTTCATCACCATCCATGTGAACAGCAGTGGCTGAGCAAAAAAGCTGGGTGATTACGTTTGCTAACGCAACCGCAAATTGGCCACCTTCCAACCACGCATTCAGCAGCTGCTTCAGCTCCTTCTGCCTCTGAGTCCCACCTCATTAGTTTCCAGCCTAGGACTCAAAGATTGAGAAATCCCGGCGTCAGAAGATGCAGCTCCCACCTGAGGCCCAGGCCCACACTGATAGGATTTCATTCATTCTGAAGTTTCTGTGGTGTCTTCACCTCCCACTAATGTTGCCCACCCGCGTTTCTATGGCTGCGGGAAACCAGTATCCTCCAGTTTAAAGCCAACATCCTCAAAAAGCTCCTGTCTCCTGCCCGACCCCCGAGTGTCAGGAATGGGGTAACTTAGGCAGTCTTCCTATTTGCCCCCCTAGCATGGAAAATCCAAGCTATCTACCCGAAGTCCTACCCCCTCCAGAAAGCATCTCTCGATGAAGCTGACATAAACAGGAGCTGTCTCCTAGCCCTGTCTTTTCCAGAGGCTGCAGGTTGGCCTTCCTCCTTGAGTGTCTCCCGAGCTTCATTTTTTTGTCTCTCTTCATAAAAGAACTCAAACCTCACAGGAAATAAAACAACAACAACAAAAAACTGGCCCTGAAGTAAAGTTGAGTTGACTCACTTCTCTCTACATACACACCTCTTCTCTCCATTACTCTGCTAAGAGGGAACTCGGACCAGCTCCGCCCCCCCCTTCCCACCCTGGCCCTCAAGAGGAGGTTTGCTGCTCACGCCTTGCTCATAGGCACCACACTTTTCCTAGCCTGTGCCCTGTGCCCATAGAGCCTTTTCTGTGTGACTGGTCTGCAGCATGGCTCCAGGGCACCAAGGAGATGTCCCTGTTTGCTTTTACTCAACCCTCACCGCTCCTGTTTCTCCCTACTTTTTTTTTTTAACCTCCCAGGTTCCAGGGCCCCTGGCTGCCCTTGCATTCTCCTCTATTATAGCCAGCATTGTCCTGCCTGGAATGAACTGATGATGCACATTTGAGCCTCAGCCCTAAGGTCACCTTCCTGGAAAGCATCCTGGGAGAGGTCAGGTTCTTCTCTGTGCTGTGATACCACCCTCCCTTGGTTCCTCACACCCAACAGTCTGGCTTGGAAGACCATGAATCTCTTTAAGTAAGTTCAGCACAGCTCAGCTTCTCAAAGAGGATGAGAAGCAGTCCAACTGCAGAAGCCTCACTTCTACTCCGGGCCAGTTAGGGTGGAGCTGTGGATGCTGTGCCAGGGTGTGGGATCAGCCTCGTGGTCTGTTGTAGAGTGACTGGGTGGTGCTGATATAGGAAGACAACCAGGAGGGGCCTCAGGAATGGGCCTGGACTGGAGAGAGTCAACCTGCCTAGAGGAGGAGGGGGCCTGCTGGAAGGCCATGCCAAGCAGAGATAGACAAAGTTCTGGGAAATGTAGGTGAGTCAGAGCCCTGAAGGGTGGGGTAGGAGAGGGGCTGAAAAGGGCATCTTCTAGCCCCTTCCTAAAGCTGCAACAGGAGACCTGGAGCCTGAGAATGGTAAGGCCACAAATCCTCCCACATCCTGTGAGTGGATAAAATCCCAGGAGGACTTGATCCAGCCTTGGTAGGTGAAGAAGCCAGAGGCAAGAAAAGTTGGCACAAGCTGACCTGCTAGCCCATGAGTTGCCTCACCATGGTAGTGGGCATAGAGGGCAGGAGCTGAAGCCAGAGCAGAGAGGAGGGCTTCTGGCTCCCCACATCAGAAAATAGTAGCTTGTAAATGTCCACCTGAGCCCTACAGTTTCCAGATTCTGTACTTGGAGGAAGATTGTTGGGAAGTGGCAGAGTTGGGGAAATTGGACTCTTGGGCCAGACAGCACTGGGTACAAATTCCAGTCTTTCCAGGGCTGCAAGCATGACCTGAGACACCCCATCATCCTGTTTTCAGCTTCAGTTCCTCTCCCAAACTGGCTGTTGTAAGGATCAAACAAGGTCTTGTTGATTAGGGAAGGCTGTCTACAGCCAGCACCCATAGCCTAGAACTGAGAACTAGATGGGTTGAAGTTGATGTCTAAAGTCTTAATGAAATCATTAAGGGACCCTGGACCAGGGGTGAAGGGTAGGATGGGCCTCAGTTCTGCATCTCAGCCCTGTACTTAGAAACCAGGACTGAACTTTATCTAAAAACCACAGGGCTGATTGCACTGTGTCTGTGGACACATATCCAGCCCTGCCTGCTGTCCCTGGCACTCCTGCCAGCCTTGGCCACTGTTTTGTGCCCACCCACTTGAGCTCCACTGAACAGCTAAGGTAAGTGAGGGAGTCAAGCACAGCACCCTCCTGGGCTACAGGTCACAGCATGGCTCCTCCCTTTCTGGCATGTGTTCAGACAGAGTCCCATAGTGGAACAGGAAGCAAGCAGTCAAAGGAGCTTCGGGTCGGGCTGGCAGAGGACAGGTGGCAGGAGACCAAGCTGGCCAGCCACCTGTGAGCAGTGCCAGATGTCCTGCTGTAGCAATCCCAAATTCTGCAGAAATGTGAGCACAAGCTGGGATTAGGCCAGGCCTGCTGTGAGCCAATGCACAAAAAGAAAATGAGTCTCCCATCCTCTCCGGCAGGTCCTCCTTGCCTACCTTCAGTCTCACAAATGTCTTCTAAACTGACAAGGTCCCTTTACGAGGATGAAAGCTCCAGCATGCTCAGAGCACCAGCCCAGATCTGGATTCATGTTCTAAGAGTCAGGGAGTCTGAAGGAGAAAGGGGAATGGAACACCTAGCAGGGAGGCCCTGTTGAACAGCCTTCTCTCATGGCTGTCTGTGGAGCTGTGTTTAGATTTGGGAGGCATGTGCTGGGTGAAGCTAGGGATGCTCACTGGCTGGAGACAGAGGAAGGATCAGCATAGAGCTTCCTTATATAACCAGATAATGTGGCTAACACAGGAGATAAGGAGGTGACTTTGTAGGCTGAGGCTTCCTGGTAAGGTCACCACCAACCATCCTGGCTCTTTGTAAGGGTATGGGTACAGCTACTTTGATTGCCAAGATGTCTGAGTATTTAATAACTGAGTGTCTCAGCCCATTGATGACCCTCATGGGTTCAACCGATCTCCACCTGGGCTGGGTGACCCTCAGGACCCAGTTGGCAACCCACCTCCTCAACCTTGCTGCTCTCTAGCATTCTACAACAGAGTCCCCAGTACTGCTGTCCTGAACTCTGGAGCCATTTGCAGTTACAAGGGAGAGGCAATGTGTCTCAGATCAGCTCGGAGTGGAGTGTGCACATCCAGAGCTCTGTAGTAGTAGGTAACAGCAGAGCAGCCCACCTTCCCCCTACTCCACCTCCCCAAGCTATGAGCAACACTCCCTTGTTACACACCATGACTCAAGGCTCCTGTCTGGCCATCACTGAGCCCCTGGCTGGGAATCTGCTTTATCTGAGGCTGCAGACTCAGATAAAGCAGGGGAAGAAGAGACAGCACTCCCCAACTGCTCTGCAGGCCTCATGCCTTCAGCATTACTCCAAGCAGGTGGAATGCTCGCTGGCCCACTTGGAGCAGTAGAGGCTTCTGCTGTGGGGACCCCCAGGACAACAGGAATGGAAGAGGTCAGGCCAGAAAACAAGTGAGGGTAGGGAGTGGTCGAGGTCAGGCAGACTGCCCCCTTTGTCTTTCTACTGCAGTGGTGGGAAAGGCTCAGTAGCATTTGGACCAGATGTGTTGGCCCAGAGCCTAGCCCAGAGACCCCTAGGGTAGGGAGGACACTAGAGCCTCCCTCTCAAGTGGATGTATGGCAAAGCTCTGCCCCCAGATGTGTTATGGCTTCAACCTTGTCCTGCACTTTATTGTCTGGTCTTCTTTCTTGAAGCAGAACCCAAGGAAGATGTGCAATAAGCAGACTTTTAGCCAGATAGAGGGACCCCCTTCTCAACCTTTCACTATTCAGTTCAACATTCCCTGGTCAGATGGAGAATTGAGACCAGACTGTAGGGAAGAGCTTTCGTGGTACACAATTCAAGTGGTGGGGACGTCCCAACCACGACATGCCCCTTATATGGGAAAAGGCCCCAGGATCCTGCACTGTATATTCATAGCAACTAGTGAGGTCTGGCCTGCAGATCCAGAAGCAAAGCTGTGATGATGACATGGCCCAGATGTATTGGGACCCAAGCAGAGTCTCCATGGGAGTAGCTGAGATCTCTGCCCTGTCTCTGGAGTGGCCTCTGCAGAAACATCAGCTGATGCTCCCTCAGGTGGGTTAAGACACCTGGCAGGAGAAATCTGGGTACAGAGTGGGCCCTAGTACACATTTGCCTGGGGGCAGAGAGAGGAGAGCCTGGTCCTATTCCTGGGGGCTTCTGAGGCTGGGAAGGGGCTACTAAGAACAGGTGGGAAAGAGAGTGCCCAGGAGAGAGCAACTGGAACAGGCCTCCACACAGTAACTTGAGGAGGTTCATCTACACAGCATTTCCTATAGATGGCCACTCTGCTGGTTGGTAGTCCAGTGCAGGTCTACAGTGGAGGCTGGTACATAGAAATGTCTGTACAGCTGGAATGGTGGGAGCATACTACCTGGAAGGGTTGGTGTGGTGGTGTGAATAAGAATGGCCTCCAAAGGCTTATATATTTGAATGCTTAGTCACCAGGGAATGGCATGGTTTAAAAGGATTAGGAGGAGTACTTTTGTTGGAGTAGGCATGACCTTGTTAGAGGTAGTATACTGCTGTGGGTGGGCTTTGAGGTTTCAAAAGCTCATGCCAGGTCTAAGCATACATACATTCATCTCCCTCCCTCCCTCCCTCCCTCCCTCCCTCCCTTGTCTGCCTACAAATCAGGATGTAGCTCTCAGCTACTTGTCCAGTACCATGCCTGCCTGCTGCCATGCTCTTTGCCACTATAATAATGGCCTCTGAAACTAAGCAAGCCCCCAATTAAATGCTTTCTTTCATAAGAGTTACCTTGGTCATGGTGTCTCTTCCAGCAATAGAAAAGTGACTAAGATAGTTAGGTTCCCAAGAAAGAGTGGCTCAAGGGTTCAGGGAGGAAAGATAAACCCTTCAGGGCTAGCCTGGGCACCACAACCCCAGCAGAGGCTGAGCCACCACTCTAGGTGTGCTGGATTCTTCCTAGGTAAACAAGAGACTCAGAGGAGCTGGGCCAGAGCCACAGACCAAGAAGGGCCTTCTTGGGGCAGCTGCAGCAACTGCAGGGAGAGCACAGTGTTAGAGGACCATGCTCAGGCCCTGGAGGTGGACTGTACCCAGGTGCTTGGGGACAAGTCAGTGCTGCTGACTCTGACCAGGAAACCCAGTAGGCGGCTGTTTGGAACACCACTGGAGTGTGCAAGCTAGGCTGAGATGGGTTCCCTGTTCTCACAGAGTGAGGTGGCCCCATTGGTAAGAGCCTGCCCAGCCTCTGTCACAGCTCTGTCATTGGTTAGTAAGTATGGTCAGAATTCCAACCCTGAGTCACATGGCCAGGGTCCAACTCCCTTTCCTGTGTATCTGTGTTCCTGTTGGTCACATCCTGGCTCTTATATGGGGCACTTGGAGAAAATTTTAGCTTTAAGAAGCCTTATCTCAGGCTGGAGAGATGGCTCAGAGGCTAAGAACAGTGGCTGTTCTTCCAAAGGTCCCGAGGTCAATTCCCAGCAACCACATGGCGACTCACAACCATCTACATTGAGATCTGGTGCCCTCTTCTGGAGTGCAGGAATACATGCAGATAGAATGCTGTGTGTGTGTGTGTGTGTGTGTGTGTGTGTGTGTGTGTGTGTGTAATATTTTTTAAAAAAGAAGCCTTATCTCAGTTGATCATGATGGCATACTCCTGTAATCTTAGCACTTAGAAGGTGGAGGCACAAGGATCAAGAATTCAAGGGTATCTTCAACTACACAATGAGTTTGAGGCCAGCCTGGACTACAGGAGACCTTGTATCAAGGAACTGAGGAGGGGAACGTTTTTCACTTCTCATGGCTGCACTCAGAGGCAGGGAGGAGGGCTGGGTAATATAAAGATAGCTGCTCCCCTCAAGATGTTTGGGAACTAAAGCCCCAGGACAGAGGCCTTCTGGGTGTTCAGGAAGACACAAAGGAGACCTTACTGTCCAGCTAACACAACAGTGAGTAAGCACATCTATCTTTGAAAGAATAAAGGCTCACACAGGGTTCAGGGCACCTCATTTATCACCACACCTCAGTTTCCGGGAGGTGCCAGTCTCCCTCAGGAGGGAGCTTGAGGAGCAGGAGTCACCTCCCAGGTGGCATCATTAGGAGGGAACTGACTACTGGAGGGCATGTGGGTATCAGGTGGCAGTTGCTCTGATTCATACATGGCTCTACTTTGGAGACTCCAGAGGCAGAGTGGAGTCTGCCCTTCCCAGGTGGGTACCCGCTCCACCTCCTTCTGTCCTCCATCCTCTTCCCAACTGCACGCCAACTAGGCTCTTCCCCGACCTTTATCCTATACCTCCTTCCCTCTTTGCCTGCCCTTCACAGAGCTCCCATCCATTCAGCAGGTATTTGGTAACCATCTACTACACACCTGGACCTCTCCTATTGTGCAAAACCCCATGTTAGAGCAGCCTGTTCCATGTCCCCAAAAGCATATGTCTTGAGGACATACAGGTAAAAAAAAATCGATTACAATTTAGTGAGCCCAACCAGGGGCTGGACAGTAGATAGAAAGGGCACCTCCAAAGAAAGGCATTCTGAACCTCTGACCCCTCCTTGAAAACTGAGTGGGTGTTTTCCAGGAGGAGGACTGAAATACAGGGCACTTCAGGAAGAGCAAGCAACAAGTACAAAACCTAGGAGAAGAGGGAGATGTCTGGGAGCTTATCAATGATCCCTGACCCAGGCTGGAGTATGAAAAAGTATCTGCTCATTCAAGACAGGGAATTGAGGACAAAGTAAGGATACCACCCAAGTCCATTATGGGTTTCCTTACGAGTGTATGAATGAGGAGGGGTGATTCTCAAGAGCAGGAACGACTCAAGGCAGCTGTGTCACGGGAAGCCCACCCCAGCCCTGGTGACAGCTCTTGAAAGCTGGAAACCTGAGCTCATTGCATGAGTCACAGGCAGCTCACCCAATGATTTGGGAGTGACTCTTCCCAGCATCGCTGCCAGTCTGAAGGTGGCCCAAACAGCCCTTACTACTACTTATAAAAGCTTGGGGAGAGGCCCAACACATCTGCTTCAGGGACTTCCTGAGGCTTTCTGAGTTGTTTGCTTCCCAGGTCCTAACAAACTCCCTTTAGAACTTCCTGAACAAAGATTCTTCGAAGATGGAAGGTTTTATCTCCAGGGAAACTGTTATACAACAACTAGAGAGATGGCTCAGGAGGAAATAGTACTTGAATGAGCCTAGTGACCTGAGTTCCATCCCTGGAATCAACTTAAAGGTGGGAGGAGAGAATGAACTTCATAAAGTTGTCCTGTAGCCTCCACATAAAAAAATACTACCTGCTGGGCGTGGTGGCGCACACCTTTAATCCCAGCACTCGGGAGGCAGAGGCAGGTGGATCTCTGTGAGTTCAAGGCCAGCCTGGTCTACAAAGTGAGTCCAGGACAGCCAGGGATACACAGAGAAACCCTGTCTCAGAAAAAACAAGACAAAACAAAACAAAACAAAAAAAACCAAACCTGTCCCAAATGACAAGTGGAATTGGTGATGGGGTTATTGTGGAAGGTGGGACAGTAACCAGATCAAGGGCTCAGGTGCCTTAGGCCCTGACATCCCCCCGGATTCCAGTTCTAACTCAGTAGCTGCCTTCTCCTTGCAGCCTTTTGGTCTCTTGGGGCAAATGCAGGTGTACACAGACTCACATTGGGATGTTGTACATGCTCCCACCGACACTCACATATGAACATTGTCCCAGCAGTGTGCATACACAGCAAGACACAGATATCACAAGACAGCCACGGTGATCCAATGCTGTAAGGGCAGGGATGGGGTCCACACAGAGCTGCAGGCCTCTACTTAGGCTGACCTGTTGATGTGGCTGGAAAGGATGAGAAAGGCGGCTGGTTAAGGGCTCACCTGTGAATGGACGCATATCCCAGCTCTGAACCTGTCCAAAGAGTGCCATAGAATGTGGACTCCAGTTCCTAGAGCCCTGTGGCATGTGGTCCATGAACCATGGACCAAGCCTACCACAGTACTCTTCTACCAGGCAGAGGCTCAGCCAGGTAGAATAGCAGTTGGACAGGACTGGCTGCAGCCCATGCTATGCTATCTGATTGGCAAAGGCCCTTACTTAGGGCCCCAAATCTTCCAATGAGTTCTGCCTTCTAATTCTATTCTGGCTTCACATTCCTCCTTACCCAACCCCTCTCTGGGTCTCTAGCTCAGGCTATCCTTAATCCCAGGAGTCAGTGGTCCTTACTGTTGAGGAGAGAGGTAAGGAGTACAAACGCTGGTCTGAAACCCTGGCTTCATATTACCTGTGTGGCCTTTGGTAAGTCCCTGGTACCTATGTCCCTGGGCCTCATCTGTAAAACTGAGGACAATTGTCCTCCTCCTCATCACATGGTTACAAGTGTAGCTAATTATTGCATGCTTCCTGGGGCTATAAGGGTGGCTACTAAAGAAGAGAAAATTCCCTTTGAAATCAGGATTATCTGGGGTCCTGAGAATGGTCATGTGGAGGTCTGATCCTGGCTCCCACTGTTTTAGTTTGCTAGCTAGCCGCAGCTGAGCACCTCAGTCTCAGGCTAAAACAGTTCTGCAGGTTGGAATTTCAGTGGCAGATCCTGCTGCATGGTTGCTGCTGTGGGCTCCTAGTTATAGGTGCTGCTGGATCCTGCAGCCTTTGCCATTCCTATCACCTGGGTCCCTGCCCTCACATCCATGTGCTCCGAGGCCATGCCTGCATCTGAATTTACCTTTCCCCTTCTGTAGAGATCACTGTCACATGGGATTAGGGCCTAGTTCAAGAGCTTCCTTTTAACCTGGTTATCATCTCCACATATGGTCATATTTTGAGGTGTGGGAGACTGCAAAAAATTCTTTTTTAGGGGACACAGCTCACACAACACCCCCACCTTGCTTCCTGCTACTTTCTTGATGGGTGGGTGGGTGTGACTAAGGATCTCAAGAACCAGCTACTCCTTTCATTTGTCTCCTTACGTGACCCCAGGAGGATCACAGCTGCAAGAGGCCCTAGTGTTCAGAGGAAAATGGTCGTGGGCCCTGCTTGGGATGCCTACCTCCACCACAGACTGAGCCATGAGGGCAGGCAAGGCTAGGCTGAGGAGCAGAGCTGTCTGCAGGGGCGCCCTGCCCAACCTCAAGGAGGATGTGTGGGCCAGAGATGAGAATGCAGTTTGCTCCTCCCAGGCCTTCCCTGGTGGACAATGGGAGCAGGACATGGATCTGGAGGAGAAAAGGTCAGATGGATGCCAAGAGTTGGAAGAGCTCAGAGCAGCAGGTAGATGGCCCCACATGAGATCAGGACTCTCAATGAACCCTTCCTGAGGACCCCAGAGCTCTTACAAAATGGTGGGAACTACATACTTCCAGACACTAGCACCCTTCTCCTTATGGGGCCTCCGCTCTTCTTTCTGTATAATGGGTCCCAAACTCCCTGTCCAGGCACCTGTATGGTTCCTGGGCATTCTAACCCAGGCTTTGGTCTGATACACAGATATTATATTCCACGTGTAGACTCCAGGCATAGGCAGGTGTGTGGTGACTACTTATGTGAGGGCAGAGCCAGGATCTGGCTGCTGCTGGTGTCAGAACCTTGTGTCAGCTGCTAAGATTGAGAATTGGTCCCCCAGCCAGTGGAGCCTAAGCTCACACCCAAGGATGGGGAGGTGAGAACCTGAACAATTCAGCCAAAGAAGGGAAGGCAGCGGCCCGGCCCTCCCGTGTCCTTGGCACTGGCCTCTTCCCAGAGGTAGACCTCTGCAGAGGCCCCACGCCTATGGAAAGGTCAGGAGAAAGTTGAGCCCCACTTTGGCTTCTCCTTGGAGATCGCACACAGGTGTTTTTCTCATGTGGGCACTGGCTGTGGTAACCACTGTGAACTCTTGAGGGCGCTCCCTCAGCCTGTGGTAACCACTGTGGGCTCTTCCTTGGGTCTACTCCACAGCAGAGATTCCATAAACTCCTAGTCCCAGCTCTACTACTGGCTGGGCCCCATGCTGTCTCCAGGGCTCAGATACATACTGTGGGTCCACTAGGAACACTGCTCAAGGGATTTTAAAGAGTTGGGACACTCAGAGACCCAGTGGTCTCCTTGACTTCAAAGAGTAGGGCCTGTGTCTCAGTAGAGTGGGCCATTGCTGTGGTTGGATCTAGTGGTGGTCAGAATGGTGTGGAGACAAGAGGATAAGCCACCCTCTCCCATAGTTGCTTTGGATCCCAGCACCCAGAGGGTGCAGAACCTGAGGCCTATAGAGGAGCTAGGGTCTGCAAGCTAGGCTCCAGCTGATGCTATGGGCAGAGCTCAGGGGGGTGGGCTGGGGTGGGCTGCCACAATTGTCGCGTCCCTCTCGACCGGCAAGAACGACGCGACTCACAAAAGCTCTTCTCCTGCAGTTTATTCAGGTCCCTTGAAAACAGTCTTCCGAAAAGGGGGCGGGCAGACCCAACCCACAGGCTAAATACTAAAATGAACAGCCAATCAGGTAAAGCCACATGGTGCTATCTTAGAGGCCCACATATAGCCAATCAA
>CAJQZJ010031900.1:6301511-6318992 GCA_907164525.1 Lophiomys imhausi | reverse complement strand
GGTGCTATCTTAGAGGCCCACATATAGCCAATCAAGTAAAGCCACATCAGCGGTCTTAGCCAAATATGGACTTGTTTACCACCGAGAGCGCTCACCGTCGGGCTGGTGGAAGGCGGAGACCAGCGCCATTTTTAAGGCGTGGCACGTCGCAGCTCTCTACAACAATCACCTTTATAGATGAGTGTTGGTCCCAGGTTGTCTGAACACACTCTCCCAAACACCAAGCTGGGGGCAGTGCCTAGAGGTAGGCCCTCCCAGGTGCAGGACACAGCTCTGGTCCCCCTCTGCACTTGGATGGAGTCCTTGAAGGCCACACTGGGCCACTGTTTCTAGGAATTGGAGGAGCTGAGCCTAAGGGCACTGGAAATATAAGTAAGGTCCAGGCTGGAGGCAAGACACAGAGGTTGGCAAGGTATACAAAGTGAAAAGGAATAGTAAGGTCTCCTTACAGGGTCAGACATCCTTTCCAGACCCAGAGCCACATGGCTTTGCCCTCACGCCTCCTCAGGGACCCTCAAGGGGCCAGACAGTTTATAGCCTGGCAGGGAGGATCCCACATGATGCAGGGGTACCAGAGGCCAACGCTGTGTGGGTGCTGGAGCGGCCTGTGGAGGGAGATGGAAGGACCTGGGCATGTAGAACAGAACTACCCTGGACTGACTTCAGGGGCCCCTGGCAGCATTAGGCATGCAGCTGTGCATCATTTTGGGACTTCATTAAAGGGAAGCTCTGAATGAAGCACAGAGGATTTGGGAAGAATGCTCCAGATTTTCAGTTGCGTTTGGCGTGTGGAGAGAAGAGTGAGCCATTTCACTCTCTCTCTCCCAGTACTTGTTGTCAACCCTGTGTCCAATGCCAGTGAGAACTCCTCTCTAGTTGCATCCATGATCAGAGGAAGAGCCTGTGAGAATGCAGCCCTGACTCCTGCCAGTGTCTTTGGCTTTGAGGAAGGAGCTGATCTAAACAAGAGACAATTCTGTCCCTCTCTGTCCCTCGGGAGGTGGACTGAGCTGGTGAAGCAATGGACTGAGTTAGAAAGGGTCCAGGACATATTAGCAGCAAGAGCCACAAAGGTGTGGGTTTTGCGTGACCTCTGGAGACCACACAGGACCAGGCAATCAGCAGCCATCTCCAATTCTGTCAGGCTCCTCAGGGTCCCCCAGGCCTAATCCCTGATGTGCAGCCAGCCATCTACCTTCCCTTCTCCACACTGGATCAGTCAAGGTGTCCCTACCCTCAGGGATCCATCCAGGGCTGTGTTCATCACCCGTTTCTCCTCCCACACAGCCAGCACAGCCAGCTGGTTCCTCTTCTAGGGCAGGATCTGGAGGACAAGTGAGGACTCAGGTTGAGGAGCTCCCATACCGCAGACTCTGCAGCAGGTAGGCAGGAGCCTTCTGGGGACATGAGCCTTCTAGAGGGAGGTGAAGTTGGGGAGGTGCATGGCCTTGACCAATGTATCTCCTGATTGGCCTTTTCTCCCTAGCCAGGGGATCCAGGGAGAGGCTAGGGCCAGGACTCTGGATGTTGGGGGCCTGAGCCTCGGCAATGGATGGGAGAAGAGTGGTGTTTGGGGAAGGTCTAATATCATTGCTTCTGATAGGCTGATTTCAATGCTGAGATCTGGTTAGGGCCCCTTCTGAGGCATTCCCTTTATTAGTTAATAAAAGTCGCTGATGGCCAATTAGCTGGGCAGAAAGAGTATAGGAAGGTGGGACTTCCTGAGATTAGAACAGGAAGCCTGCGTTTTACACAGAGGATTAATTCATTCCAGTCAGGAGTAGGAAGAAGGAAGACACGCACCATGGGAGAAAAAAGAACTTCATTCCACATGACCAGAAACATCGGCATAGTGTGGAGAATGGCAGTCCAAGGGATCGTATGTATATATGGGGTCATATTTGGGTAATAGAATTATGAGCTAGCTTAGATGGGCTAGGATTGCACACTTAAGGCCAAGGCTTGTTAAAATCCATCATGTGTCTGTGTGCTCATTTATAATGTCTGGTTAAGGATTAACGTCTGCTGAACCAATTAAATATAATATAAATACTGGTAAGGGGAGATATTGAGGGAAGGTCTAATAACATTGCTTCTGATAGGCTGATTTCAATGCTGAGATCTGGTTACTGCCCCTTCTGAGGCATTCTCTTGATTGGTTAATAAAAGTCACCGATAGCCAATTAGCTGGGCAGAAAGAGTATAGGAAGACGGGACTTGCTGAGATTAGAACAGGAACCCTGCACTTTACACAGAGAATCCCTCTTTCTGCCAGGAGACACAGAAGCAGATGGATGTAATTGAGAATGCTGGAAGGTAATCACAGGCACATGGTGGTTTGGGATTAGGTGATCCGGGTTAATTTAGAGTAAGTAGCTAATTAAGAGTCTGCCCAGCTAAGGGTTAAGTGTTAAAATATTAAAAAGTCTTGGTGTATTTAATTATTGGGGAAAGGGCCGCAGTGGCTTATAGGCCCTCAGTCCAAACAATCCCCAGCTGTCAGACTCCCAGACTCCCATACTCCCCTCGAACCCAGGTGAATCTCCCGCCAAGCTGCTGGTAATTCTTCCGGCCTAATATAACAACTTATATTAATTAACAGAGTTTAGGTTACAGGTGGTGTAGGCCACCCTTGGTCCCAGGGCTCTTTCCCCAGGACAAATCAGGCAGCTGGTTAAGGCGGACCAGGCCCGTGGGCTGATATCCTGCCAGGCCACCCGCTGCTCTGCCAAGCCACTGGCTGCTCTGTCAGCCTAATCTTACATTTTATACTTATTAATAAATACAACTGATAATTAAATTGCAGTTTCAGAGTGGCCCTCCAAGCCCAGAAGCCCAGGGCTCACGCTGTACCACTGGGCACTCAGTGAGTAATAGGAGCCAGGCTTGCCTTCCCCAAACCTATTCTTTGTCTGTAAAATAAGCACAAGGACATCCCTGGCTGTACAGGGCCGAGGATGACATGGGGCAATGCTATCTTCCTGATCTCCAGGTTCTTCCTGGAGCTGGGGTCCTGTTAGATTGGGTCAGGCCCAAAGTCAGGAAGTACAGTGTGTGCTGGAACAAGCCAGTGAGCAGTGCTCCTCCACAGCCTCTGCATGGGCTCCTGCCTCCAGGTTCCTGCCCTGTTCTTGGCTTGTTCCTTGTGACTTGCTCATGGGCTGCTTTCTTACAGAGCCCAGGACCACCAGCCCAGGGCTGGCACTACTGACAGTGGGGGCTGCCCACCCTCCTATAAATCACTGTTTAAGAGAAGGTCCTACACACTTGCCTGCACCCAATCTTAGGAAGACATTTTCTCAACTGAAGTTCCTTCCTTTCTGATGACTATATGTTGTGTCATGTTGACATAAAACTAGCCAGCACAGCCAGATAAGCTGAGGGAGATGCAAATCCCAAAATGACCTTGCCTGTGGCTCTTGATGATGCTTATGCCAGCCAGCTGAGAGCAAACACTTTTCTGAGACAGGGTAGGGGACCAAGGGCTCACTTAGCTGCTGTTGGGCTGTGTGGCCTAGGGGAAGCTACACACTCTCCTAGCAGTCTTCCTGCCTAGTACCTAGGCATGGGACAGAAAGAGGACACAGTTGATGAGCCCACTGAGAACCAGCAAAGGACCCAGATGAAAATACCCTTTGAACCGTTTCTTTCCCTCCAGTTTGCTGGAGGGAAAAGACTAGGGCACAGAGGAGGTCTGCACTTGGGCTATTCAAGGAGCCAGTCGCTCCTGTCACTGTCATGGGCTGCAGTGAGACCCTGAAGCCCTTATTGTTAGTTGAGAGTGGCATCAGTCCTACTCCCTGAGGACAACAGTTCTCCTAAGTCCCAGAATGTGTGGAATCACCTAGATTCCTTTGGGGATGCTGATCACTTTTCTAAAGTCCCAAAAAAGGCTAAGGCAGAGGACAGGAGCTCCTCTACTTGGAGTCTCAAAGATGAGACTCAAAGAATTATCAGAACTCAAGTGGCCAGTGCCACCACTCAGTGTCACATCAGCGACCACTGGCAGCCTCTCTTACATATTCCTCAGTTTGGTAAGAAGTGTTGAGGAAACCTTGTTTGCTGGACAGAAGACCTCAGCATTTTGGAGATGCCAGTACCAGGAGACGACCACCAAGAACAGCAGAGCAGGAGATGAAGCTGACAAAGGCCAGGACAAGCTGTGTACACTGCAGAAGGTAGAGCCAGAGAAGTGACCCAAGCCCTCTGGAGGGGTCCACAGGGCTGTGAGTAGGATCCAGACATTAGACACTGAGTCATTTACACAGTTGGAGCGTGGTTTAGCTTTGATCTGATTGTCCCTGAGCCCTGGTTCTTCCCTCTCAAACTAAGAAAATATTTATTTTTTATTTTATAGGAACCCACAGTTCACTGAAAAATTTTTAATGATTTATTTTTATTTTATATGCATTGGTGTTTTACCTGCACATATGTCTATGTGAGGGTGTCAGATCCCCTGGAACTGGAGTTACAGACATTTGTGAGCCACCATGTGGGTGCTGGGAATTGAACCTAGATCCTCTGGAAGAGCAGCCAGTACTCTTAACCACTGACCCATCTCTTCAGCTCTAAGAAATATTGAATTTTAAAAGAAATTTTAGGTTTTTAAAAGAGACACTGGATTTTTAAATAGACTGAATTTTAAAGTGTTTGAATTTGTGAAGACTGTGGGACTTTTAAGACTTGGAATATTTTATATTGTAATGTTCATATTAATGTGTGTTCTTGGAGATGAACAAGAAAGGAAAAGTTGGGCTGGAGAGATGGCTCAGCGGTTAAGAGCACTGTTTGTTTGCTCTTCCAGAGGTCCAGAGTTCAATTCCCAGCAACCACATGGTGGCTCACAACCATCTATACTGGAATCTGATGCCCTCTTCTGGCATGAAGGGGCACATGCAGATACAGCTCTCATCTATGTAAAATAAATAAATAAATCATAAAAAGAGAGAGAGAGAGAGGAAGTTGTGGCTTAACAATGATGTGTTTGTGTGTCACCTTAACAAGGGGTCAGTTATTATACTGGCTGGTTTTCTGTCCACTTGACACAAGCTATAGTAATCAGAAAGGAGGGAGCCTCACTTGTACAAGATGTCTCCATAAGCTTGGGCTGTAGGCAATCACTAATTAGACATTTTCTTAATTAGTGATTGATCAGGGAGGGCTAGCCCATTGTGAGTGGTTCTGTTCCTGGACTGATGGTCCTGGATTCTATAAGAAATCAGGCTGATGGGGCTGGAAAGATGGCTCAGCAGTTAAGAGCACTGGCTGCTCTTTCAAAGGACCCAGGTTCAAATTCCAGCACCCTCAGGGCAGTTCACAGTTGTCTGTAATTGCCAGGCATGGTGGTGCATCCATGCCTTTAATCCCAGCACTAGGGAAGCAGAGACAGATGGGTCTCTTTGAGTTCAAGGCTAGCCTGCTCTACAAAGTGAGTCCAGGGCAGTCAAGGATACTCAGAGAAACCCTGTCTTGAAAAAAAAAAGCAGGCTGAACCACTGAGCAGCAGTCCTCCATGCCCCCTTCTTCAGTTCCTGCCTCCAGGTTCCTGCCCTGTTTGAGTTCCTGCCCTGACTTGATTTGATGAACAGAGATGTGGAAGTGTAAACCAAATAAACCCTGTCCTCTCCAATTAGCTTTGGTCATGGTGTTACAACACTTGGCCATTCTTTTCTTGGATACCCTTCCCCACCCTGATATGTGACCTCCCTCTCCAGATTCCTCACTCCCAGTATGTAGAGTTTGGCCATACCACCTGCTTGCTTCTCTGCTGAGTTTTCTGAGACTCTAACCCAGCTTTTAGAATTGCCCCAGGAGCTCCTCTACATAGTCTGTCTACCTGGATCTGTGGACCCCTTCCTGAATTGCTGGATGTGCTGTGAGAGTGAAAATTGGTTATCAGTCAACCACATTGTTTCACTACATGGAGAGAGATGGATTTTGGTGAGAGCAGATTGTTTCTCAGGAAGTGCATTTGATGGAGAATTTCAGTTCAGTCAGGGGGTCTCACACATTGAGAAGACACCAAGTTGACCTTTGTGGGGGTGCTCTGCAGCAGGAGAGGGGCACCATCCATAGATAAAGCATCCCAGAGGTTCTGGGCCCTCTGGAGATCAATGTGGGGCCAACTGTCTTTGGGCTTCTCCCCATATCTGAGGGGCCCAGAATAAACCCCTCTCCTCTTTGCTATTCTGGTCTATGTTGTATCCAACTAATTCCCTCCACTCCCAGTCAACCTCCTGCCCCAGCCTCTTGCTTTCTCACAACCCTGGCTCCTGTTTGTCTCAGTGGCTCTAGTGAAGGCTACAAATGTGTTAAAACTGCCCATCCCTTACTATGTTTGCCTTCTGTTCTTCTGAGGTGGGGCCTTGTTCTGTAGGCTGGGCTCCTCCTGCACCACCACACCAGGCTTGCATTGGTGCTTTGCCTGTATGCCATTCTTTACCAGTTCCGTCTCTCCAGTCATGATTCAAAACCCTTGCCAAGCCCCTCAGCCTCTAGTTCCCCTTTCCTTCTAAAGGTGACCTCTACTCCTTCACAGTGCAATGAGTCTCCTCCAGAGGAGGGATACAGTCTGTTTAGATCTCTGGGCAGGGTGGTTAGGCACCTCATCTATGCTCTGCTTTGATTGGCTCTGGGGAAGTCCAGCAGAGGAGAGGTGGTCAGCCACAGTGTACTGGTGGGTTTTGTGTCAACCTGACACAAGCTAGAGTCATCAGAGAAGAAGGAGCCTCAGCTGAAGAAATGCTTCCAAAAGATCCAGCTGTAAGGCATTATTTTTTTCCAAGACAGGGTTTCTCTGTGTAACAGCCCTGGCTATCCTGAACTCACTTTGTAGACCAGGCTGGCCTTGAATTCACAGAGATCCACCTGCCTCTGCCTCCCAAGTGTTGGGATTAAAGGTGTGCGCCACCTGACCCGGCAATTACAGACAGCTGTGAGCTGCCATGTGGGTACTGGGATTTGAACCCGGGTCCTTTGGAAGAACAGCCAGTGCTCTTAACTACTGAGCCATCTGTCCAGTCCCAGGTACTTTCTCAATTAGTGATAAGAAAGCCAGCTAGTAAGTAGCATCCCTCCATGGCTTCTGCATCATCTCCAGTCTCCAGGATCCATCTGTTTGAGTTCCTGTCTTGACTTCCTTCAATGATGAGCAACAGTATGGGAAGGGTAAGCCAAATAAAACCTTTTCTTCCCCAACTTACTCTGTGTTCATGGCTTTTCCTTGCAGCAACAGAAGCTCTAAGACACACGAACAGTAGCAGAGGTTTTCCCTCAGGGTGCTAGGGCCTCTAGTGGTCCCAGGAGGGCGACATCGGGGTATAGCCAAGACCTGTTCACAAATACCCCCGAATCCTCTGCCTCCCTTCTTTCCTTCTCAAAAGGGCAGTCATTTTTAAGTCCAACCCTATCCCTTTGGCTCCTGAAGCTCATTTCTACTCAGTCTTTTCACATGTGCAAGGACCAGCAAGAAGCAAGAGTCTCACAGACCACACAGCATGAACGATGTTCATAAGAGGGCCTGGCATGGTGGTTATGGATAATCTGGGCCCTGCTCACTGTGTGGCTCAGTTGTTCAGCCTCTCTACCTATTTCTTCATCTGTAAAGTGGGTAAAAAAAAAAAAAGATTAGTCCTACCTGATAAATAGGTAGAGGATTGTATTAGTTACTTTTCTATTGCTGGGTAGAAACACCATGGCCAAGGCAACTTATAAAAGAAAATGTTTATTAGGGCTCATAGTTCCAGAGGGTTAGAATCCATAATCATCAGAGCAAGGAGCATGGCAGTAGGCAGGCAGGCATAGGACTAGAGCAGAAGCTGAGAGCTTACATCAGGGAGGAGTCAGAAAAGAGAGTGATTCTCCCCAAGCATGCCCACCAACTGGGGACTAAGTATTCAGATATATGAGCTTGTGGTAGCCATTCCCATTCAAACCACCCCCAAAATCAAAGGAGTTAATCCATGCAAAAGCCCAAGAAGACACCCCAGCCCACACCAGTTCTCTGGCTGCTCATCAGGCCATCAGTGTTCATCTCCATGGTGCACACGGGCGAGTGGTCACAGCCCTGGAGCAATTGGATGTTCCATGTACTCAGAAACTGGTCTCCAAATCTGTCAGACCATGTTCCCCCAGCAGGGAGTCCCTATCAGTCATACTTACCAGGACTTGGCATGGCTGTGCAATCTCAGAGCTAGGCCAGTGTGTGTGCAATGTGTGTGCAATAGTAGAAAATAAAAATAAAGCCAGACAACCAGGCAGTTGTGTGGTACATCCCTTTAATTCCAGCACTTGGGAGGCAGAGGCAGGTGGATCTCTGTGAGTTCAAGGCCAGCCTAGTCTACAGAGTTCTAGGACAGCCAGGTTTCTACACAAAGAAACTCTGTCTTGGAAACCACCATTCCCCCCCAAAAATTAATAAAAATAAAGCCAAATATGGGAGCACATGCCTTTAATCCCAGTACTCAAGAAGCAGATATCTGTGAAATAGAGTCCAGCCTGGCCCACATAGCAAGTTCCAGGCCAGCCAAGGCTACATAATGAGACCCTGTTTCAAAAACAAAACAAAAACAAGATGAACTGGGAAAAGGTACTTGTAAAGGGTAGCAGTGAGATGGACTGTTGAATGCTTATTCATTACTAAGAAAAAAGCCAAAAAAAAAAAGGGCAGGAAAGCTGGGTGTGCTCAGTCTACCCAGCACTTGGGAGGTGGAAGCAGGGCTACCAAAAGTTCAGGGACAGCATTGGCTACATAAGGAGCTGGAGGCTCCCTTGGCTACATGGGACCCTGTCTCAAGAAAAAGGAGATAGGAGCCTCAAACAAGTGTATTTCAGAAGACAGAGAGAGCTGAGAGTGTAGCTCTGTGGTGGAATTTGTGCCTGGCACTAACTCAGAACACCAAATACAGCCAACCTCATTAAGAATCACATTGCAGGATCCAAGATGGCGCCGACCATAGAGCAGTGCATCTGAGTAGTAGGTGAATGAGATTAGTCACTGTGGAGTGAATGTGAGGTCCCCTAGCCTACAGTGAAACACAGACGGTGTCTGAATTCCCACGGCGAACATTGAGACCCGTCACCAGGTAAAACAGCCCATGCAGTTCCCGGGAACACCACCCTGAGATCAGCCAGCTCTGTCACTGGTCTGGAGAGGAGCTCTGGCTAGAGATCTAGCTCAGGAGAGGATCCAGCCCACGGCTCCAGTCACAGACCAGCCGCCCCGCCTGTCTGCCTGATATCTAGCCTGCACTCAGACCTGTACACCCAAGAGGGAAAAACAGCCGCACCACAAAAGCAAAGGTAAGTGAAATTATTTTTTCCAGAGTTTCCAACATGGCAGCACAGTGTGCACTGTAGCGGAGAGGCAGAGACCTAACCCAGTCACAGCAAAGCAATTAGGACCCAAGACTGCCTGCAAACAGAGCCTGCGACAGTGTGTTCTCCACAAATACTGGGGTGGGTGGGTCACTCACCCTAGCACCCAAGCATCTGAGGCAGTCAGCAACAGGCACACTGAGGCTGGCATCTGTTGTGGGTGGAGCTCCCTGCCTGCATAGTCAGCCTAGCTGGGGAGCCAGAACGACTAGGTCAGTGAGAGGAGAACACAGACCCAACCACAGCTCTACCTGCCTTTCTGAGGAGACCTGTCAGCAACCAGGTCCTCAGAGGCTAGCCCTCTCCCCACTCCAATCCCCTCTATATTGGTCCAATTGGGTCACAAGCAGTTAAGGAGAGCAGCAGCCACCCTCCTCTCCAAGAGCCAGTCAGTCTATTACAGGAACCTGCCAGCCAGCCATCTGGAGGTAAACACCTGGATCTCAGGATCAGCCAACCCCCAGGGCAGGGAGTTTTCCTGAGCACCAAGGTCAGGTAACAAAAGAAACAAACAGATAACACCTGGGTCCATCTGATGACAAAAGGTCAGCGCAAGAACATGGTAAAAAAAAAAAACCAAAACAATAGGATGTCTCCAGATCCTAGCAATAATGCTACAGACAACTCTGGATAGCCGAACACAATTGAAGCAAAGGAAAATGACCTTAATCCTATGCTTATATTAATAATAGAAGGCCTAAGGGAGGAAATCAAATACCTCAGAGAGCAACAACAAAATACTGCAAAGGAGGTGATGGAAATGAATAAAGCGCTTAAAGGAATTGAAGACCTGAAAAGGGAAGTTGAAGCAATGAAGAAAATGCAATCTGAGACATCCATAGACCTGGAAAACCTTAAGAAAAGAATTGGAACTACAGACACTAGCATCACCAACAGAATACAAGAGATGGAAGAAAGAATTTCAGGCTCAGAGGATAAAATTGAAGAAATTGATACATCTGTCAAAGAAAATGTCAAATCTAAAAAAGTCCTGACACAAAACCTTCAGGAAATCAAGGACACAATGAAAAGATGAAATCTCAGAATAATAGGAATAGAAGAAAGAGAAGAGTCCCACCTCCATGGACCAGAAAATATCTTCAACAAAATAATTGAAGAGAATTTCCCAAATCTAAAAAAAGAGATGCCTATAACTGTACAAGAAGCTTACAGAATTCCAAATAGATTAGACCAGAAAAGAAAATCTTCCTGCCACATAATAATCAAAACACTAAATGTACAGAACAAAGAAAGAATTTTAAAAGCTGCTAGGAAAAAGGGTCAAATAACATATAATGGCAAACCTATCAGAATCACACCTGACTTTTCTTCAGAGACTCTAAAAGCCAGAAGGGCCTGGACAGACGTCTTGCAGACCCTAAAAAACCACAAATGCCAGGCCAGACTACTATTCCCTGCAAAATTGTCAATCAACATAGGTGGAGAAAACAAGATATTCCATGAACATAGATGGAGAAAACAAGATATTCCATGACAAAGCTAAATTCAAACAATATCTATACACAAATCCAGCTCTACAGAAGATGTTGGAAGGAAAACTTCAACCTAAAGAGGTTAACTACACACAAGAAAGCACAAGAAGCAAAAAGCATGCCTGCAGCAAAACCAAAAGAAAAGAAGCTCACTCACACACTATTTCCACCAACATCAAGATGGCAGGAAGTAACAATCACTGGTCATTAATATCTCTCAACATCAATGGACTCAATTCCCCAATAAAAAGGCACAGGCTAGCAGAATGGATGCAAAAACAGAATCCCACATTCTGCTGCTTATAGGAAACACACCTCAGCAAAAAAAAAGATAGACATTATCTCCAAGTAAAGGGCTGGAAAAAGATATACCAAGCAAATGGACCCAAGAAAAAAGCTGGAGTAGCAATTCTAGTATGCAACAAATTGGATTTTCAACCAACATTAATCAAAAGAGATGGGGAAGGACACTATATACTCATCAAAGGAAAAATCCACCAAGATGAAATTTCAATACTAAACATCTATGCCGCAAATGTAAGACCACCCACATTCATTAAAGAAACATTACTGAAGCTTAAATCCCACATTGAACCTCACATATTAATAGTGGGAGACTTCAACACACCATTCTCACCACTGGACAGATCAACAATGCAGAAACCAAACAGAGATATAATGAAACTCACAGATGTCATGAATCAAATGGACCTAATTGATATCTACAGAACATTTCACCCCAAAACAAAAGAATACACTTTCTTCTCGGCACCTCATGGAACCTTCTCCAAAATCGACCATATAGTTGGTCACAAAGCAAGCCTCAACAGATACAGGAAAATTGAAATCACTCCTTGTAACTTATCAGACCATCATGGAATAAAGCTAGGCTTCAACAATAACAAAAACAACAGAGTGCCTGCAAAAACATGGAAACTGAACAACTCTCTCCTCAATGACCTCTGGGTCAGGGAAGAAATAAAAAAAGAAATTAAAGTCTTCTTAGAACTCAATGAAAATGAAGGCACAACATACCCAAACTTATGGGACACATTGAAAGCAGTGCTAAGAGGAAAGGCACTAACTGCCTTCAAAAAGAAACTGGAGAATTCCTATACTAGCCACCTAAAAGAACACCTGAAAGAGCTAGAACAAAAAGAAGCAAACACTCCCAAGAGGAGCAGACGAGAGGAAATTATCAAACTCAGGGCTGAAATCAACAACTTAGAAACAAAAAGAACAATACAAAGAATCGACAAAACCAAGAGCTGGTTCTTTGAGAAAATCAACAAAATAGACAAGCCCTTAGCTAAACTAACTAAAAGGCAGAGGGAAAATACCCAAATCAACAAAATCAGAAATGAAAAAGGGGAAATAACAACAGACATTGAGGAAATCCAAAGAATCATTAGGTCCAACTTCAAAAACTTGTACTCCACAAAATTGGAAAATCTAAATGAAATGGACGATTTTCTTGATAGATTCCACCTACCAAGGTTAAATCAAGAACAGGTAAACAAATTAAACAGTCCTATAACCCTTAAGGAGATAGAAGAAGTCATTAGAAGTCTTCCAACCAAAAAAAAGCCCAGGCCCAGATGGTTTCAGCACAGAATTCTACCAGACATTCAAAGAAGAGCTAACACCAATATTCTTCAAACTCTTCCACAACATAGAAACAGAAGGAATACTGCCAAACACATTCTATGAGGCCACAGTTACCCTGATACCTAAACCTCACAAAGACCCAATGGAGAAAGAAAATTTCAGACCAATTTCCCTTATGAACATGGATGCAAAGATACTTAATAAAATACTTGCGCCGGGCGGTGGTGGCGCACGCCTTTAATCCCAGCACTTGGGAGGCAGAGGTAGGCGGATCTTTGTGAGTTCGAGGCCAGCCTGGTCTACAAAGCGAGTCCAGGACAGCCAGAGCTGTTAAACAGAGAAACCCTGTCTCGAAAAACCAAAAAAATAAAATAAAATACTTGCAAACCGGATCCAAGATCACATCAAAAGTATCATACACCATGATCAAGTAGGCTTCATCCCAGGGATGCAGGGGTGGTTCAACATTAGAAAATCCATCAATGTAATCCACCACATAAACAAGCTGAAAGAAAAGAACCACATGATCATCTCATTGGATGCTTAAAAAGCTTTTGACAAAATACAGCACCCTTTCATGATAAAAGTCTTAGAGAGATCAGGCATACAAGGACCATACTTAAAAATAATAAAAGCAATTTACAGCAAGCCAATAGCCAACATCAAAATAAATGGAGAGAAACTTAGAGCATTTCCTCTAAAATCAGGGACAAGGCAAGGCTGCCCACTATCTTCATATCTCTTCAACATAGTACTTGAAGTTTTAGCTAGAGCAATAAGACAACTAAAAGAGATCAAGGGGATACAAATTGGAAAGGAAGAAGTCAAAGTATCCCTATTTGCAGATGATATGATAGTATACATCAGTGACCCCAAAAATTCCACCAGAGATCTTCTACAGCTGATAAACTCCTTCAGCAAGGTGGCCGGATACAAAATCAATTCAAAAAAATCAGTAGCCCTTCTTTACACAAAAGATAAATGGGCTGAGAAAGAAATAAGGGAATCAAAACCCTTCACAATAGCCACAAATAATATAAAATTCCTGGGGGTAACGAACCAAGCAAATGAAAGACCTGTATAATAAGAACTTCAAGTCCCTGAAGAAAGAAATTGAAGAAGATATCAGGAGATGGAAAGATCTCCCTTGTTCATGGATAGGTAGGATCAACATAATAATAATGGCAATCTTACCAAAAGCAATATACAGATTCAATGCTATTCCTATCCAAATACCAACTCAATTTTTTACAGATCTGGAAAAAACAATTCTCAACTTCATATGGAATAACAAAAGACCCAGAATAGTTAAATCAATCATGTACAATAACAGAACATCTGGAGGTATCACCATCCCGGATTTCAAGCTGTACTACAGGGCAATAGTAATAAAAACAGCATGGTACTGGTATAGAAACAGACCAGTTGACCAATGGAATCGAATTGAAGACCCAGAAATAAACCCACACACCTATGGTCACTTAATTTTTGATAAAGAAGCCAAAAACATACAATGGAAAAAGGAAAGCATCTTCAATAAATGGTGCTGTTCTAACTGGATGTCAACATGTAGAAGAATGCAAATAGATCCATACTTATCACCCTGTACAAAACTTAAGTCTAAGTGGATCAAGGACCTCAACATAAATCCAGACACACTAACATTAATAGAAGAGAAAGTGGGGAAAAGCCTTGAAATCATTGGCACTGGTAGCAACTTCCTGAATAGAACACCAATAGCTCAGGCACTAAAACAAACAATCAATAAATGGGACCTTATAAAATTGAAAAGCTTCTGTAAGGCAAAGGACACTGTCCTTAGAACAAAACGGCAGCCTACAGAGTGGGAAAGGATCTTCACCAACCCAACATCTGACAGAGGGCTAATATCCAAAATATATAAAGAACTGAAGAAATTAAACACCAAAAAATCAAATAACCCCATCAATAAATGGGGTACAGAGCTAAACCGAGAATTCACAGAAGAGGAATCTCTACAGGCTGAGAGGCATTTAAGGAAATGTTCAACATCTTTGGTCATCAGGGAAATGCAACTTAAAACAACTCTGAGATTCCATCTCACACCTGTCAGAATGGCTAAGATCAAAAACTCAAATGATAGCACATGCTGGCGAGGATGTGGAGAAAGGGGAACACTCCCCCATTGCTGGTGGGACTGCAAACTTGTGCAACCACTTTGGAAATCAATCTGGAGATATCTTAGAAAATTGGGAATAAATCTACCTCAAGACCCAGCCATACCCCTCTTGGGCATATATCCAAAAGATTCAAAACGAAACCACAAGGACATTGCCTCAACAATGTTCATAGCAGCTTTATTTGTAATAGCCAGAAACTGGAAACAACCCAGATGTCCTTCAACTGAAGAATGGATAAAAAAAACTGAGGTACATTTACACAATGGAATACTACACAGCTATCAAAAATGAGGAAAACATGCAATTCGAAACCAAATGGATGGAACTAGAAAAGCTCATCCTAAGTGAGCTGACGCAGTCCCAGAAAGATAAACATGGTATGTATTCCCTTATAAATGGATATTAACCATACATCAGAGGATAACTATCCTACAACCCACACACCCAAATAGATAGGAACCAACCTAGCATATCTATCCTAGGAAAAATTCTACCCACTAGTGAGTCATGGAATCTGCTGCAGGTTAGTGGAACACCACACCCTACATGGTGTGCCTTATCAAGCTCCAGTACAAGTGGAAGCTCTTGGCCCTCACATGACACAAGATCTGAGGGAGTATCATATGTGAGGGCCCACCTCATCTTAGGAGAAGGAGAGTACCAAGTAGAGGAACAAGGAGGGAGGGAGGGAGGGAAGAAGATAGGGAAGGAAGGAGAGAGGAAGGGAGGGGCCAGGAGGGGAGGAGGGAGGAAACTATGTTCTAGAAGTAAATAATACTTTTTTAAGAAAAGAGTTAATAAGCTTAAAAATATAATAAAAATACAATATAAAATTTTCAAACTATAATTTACCAAAGGTATAATTGCCTTACTGTCATGAAAGGAAAATGGCCTTAATTTCAGATTAGAATGTTAGACTGCAGGTGGCTACAGAGATTACACAAATCTGATAGCAGCTTAAAAGATTTTTTTTAAGACGAGTGGCCCAGATGATCCAGCCTTGCAGACTTCTTCAATAGCAGTTTCCTCAAAAGACTATAACCACAACAACTCAAAATCGCTAAGATCGTTCAGCTCCACAGACTACTCCAGCCAGATCTTCAGTGAAGTTCTGAAGATCAGCTTCTGTCTATGAACTTCGTAGGACATCTAAATAGCTGAGCACAAAGGGACTGAACATCAAATGATTCTATTAACATTTTTAACCATTTTTCCATTCTTATTTGGGCCCCAAACAGGTTTACTACGTCCCAAATCAGCAGGAAGTCATTTTAAGAGAACAACGTCCCATCCCCAGAAGGTGGGGAGGGTGTTCTTCCCCTTTGGTTATTTGATAGATAATAGAAAATTTTGTTATTTAGGGGAAAAGACTACAAGCTGTTAAATGGTCTTGTTAAATGGGTTTTGGAGGTTAGACCCAGGGACTTCTCTCTTTTGCTTTTCTGTATCCTCCTTTCTCTCCTATATAGGAGTGAACAGACTTGAGAAAAATGGGACATAGACATAGCATAGGAAAGAACAAGAAAAAAGGACAGATTATTGAATATAGCTTTATACCTTTGTATACTGATACAAAATTAATATTATATTTGGCTAAATTGGTATTGATCATTGTATATTAATGCAAATTTAAGATTGTATAGGGCTACATCGGTATTGATCTTTGTATATTGATACAAAATTAAGATTATATTTGGCCACAATGGTATTGACCCTAGTATATTAATGTAAAATTAAGATTGTATTGGGCTATATCGGTACTGATCTTTGTATATTGATACAAAATTAAGATTATATTTGGCCACATTGGTATTGATCTTTGTATATTGATACAAAATTAAGGGTAACGCTTCTTAAAGGTATTGTTTGTAGTAATACTTAAAAATGAAATGTCAAGTTTTGACCTCTCGCTACCAACCGACATAAACTGTTTAGGATAATTAAGAAACGGAAACTAATAGTCATGAAAACGTGTCATTTTGTTAGTTACTATGACAGTCTATCACAGTTATTTTCTAAGCTACTCAGAAATCAAGTTGCTAAGAGACAAGCAATATTTGCTTATCTAAATATAAGAGATAGATAGGGCATCTTCAAAAACCTCAAGAGATCTGCAGAATATGGCATTCAAAGATGTTTTCTTAACTTAAGATTTTTTGATATTGAGACATGTCAGCTCCTGACAGCACCCCCTATATTACTCCAAGTAGAAGATGAGCATCGAAGAATCTCCAGTGGGAGATGATTAAATTGGTGGTAAGCCATTCTCTTGGCAAGAAAAACCACTTGCTTCAACTGTAGACAGACTTCTGTCCAAAAAGGACAAAACTTGGAAGCAGGTAAGTCGACAGCCTAGCTCTGCCAAGACAGGGTAGGTAAGTCCTTCATAATTCCTGCTCTACAACCAATGTCTGTCAGAGAAACGGGGCCAAATGTCTGAAGATTGATGCTGTAATGTATGGAGAGAAAATGGGAACTGTCCAGGCAGCCACTGGTATGGCATTTTTTAGTTTTGGAAGCTGCAGGCCCTGCACTTCCTATATAATCAGATATATTTATCCCTCTCAGGTCTCTGAGGTGGTTGAAGAATAGATACCTAGAGTGTCATAGTTAAATTTTGAGTTGTTTAGGAATCAAGAGGGTGTTCTGGATCTAAGAAGATATTTTTAAAATTATGAGGCAAGTTAGTATGAAAGCTGAGTTAGATATAGAACTTTAAACTCATGGAGATGGTTAGATAGTAGAATGTTAAAGTCAGGTGCCAAATACATATGGACTGGACATTGGGAATGTATGCTAAGCCATATAACTCTTATAATCGTGGCCTATTTATTTCTGTTGTTTTG
>CAJQZJ010031900.1:6277458-6301411 GCA_907164525.1 Lophiomys imhausi | reverse complement strand
GATGTAACTTGAAGAAATAAAAAATAAATTATTAAAAAAAAAAAAGATTTTTTTTTTTTTGTAGAGGTATAGGCTATTTCCATGGTTTGGCATTAAAAAGCAGGTAACAGGTTTAAAACACTGTAAATAAATTAAAGGTGACAGCTGTTCAACCTGGTTTTACAAACCTCCAAGAGTTGAAAAAATTAGAGCTAAGGTAAAATAATGCATGGTGTTAGCCCATGCCTTTACCTCCAGCAGAGACAGGAGGATCACTATAGAGTTAGTTGTCTTATAAATTCTAGAGTTACAAGAAACAGGGTGGTGATGGTGCACACCCTTAGTCCCATCATTGGGGAAGAATACGCCCTTAATCCCAACACACTAGAGACAGAAACAGGCAGATCTCAGAGCTCAAGGTCAGCCTGATACAAAACAAGCTCTAAACAGAGAAAAACTTTGATCCAGGGGTGGAGGAGCACATCTTTAATCCCATCAGTTGGGAACCACATGTCTTTGATCCCAAAACTTAGAATGCAGAGACAGGCACATAGGATTTGGAAGGATTTAAGTTTAAAAGCTACTTACAAAAGGCAGGCTGCAATTCAAACAAATTGTCCTTTGAGATCTCAAAATATATACACTAAAGGTTTGTTTAGCTCCAAAATATCAAAATAATTTCTTCTTTAATCCGAATTGAAAGGTAATACTTTATATATTGTCAAAAAACCAAATTTGCTCCAGGAAAAATATTACCCAAAAGGTAATTGTCCCAGAGTTAGGATTAGGGCAGGGCTCTGTTCTTATCTTTCCAGGAGATTTAAAGCATCCATTCAAGGAATCCAGGGACAACTGGACAACGGAAACCTCAGCAGAAAACAGATCAGACACCAAAGAAGACGAATGGCCCATATGATCCAGCCTTGCAGACTTCCTCAATAGCAGTTTCCTCAAAAGTCTACAACCACAACAACTCAAAATCACTAAGATCGTTCAGCTCCACAGACTACTCCAGCCAGATCTTCAGTAAAGCTCTGAAGATCAGCTTCTGTCTATGAACTTCTTAGGACATATAAATAGCTGAGCACAAAAGGACTTAACATCAAATGATTCTATTAACATTTTTAACCATTTTTCCATTCTTATTTGGGCCCCAAACAGGTTTACTACGTCCCAAATCAGCAGGAAGTCATTTTAAGAGAACGTCCCATCCCCAGAAGGTGGGGGGGAGTTCCGCCCCCTTTGGTTATTTGATAGATAAAAGAAAATTTTGTTATTTAGGGGAAAAGACTACAAGCTGTTAAATGGTCTTGTTAAATGGGTTTTAGAGATTAGACCCAGGGACTTCTCTCCTTTTCTTTTCTGTATCCTTCTTTCTCTCCTATGTAGGAGTGAACAGACTTGAGAAAAATGGGATATAGACATAGTATAGGAAAGATCAAGAAAAAAGGACAGATTATTGAATATGGCCTTATACCTTTGTATACTGATACAAAATTAATATTATATTTGGCTGAATTGGTATTGATCATTGTATATTAATGCAAAATTAAGATTGTATAGGGCTACATCGGTATTGATCTTTGTATATTGATACAAAATTAAGATTATATTTGGCCACAATGGTATTGACACTTGTATATTGATACAAAATTAAAGGTAACGCTTCTTAAAGGTATTGTTCCTAGTAATGCTTAAAAATGAAATGTCAAGTTTTGGCCTCTTGCTACCAACCATCATAAACTGTTTAGGATAATTAAGAAATGGAAACTAATAGTCATGAAAACGTGTCATTTTGTTAGTTACTATGACAGTCTATCACAGTTATTTTCTAAGCTACTCAGAAATCAAGTTGCTAAGAGAAAAGCAATATTTGCTTATCTAAATATAAGAGATAGATAGGGCATCTTCAAAAACCTCAAGAGATCTGCAGAATATGGCATTCAAAGATGTTTTCTTAACTTAAGATTTTTTGATATCGAGACATGCCACCTCCTGACAGCACCCCCTATTCTACTCCAAGTAGAAAATGAGCATTGAAGAATCTCCAGTGGGAGATGGTTGAATTGGTGGTAAGCCTTTCTCTGGCAAGAAAAACCACTTGCTTCAACTGTAGACAGACTTCTGTCCAAAAAGGACAAAACTTGGAAGCAGGTAAGTCGACAGCCTAGCTCTGCCAAGACAGGGTAGGTAAGTCCTTCATAATTCATGCTCTACAATCAATGTCTGTCAGAGAAACGGGGCCAAATGTCTGAAGATTGATGCTGTAATGTATGGAGAGAAAATGGGAACTGTCTAGGCAGCCACTGGTATGTCATTTCTTAGTTTTGGAAGCTGCAGGCCCTGCACTTCCTACATAATCAGATATATTTATCCTTCTCAGGTCTCTGAGGTGGTTGAAGAATAGATAGCTAGAGTCTCATAGTTAAATTTTGAGTTGTTTAGGAATCAAGAGGGTGTTCTGGATCTAAGAAGATATTTTTAAAATTGTGAGGCAAGTTAGTATGAAAGCTGAGTTAGATATAGTGTAGAGAGCTGCGACATGCCGCGCCCTAAAGATGGTGCTGTTTTCCGCCTTCCACCAGCGCGATGGTGAGCGCTCTCTGTGGTAAACCAGTCCATATTTGGCTAAGACCGCTGATCTGGCTTGCTTCTGCATACGTGGGCCTCTAAGATAGCACCATGTGGCTTTACTTGATTGGCTGTTCATACAGTATTTAGCATGTGGGTTGGGTCAGCCCGGGCATTTGGAAGACTGTTTTCAAGGGACCTGAATAAACTGCTGGAGAAGAGCTTTTGCGAGTTGTGTCATCCTTGCTGGTCGAGGGGGACGCGACAAGTGGTGGCCCGTACGGGGACCCAGAAAAGACTCAGAACTCCTGCAGTCAGGGGCAGTGCACTGGTAAGTTCCCAGGGTAAATTGGGACAATAAAGTTTCACGGAAATAGCGAACAAAAGGTAAAGTTTCATGGAAATAGCGAACAAAAAGGGTAAAGTTTCGCGGAGATTGCGAACAAAAGGTAAAGTTTCGCGGGAAAACTGCGAACCGAAAGTAAATTTTTAATCATGGGATTGTCTCAGTCACATCCAATTTTTCTGGCTCTTCAGGAGCTACTTTTAGCTAGGAATTTGAAACTTAAGAAGTCAACCCTAGAAAGATTTTTGAATGAATGCGACTCCGTGGCTCCGTGGTTTGCGGTGTCCGGGAATCTTACGGTATCCTGCTGGGACAAATTAGGCAGGGACTTGGACTTTGCTTGGGAGCAAGGTACTCTGAAGCATGGAGTAAGACCGATTTGGAAGATGGTGAGGAGTTGTTTAGAAGATCAGAGATGCTGTAACGCAATCAAAGAGGGAGAATCAGCCTTGGAACTGCTGCAAGGGGAAAGATCTGAGCAGGCAGACAGTGAAAAGGGAAGCAAAAAAGGCAAAAGATTTGAGCAGGCAGACAGTGAAAAGGGAAGCAAAAAGAAGGTCCCTCTCTATCCCGATCTTAGAGATTTTAGAGATTTTGAGGACTCAGAGGGCACGGATTCTGAAGGGGAGCTACACGCTCTAATAGAACAGTTGGAGAGGACTGCTATTAGAAAAAGGGAAAAGAAAGCCGGGCGGTGGTGGCGCACACCTTTAATCCCAGCACTTGGGAGGCAGAGGCAGGCGGATCTTTGTGAGTTCGAGGCCAGCCTGGTCTACAAAGGGAGTCCAGGACAGCCAGAGATATTCAGAGAAACCCTGTCTCGAAAAACCAAAAAAAAAAAAAAAAAAAAAGAAAAAGGGAAAAGAAAAAGGTAAAAGAGAAAGACACGTTGGCGGCAGTCGGTGTAAGTGAAGCCGTTGCTGCGGCGCCTTCAACTCCCCCTCCATACCCAGAAGCTGTTCAGATAGATCAGCCTGTTCAGTCCCTGAAAGTAGGGAGATCTTTCTGCCTGGGGATGTGGACACAAGTAAGAACAGAATTACAGTTTGCCTATCCGGTATATCAAGACCCACAAGGGAACAGGTACGAGGAACCGCTTGATTTTAAAGTAGTTAAATCCCTTGCAGAGTCGGTTCGTACCTACGGCATTACCGCTTCTTTTACATTGGCTCAAGTGGTAGCATTAAGCAGACATTGTATGACCCCGAGTGATTGGAGTGGCCTGGCCCATGCCTGCTTAAGTCCAGGGCAATATTTAGACTGCAAAGCTTTCTTGATTGAGTATGCCACTGAGCAAGCAGCCATTAATCAGAGAAATGGAAATCCAGCCTGGGATAGAGATATGCTGCCTGGGCAGGGGAGATTTGCCAACCAGCAGACAGGATATCCCAATCAGGTTTATGAACAAATAAACCAGATAGCTATCAAGGCTTGGAAATCCCTTCCTAACAAAGGGGAGGTGAGTGGGAACTTAACTACGATTCTACAGGGCCCCATGGAGCCCTTTTCAGACTTTGTGGCACGATTGGTGGAAGCGGCAGGGAAGATTTTTGGTGATCCGGATGCTGCTATGCCACTAATAAAACAGTTGGTCTATGAGCAATGCACCAAAGAGTGTAGAGCCGCTATCACCCCTTACAAGAACAAAGGGCTAGAAGCCTGGTTGAAAGTGTGTAGAGAACTTGGAGGGCCATTAACTAATGCTGGTCTTGCTGCCGCGGTAGTACAGTTGACCAGAAAATGTGGAGGAAGTCCAGGAGTTTGTTTTAAGTGCGGCAAGATGGGACACTTTAAAAGACAATGCCCCGAGGGAAGGAGTACAGAAAGTACAGGAAGTGCACAACGCCCCAGGCAGCCGAGGTTATGGACAATTATTATGGACTTATTCGAAGATTTCTCCAAAAAAAAATCCATAGAACATTATCCCACTGCAGTTGCTGCTTTTGCCTTGAATGGTATCCAACAATGTTTGCAGTCTTTTGGAGTTGCTCCTGCCAGTATAATAGTGCCCTATTCCAGTCATCAAATTAAGATTTTGTGTGGCACTGTAGATGATTGGGCAATATTGCAATGTAGTTTTGAAGGAGTGATTGATAACCATTATCCTGAGCATCCATTGCTATCATTTTTTAAGGAGCACCCAGTGATATTCCCTAAGGTTACTTCAGCAGTACCACTTCAAGGGTCACCAAATGTGTTTACTGATGGCTCAAAGAAAGGCTGTGGAGCCTATTTGATACAAAGACAAGAGACCGTGCTATGCCAATTTCAACCGGGCTCCCCCCAAATAGTGGAGTTGAAAATAGTAATTGAGGTGTTTAAAAGATG
This sequence comes from Lophiomys imhausi, assembly GCA_907164525.1. NCBI lineage: Eukaryota > Metazoa > Chordata > Mammalia > Rodentia > Muridae > Lophiomys > Lophiomys imhausi. The sequence goes on along the minus strand of CAJQZJ010031900.1, from coordinate 6,296,187 downwards.
TCAATTTGCATTCAATTTGATTTCAGATTCAGTCTATGTGGTCAACGCAGTGAAAGTATTAGAATTAGCAGGTCCTATTAAGAATAGTAGTACTGTATGTGCCTTATTACAAGAGTTACAAGTTTTAATCTGGCAAAGAAAAAGGTGTTTTTATATTCAACATATCAGAGCACATACAGGATTACCTGGACCACTAAGTGAGGGTAATGATAAAGTTGATCAATGGACTAGGATGGAATGCATTTTTTGGAGCTCATTCCTGGACCAAGCCAGACAGTTTCACCAATTATTTCATGTAAATGCCAGAACTCTACAGCAAAAATTCCATTTGTCTAGAGCAGATGCTAGACAAGTGGTTTTGGACTGTCCTCAGTATGTGATTCATCATCATCCTCCCAGTGTGGGAGTGAACCCTAGAGGGTTGATGCCACTCAAAATCTGGCAAATGGACATTACCCACATTTCAGAGTTTGGAACCTTAAAATATATTCATGTGTCTGTGGATACCTGCTCAGGTATCATACATCCTACACCTATGAGTGGAGAAAAGGCTCGCAATGTCATAGGACATTGCTTAGAAGCCTGGGCTGCATGGGGAAAACCACAGCAGCTGAAAACGGACAATGGACCAGCCTATACGGCACAGTCCTTTGTCTCCTTCTGCAACCAGATGGAGGTACAGCTTAATCACGGATTACCATACAATCCTCAAGGACAAGGAACTGTGAAGCGTGCTCATCGCACCTTGAAAGAATGCTTGCAAAAACAGAAAGGGGGAATAGGCCAAGGCCGTACCCCCAAGGAATGTCTTTAGCCTTATTTACTTTAAATTTTTTAAATTTGGATGCTCAAGGCCGCTCAGCAGCGGACAGACATCAGGATTCCCATGGTTCACCTAAAAGTATGGTGAAGTGGAAGGATATTTTGACAGGCTCTTGGCAAGGGCCTGACCCCGTGCTAACATGGGCGAGAGGGTCTGTTTGTGTTTTTCCTCAGGATCAACAAGATCCAGTGTGGGTGCCTGAACGCCTTGTGAGGAAGATTCGTCATGAAGACCTTCCTAAGGATCCTGGTGATAGTAGCAGTGAGTATGTCAGGAATGACCGAGCCAAGATGGGGGATCCTGTCGATATTCCCAAAGCCGATGCCAGTCAGACATGATGCAACTGTGTTTCCACGCTTATTTAGCAGTAATAGAAGCCTAGGCTTACCCTACCTTCCCTTTGATGATCAGAAAAGCCCTATAGAGGGTAATAGAAATGTCAGCTTGAAGGGTAGTCTGTGCTTTTTTATGAGCTTCAATAGGTCAGATGATACAGAATGCATTAAATTGTCTCAGCAGTCAGCAGATTTTTTACCACAACTGAGGTTTGGGGGTAGGGGTGGTGGTTTGTTTTCGGGCAACGGTTCTCGCCTTGAAGGATGGTGGCCCACATGAGTCTCTGACCGGGACCCCCCCAGACAGCCACGCTGGGCACCTTTTTGTAGAGGATCCACAAGAGAGGAAGGACCTTTTCCCTGGACTGGATGTCAGGAGCGCAGAGCAGTTTGGGTTCAACAAGATTATTTTTCCTTTAGCCCCATGATTAGTAATATAGTGAATAAGTCTTGTACAGGAATGCTTGATATATCTACTAGGGATCCTCAGCAGACTGCCACCAATCCTTTTGATTTGTGGCTTTTGTGTGGGGTAAATAGAAGTTGCATGGACTTGGGACCTGTCATTATGCTTGGGGGAGGAAGTTATCAAAGAGGTAATTTTTCCCTAGGGTCCGCTACCAAATTGGATTTTTCTAACGGTGGTGGCTCTGGTACTTGGAATTCTTTGTTTCATTCTTACCGTAATAAGACCTTTTCAGCTTCGCCAGTGTGTCTCTGGCCTCCTTTTCTGTGGATTGTAAGTAATGGGAGTTCATCCTAGGGTAAAGAAAAGTTAGTATGCACTCCGGGCATATGTTTTTATGCCCTGTGCTGGAATGCCACAGCCTTTCCTGTGGCTGTGGTGACTAGAATGCCTCGATATGTACCAGTTCCTGTAGAGGCTCCTAATACCATGATGCTATTCAGGTTTAAAAGAGATTTTGGCATCACTGCAGCTATTGTTACTGCCATCACTATTGCTGCTGTGGGGGCTACTGCCTCAGCTATTGCCTTGTCTAGTTCTATACAGACTGCCAATGCCCTGAATAACATCTCAGCCACTGTAGCACAGGCATTGGATACTCAGACCTCTATGAATTCTCATCTCAAAGGAGGCCTTATGATAGTTAATCAACGCATAGATTTAATACAAGAACAGATTGATTCTCTTTGGCAACTAGCACAATTGGGGTTGAGTGGAAAATGCAAGGTTTGTGTGTTACTTCCGTGCAGTATCGAAATTTTACAAAGGCTGCTAATCTGTCTAGACAATTGTCAGAATTCCTCTTACAGGATTGGTCGGCTGAATTTGAAAATTTGATGAGAGAGCTGAGAGCAACAATCGTCCACATCAACTCCACTCAGGTGGATCTGAGCCTGGCTACTGGTTTGACTTCCTGGATACAGACGGCTATGGATCATCTTAAGGAGTGGGCGGGCGTAGGCTCTTTGGCGATACTGATGATACTAGCCTCTCTGTTTTGCCTATGGTGCATCTACAAAATGAGAGCCACACAAAAGCGTAATGCAGCCATGATTATACAAGCCCTTGTCACCATTGAGGCGGGCCAGTCCCCTCAGGCATGGCTCGCTGCCATGAAGCCTTAAATCTTCACTGAGCATAGTCCCTGCCCACTGAGGTATTCGTTCCACGGATATTAGGGTCTGGCAAGTCAATGACGGAGTAGACGGGTAAGTCTCGGCCACTTAAGACAGGGCAGCCCCGAGTGGGGAGGCTGACCCAGAGACGGGTAAGAGTTTGAGCATCGCCCTCCTACAGGCTCAGGCCCACCGTGAGATCCCCAGATATGGGGATTACGAAACCTTTCCAGGGACTTTTACCAACTTTAGAAAAAATAAAAAAGGAGGAACTGTAGAGAGCTGTGACGTGCCGCGCCCTAAAGATGGCGCCGGTTTTCGCCTTCCACCAGCCCGATGGTGAGCGCTCTCGGTGGTAAACAAGTCCATATTTGGCTAAGACCGCTGATCTGGCTTGCTTCCGCATACGTGGGCCTCTAAGATAGCACTATGTGGCTTTACTTGATTGGCTGTTCATATAGTATTTAGCCTGTGGGTTGGGTCAGCCCGGGCATTCGGAAGACTGTTTTCAAGGGACCTGAATAAACTGCTGGAGAAGAGCTTTTGCGAGTTGCGTCGTCCTTGCTGGTCGAGGGGGACGCGACAATATAGAACTTTAAACTCATGGAGATGGTTAGATGGTGGAATGTTAAAGTCAGGTGCCAAATACATATGGACTGGACATTGGGAATATATGCTAAGCCATATAACTCTTATAATTGTGGCCTATTTATTTCTGTTGTTTTGTATTGTATTTATAGTTATAAGAAAAAGAACCATTTTTTGGACTGAAAGGGAGAGCTGTTGGGGGGAAAAAGAAATACCTTAAACTAAAAAAAAGGGAAGAGGATGGGGGGTTGAGGGGGACGAGGGTGGAAGGGTGGGACTGGAGGGGGGAGTAGGGAGGGCATTGTAATTGAGATGTAACTTGAAGAAATAAAAAATAAATTAGTAAAAAAAAAAAAAGAATCACATTGCACACACACTGGCCTAGCTCTGAGGTTGCACAGCAATGCCAAGCCCTTATAAATATGACTGATAGGGACTCCCTGCTGGGGGAACATGGTCTGACAGATTTGGAGACCAGTTTCTGAGTACATGGAACATCCAGTTGCTCCAGGGCTGTGACCACTCGCCTGTGTGCACCATGGAGATGAACACTGATGGCCTCATGAGCAGCCAGTGAACTGGTGTGGGCTGGGGTGTCTTCTTGGGCTTTTGCATGGATTAACTCCTTTGATTTTGGGGGTGGTTTGAATGGGAATGGCTACCACAAGCTCATATATCTGAATACTTAGTCCCCAGTTGGTGGGCATGCTTGGGGAGAATCACTCTCTTTTCTGACTCCTCCCTGATGTAAGCTCTCAGCTTCTGCTGTAGTAGAACATTTTGTTTGCGTATGTTCATGTGTACTCTGTGTGTGCCTAGTGCCCTTGGCGGCCAGAAGAGGGCAGCAGATTCTACAGAACTGGAATTACAGGTGGTATGAGTTATGCAGGGTTAGGAATCAAATCCAAGTCTTCTGAAAGAGTTCAGTGCTCCTCATAGCTGACCTCTCTCTTCAACCCTCCTGTTTGTCTTTGGATTTTATGGTTTGATGAACTTTGTGTGTGTGAGAATTGGTGGATGTTAGGTTTGAAGATTTCTGTCTTTTCTAAATCCTCTACTTCCTCTTGTTTTCTCTGGCATCCTGAAACAGAAGGAACTGCAGTGGCCTGGTGTGGTCCTCAGACTCTACACCCTGAGTGAAAAGAAGCCTCGCTTGGCTTTCCATGCATCCATGCCCATCCTTGTGGTGGTTTGAATGAAAATAGGCTTACTATATATTTGCACAATTAGTCCTCAGTTGATGAACTATTTGGGAAGGATTGGGAGGTGGGGTCTAATGGAGGAGGTGTATCACTGGGGGTGGGCTTTGTGGTTTCAAAAGTCCACACCAGACCCAGCATCTCTTTCTCTCTTCCTGCGGCCTGTGGATCAGGATGTAAAGCACTCGGCTACATTTTTGCTTCCCACCATGATAACTAACTCTCTGCAACTGCAGGCAAGGCGAGACTTACATGCTTTCTCTTATAAGGTGTCTTGGTCACAATGTCTCTTCACAGCAATGGAATGGTAACTAAGGCAGTCTCCAGCATCACTTTTACCTCTCTGTCCCCTAGCCAGCGCCTGGCTTATTTTTCATGTGTCACAGAAAGCTGCAGGAGTGACACACATGACCAGTGACCAGTGATTATGTGCTAAAGTGCTGGTCTCCCCCCCCCTTCTTTAAATAGGGTCTCATGTAGCCCAGGTAGGCCTGAAATCTTCAGGTAGCTGTGATGGTTAGTCTTGTCAACCTGCCTACAACTAGAATCAATTAAAACCCAAGCAGCTGGGAACTTCTGTGAGGGACTTTTCTTGTTGGATTGTTTGAGGTGGAAACCCACCCTCTGGTGGCAGCCCAGATTAAAAGACATGGAAGAAGGAAGCTCTTGCCTTTGGCCTGCTTGCCCTCACTCTCACTGGCAAGTTCATCTGTCCTGTTCCCGAGCTACTCCTTCCCTCATGCAAGAATCTATTTCCTCAGGATTCCAATAGAATGAAAACTGTGGCTCTTTTATGACTTCCCTGGGACTCATGTTGTAGATTGAACAACTACTGGATCCCTGGCCACTGTTGCACCACTCCATTGGTTCTCAACCTTCCTAATTGCTGGGACCCTTTAACATAGTTCATGTTGTGGTGACCCCCCACCATAAAGATATTTATTGCTACTTCATAACTGTAATTTTGCTACTCTTATGAATCATAATGTAAATAGCTGATATGCGGGACATCTGATGTGGCCCCTGTGAAAGGGTTATTTGACCACCACAAAAGGGTTACAACCCAAAGGTTAAGAACCACTGGATTACTCAGATCAGAGACTGTAAACCACTCTAAATAGTTTCCATATATATATATATTTTTTTTTCATTCTGCGAGTTTTGTTCCTTTAGAGAACTTAATTTGTCAGGGTTCTCTAGAGTCGCAGAACTCATGGAATAAATCTCTCTATATATGTATATAAAGAGAATTTATTGGAATGACTTACAGGCTGCAGTCCAGCTGGTCCAGCAATGACTAGCTGTGAACAGAAAGCCCAAGAATCTAGAGGCTGTCTCACCTGGTCTTCAGTATATGCTGGAATCCTGAAGAATTGGGCTCCAATGCCAGTGAAGGAGTGGATGTGCTAGCAAGGCAAGGAACAAACCTTCCTTTTTTCATGTCCTTATACAGGCTTTCAGCAGAAGGTATGGTCCAGATTAAAGGTGTGTTTTCCCACCTCAAGATCTGGATTAAAGACATGTGCTTCTCACCTCAAGATCCAGATCAGAGGTGTGATTTCCTACCTCAAAGGCCCAGACTAGAAGTAGATTTACCTCCCTCAAACCAAGCAGAACACCTCTCACAGGCATGCCCTCCATTATCTGGATTGTAGTCCACTGCAGATACAGTCAAGTTGATAACCAAGGATAGCCACCACACTAATACAAAGATGACTTGCAGCCATCCTTCTTGTTACTGTTGTTCTCATATATGGCCTGGAACTCACTTTCCGTACCAGGCTGGCGCCTGCTTCTTCAGTGCTGGGATTAAAGGTGTGCCACTATAGCCAGACTGATCCATCTTCTTTAAAACATTTTAAAAACTGGTTGGGCAGTGGTGGCACACACCTTTAATCCCAGCACTTGGGAGGCAGAGGCAGGTGGATCTCTGTGAGTTCGAGGCCAGCCTGGTCTACAGAGTGAGTTCGAGGACAGCCAGGGCTACACAGAGAAACCAACTAAGGTAGGGGTGGGGTTATATAGTATGTTTGTGTATGTGCCACAGCACGTGTGTGAAGGTCAGGGGGCAACTCTGGGAGTGGTGTTCTCCTACCAGATCAAACTAGGTGTCAGCTTGTGGGACAGGAGTTTTCACCCACTCAGCCATCTTGCTTCTACCTGCCAGGTGCTGGCATTACACTACATCAGGCTCACTTGGCCCTTTGAAGACACTTTATTTTGTGTAGAGATCAGAGGACAAGTTTGAGGAGTCAGTTTTTCCCAGAGACCTAAGGCTTGATGGCAAGCACTTTTATCTTTCTGGTTCTTCTTTCCTTTTTGGGAGACAGGATCTGGCTGTGCATCTTATGGTCCCTGTGCACAGCATAAGGACATGGGTGTGCCACACTGGCTAGTGAGAAGCATGAGTCTGTCCCTGAAGTTCTAGCTCCTGAGTGTTATGAAAGGGGGTCTGCAGACAAGTGAGCTGTCTCTGGTCCTGGTCTGGCGTTAGCAGCCATGTAGGCCTCGCCCTGCACACTTCCTCCTCTTGTGCTGGAAGAGCGAGCAACCTGACATCTGGTTCTACATCATCCTTCTGATCCACACCCTAAACACATTCTCTAAAACGCAGAAGACAACACGCACCCCTTAGCCCAAGGTCCTCCAGGCCCACACACATCTCTTCAGAATCAGACCCAGTGAGAGGTCAGTGAGGGTCTGTAAGCCACAGATGCAGCCCCTGGCAGTCAGATACTAGCAGAGCATGGCTGTCGCTTTGGGTGACTGGTATGTCAGGAGATTCTGACAGCACAGCTGAGACATGGAGGAGCAGCCCTTTGCAGAAGCAGACAGTGAAGTGCAGAAGGTTCAGGAACTAGGGATGGCTCCTGAAGTCTCTTTTTACTCTGAAGGACCTTGTCAAGTTCAAGCCAGTGAAAGAAACCCAGACCTGCTCGTGTGAAGAGGTAGAGCTTTATTGAAATATAAACATTCGAGACCACATAGGACAGAAAATAACCACAACATATATGGACACTTGCTGCGAGAGGACGTCTGAGGTATTCATTCAGAGCCTAGGCTACCATGTGCTATCACATTTTTTTCTGGTTAGAATACATACAAGACATGGAAGGGGAGGATGCTGTCCTGGCCAGCTGCCTGCCACATGGCCTCCAGGACTGAGCCTGCAGGGGAAGTGCCACTTGGGCTAGAGCCCTATCGCTGGGCACCCAGCTCTTGCATTTTCTGGCTAGGAGCCTGCTGCTGGCTTGAGGGAAGTGAGGGGCACTGAGAGGGACAAGTGGACAAGTTGCCTGGGGAAAGAGGAGTATCTGATGACCAGAAAGAGCTGCACTGTCCTTATCTCCCCTGCGTAGGGAGGGTCTGTCCTTCATGACTACATCCTGAGACACACTGGCCAAAGGGGATTCTCACAGCACCAGACCCCAGATGTCCTTTGCCCAACCCTGCCTGTGCCTGGTGGATAAGGCGTCTGAGGCCAGAAGATGGTCAGACGCCAGCCTAAGAGCTATGTGTGTGCCAATGTGTGTGAGTTACTGAGTATGTGTGTCCTGGGGTAGGGAGAAGAGTCACAAATCAGTAGTGCGGGGTTTGCCAGGCTGAGGTATGTTTGTGCACACGCTTTTGCTCCCATTCTTGTCACCACAGGACTGCTGGGGCATGGCGTGGTCTCTACTGCCACAACCTGAGTAGCCCCAGTGGGTATGGGTGATGCTTTATGTGACAGAGTGGGGCACACTGGGATGAGAATGGAGCCCTGTGTAAAGATCACCCTTTCTCTACCACACTGCCTTGTTCCCGCTGCATGTTAGGAAAGCGTCCTCTTGTCCCTGGGGGTCAGCCTCGGGCAGTGCCCACAGCCACTTACCTATGCCCCAGGGTGAGGGCTCTAAGGGCAGAGAGATTCTGTGCCCTATTCTGCCAGGTGGGGTAGGGGCAGAAAGAACCAGTGTGGTTTCAGGGTCCACCAGCAAGCATGGGCCCCTCCATCCCATCCTCCTGCTGTGGTGATCCCTGAGTCACCCCACCTGCTCCACCTCCTGGCCAGGGCATGGGCAGGTTGGAGGGAGGCTGGCTGCAAATTGCACCTGGCTGGAGTGATCGGCTTTCATTTCTTTGGTGCTACAACAGCAACAATAAAAATTAAAAAATTAAAGTCAGCAAAACACATATAAAAAAGATTACAGAGCTGCAAATACTTCCTGAAGAATCAAATATCAACAGTTATAAATCTGAGGTATTTCAGTGAGCCTGACATCAGCATGTCTTGGGCTGGTAGGGCTGAAACAGCCCCAAGAGACGACAGTAGGGGCCAGGGACAAGTGGTATCTTGGGAGAGCTAGTCGACATGGGCAGGCAGGGAGCTGAGGTTTGGGGATCAGAACGGACTCTTGCCAGGTAGGTACCAGGGCACGGCCACTATGAGCTCTTCTTCGAGTGCAGAAAGGCCCTGAACCTGAAGCCTGCTCTAACATGCTTTTTTCTAGGAACAACTACAGGGGTATTCCAGGGCCCTGAGAACTGAATTTAAGACTTGGATTTGGGAGACCCATGTCCAGAGAATCAAGCAGTAAGCAAGGAGGCCTGGGAAGGCCCATCCCTATCCCATGCTCAGCAGACAAGAGCAAAGAAGACAAGTTCCCAACTCCTAGAGCCACAAATGGGATTTAAACAGTGGGGGACTGGGCAGACTAACAGTCTGATGATCCTGGGGTGAAGGCAGAAGGCAGCAGAAGGGAAATAAATTAAGGGGGAAGGGAAATGGAAAGCCTCCAGCCCCATGTCGCCTTACAGATTGTCGATATACTGCTCTGGGATAGGAGGTGGTTGGGGAACCCTGGGGAAGCTGGATGTCCAGATGCCCCACCCAGTTCTCCAGGACAATCCCTGATTGGACAACGCTACTCTGTCCTACCCCCTAGTCTCTCCCTGTCCCAAGAGTACAGCAGAACCTGAATGGAGCCTGGACAGATAGACATTTCCAAATTCAACATCTGGCCACATGGTTTCTGATGTGGGCTCCATGAGATGAGGTAAATTCTGTGCGTCGATCTCCTTTACTCTCGGCAGGAGAGTAGGGAGTGGTGCATGGTGCTGCTCATCAGAGGGACCAGCTGGTGGAGGGCTCTGCACTGGGGGTGCCCCGGGATGAGGTAGGGCTTGGTGAACAGTGAGAGCTGCTGCTGCTGCTGCTGCTACTGCTGCCGATGCCCTGGGGAGCAGAGCCTGCAATGAGGTGGACCACGGGTTTCTGGGCAAACAGCACACCTGCGGTGGGAGGAGAAGCAGTATGGGCTGAGGAGAGACTGTAGCTCAGTTCAACTAAACAAAGCATGATGGCTACCTTAACACTGTGTGCTTCGCTCTTCTACCACATCAGATGTCAGCGGAAAGCCAAACAATTGTCCTGCCGTCAAAGGCTCACAAACTGCTGAATGACATGCATGCAACCAGCATCTTTTTTTTTTTTTTTTTTTTTGGTTTTTCGAGACAGGGTTTCTCTGTGTAGCTCTGGCTGTGCTGGACTCACTTTGTAGACCAGGATGGCCTTGAACTCGCAAAGATCCGCCTGCCTCTGCCTCCCAAGTGCTGGGATTAAAGGCGTGCGCCACCACCGCCTGGCGCAACCAGCATCTTTGCTAGCTAGAATGACATAAATGTTCTGGGACTGGTGTAGCTCTGCTGTTGGGGACATCAAAAGAGTTCTGGAGAGAGGAGCAGAAGTGCAGCCCAGGAAAGGTTTTGGTGGAAAGTGTGTGTCTAGATCGCTCGAAAGAGAAAAAGGAGCAAACTGAAGAGATGGTGGCCAGGAAACCTGAGATACAGCAGCATGATAGGCTGGCTAGCCCACTGGGGCTGGTGGAGATGTAAATGGTTTAAGCAACAGCAGAGGGACAAAGGAGGAGGGTGGGGCTCTGTATAGCCAAAGGAACCCATTTGGAGGCCCTCAGAGTTCTAAGCAGGAGAAGGACACCAAGACATTTGGAATTCAGGATGCTCTGTGGGAGGTCAGAGGATGAGGATGCTGGATTCCCAGGCCTAGCTAGGGCAGCAAGCACAGGTGTGAGAAGCAGCAGGTGGAAGGGAGCTAATGAAGAGCGGTGGCCTCCAATCTCAGAACTACCCTCAGGTCCCTGGGCATCTCATCCCAACAGAGAAAGCCTGGGTCAGACAGGGTCAAGACAGGTGAGTGCTGGGACCTTAACTCCTGATCCTCCCTATTCTGAGAGCAAAGGAGAAAGTTACTTCTTTCCCCCAGGAAGATGACAAGAGGATGCTGAGATCTAGCCATAACTCTGTTCTCTTCAGGACTCAACCCAGCCCCAGATATCCCAGCCACGTCACAAGTGGCACCAGGAAGACACAAGAGACTGGCAAACCACACAGACATGGCTGTTTCTAGGAACCTAGTCCTAGAACTGTCTGAACTCTGATGCTTGTGGTAGGTGACCCTGCAGATGGCCAGGAGCCATCCCTAGGGAAATACTGTGGTTTGAATGCAAGGTTTACTGGCCTGCATGGGGATGCTCAGCAGGCAGCTGACATTCCTCATGCTTTGGTAAAACAGGCAGAGGATACCAGTATGAGCTTGTAGCTTCCACTCATCAAATAGTGCTTAACAAGACTCAGCCAAGTTCGTCCCCATGCTCTGTCCGTAAACACATGAAATAGCCAAGGATTTGAGGTTGGGGTCTGTTGCCTATGTGGAATCTTATGTTGACCACCTTTGAAAGATCTGTCCATTACAAGTGCAAACCCAACTACCAACCAAAATGCTGCAGGCAATATTAGGTTAGGGACATCAACCGAAAAATGGCGATGCCCCAGGGTCAAGGCTGATTCTACAGCAGCCACACCCACCACAGGTGGGTCTTATTGTCTGACAGGTGTCACTCCATAGCACAGTCTGGCCTTGAACTCATGACAGGACTGCCTGAGTGCTGGAGTGCTATCACACCTAGTCCTCGGCTCACTTACAGACAGACGGCCGGAGTGATGGGTCAGCAGTTAGAAGCAGTGGCTGCTCTCTAGGTCTTTCGCTGTATTCACAGCTTCACACAGTGCACAGATACACATGCAGGCAGATAAGACATGCATGCACACAATAATAAAATACTTTTTAGAAAAAGACATGGAGTTGGGCATGGTGGTGCAAGCCTTTAATCCTTTCATCCTAGCACTCAGGTGGCAGAGGCAGGAGGATCTCTGAGTTAGAGGCAAGCTACAGAGTAAGTTTCAGGACAGCCAGGGCTATACAGAGAGAAACCCTGTCTCGATTCCCCCAACCCTTAAAAAAAAAAAAAAAGACATGGAATAACAGACCATTTAATGAGTCTTTTCCAGTCAGGGAAAGGAGTTGTGTTCTCTGGAAGACTGTGCATGGTAGATGATGACCTAATTCGTAAGTACGCTGACATGTGTATAAAGCAAAGATCTTTATGCTAAATACATCTTCAACTAACCAGCCTGGAGAAGACTGATCACACTACCAACCTGTAGCCTACAGTCCAGGGCCTCTCTACCTTAGGAATGCTGAGTCAACATAAAAGGACACCTCACCCCACCACCCTGCCCCAGGGTGTCTGAGGGAAGCAGGCAGGGCCAACTGGGAAGCGGCACTGCGGCTAGCTGAGGCCAGGACAGCATGGGCCTCCCACGGCTCCAGGGCCTACCTGCGTAGGTGGTCCCATCAATATCCACAGACATGTTGATGCTCCCAATGTTGCTTGTGGTCAGGTTCAGGGCTGCACCCGAAGTCTCTGCTCTGTCGTCTGTGGAATAGAGAAAGCAGGCCTGCTCAAGCTTCCTGCTGTCGTGCGATGCTGCTTAGTCAAGCGGCTCTGTGGTCTAACACTGACTCCACCACCTGTGCTCGGTCATAGGTCTGGCAGCAGAGCCAGGCTAACCAACTTCCTACCAATTCACTTCCCTGACTCTCAGAGCGAAATGACAGCAGACCAACCCTAACTGATGCCCACTATATACATCAACCCAGGAAATCAGCCTTGGCCTCAAACTGGCCTGGTACCTGAACTGTGAGGATCTCGGGGAGAAGGATCTTTTGCCTCCAGCACCTAGCCCTCCCTGCCCAATGGGGAGGCTGGCACTACGGGGTTCCCACCTTCTCCCTCCATAGAGTCAAACATTCTTCCATGTCAGCTGCCTTTTTCACTGGCCTCTATCTATTCCTCTGACTATCATCTAAAGAAGGGCTGCCTGGGCCTCTGAAGGGCTCGTTTCACTGCCTCCCTTTCCAGCACACAACTGCCCATTGTGCTTGACAGAGAGCCACAGCAACAATGGCACAGAAAAGGGGCTTGAAGGAGAGTGTGGGGAGATGGAAGGCATGTTTTGAGAAGACAGGTGGGAAACTAGAACAATGAGGAGGGGAAGGGAAGTGTCAAACAAACAGTACTGTTAGACCTGTACTGCCCAGTTCTTATTCCTGAGTCTACTGGCTGCTCTGCTGTGTCTCAGGAATGACAGAGCTGAGCACAGCCTACATCCAATAAAGCAGTGCGACCCTGTAATTTAGACACATCCAAGACTCGGCAGGTTGGGGGCACGGCATCTGCTTCCTCTTTCAATGACACCTTCCTCCTTGTTAGAGAACAAGGACATCACTGCCTGAAGCAACTTCTGACTAGACACCATGAGGTGGTAACATCTCAGCAGGCACACACCCGAGTGGCTCTCTTCTGCCTTGAAACTCTTCTTGGGCAGTGAAGCAATGGGAAAGACAGATGGTTGGAGAGGATGTTTCTTAGGCCAGGAGGTCGGGCTGTATCCAGTGCCACCCAGCCTCAGGGCCTGAGTGGACCTGGGTGGAGTATGAGAGGCACTATGAGGAGAACATGGAGCTCTATGAGGAGAGGCTCTATGAGGAGAACACTGGTGCTCACCCCTGCCGTTGATTCTGATCTTCATGGGGAGCTGCCTCGCCATGCTGAAGAGGTTGCGCTGGAAGGCCTGCTGCACCAGGCGCTGTTCCTCCTCTGACAACCTGGATGCTTTCTTCTCAGGGGGCTCTCCTGATTCCAGACGCTCCCGGAGCTGCTCCAGTGTACCAGTCCGGCTGCCCATCTGCTGGCCTGCCAAAGTCCCAGGCACAGCCAGGCGATTTGGCGCGGGCACTGTCGTCACTGGGACACCATCTCCTGTGAAGGAGCCAAGAGCTACATCAATCCACAATTTATACCTTCACCACAAGGCCAATCCTGGGCAAAGGGAACCTGGGCTCCCTTTGTCTACCCCTTCCCTCCTCCAGAGACCCTGCTCACCTTTCCTGAGAGTAGATGCTGCGGGTATCCGAGGGCTACTGGCATTGGTGCCACTGCTGGAGCCAAGCCCAAGGATGGAGAAGCGGATCTTAGGGGGTGAGAGAAGGGCAGGGGCCCCAGCAGAGGCAGCACTAGCGGCGGCGGCAGCAGCGGCAGCGGCCGCAGCAGCAGCAGGAGAATAGCCAAAGAGGGAGGAGCTGTAGCTGGGCCTCCGACCTTCCCTACGGTTGCCATCGATGGCGGCCTGTAGTTCAGCTGGAGAGCTCAAGGCTTTCTTCTCACACTCATAGGCATATAGATATTTCATGTACCTGCAGGGAAGGAGGGAAGAAGAATCTAAAACAGTATCGGGGACTGTCCAGTTTAACTTGTGTGTCTTTGGAAACAGCAGCCTTGGTCAGGCAAGAGCTAGGGTGTGGGACATACCACAGAAATAAGAGTCTGGGTTCACTGGACACACCCCCAGGCTTCTCTAGTGCTACTCAGGCACACATACTTCTTGATTCCGAAGCATCAGTCATAAAGGGCACCTTAGGGCCTCAGCTAATATCTTCCCGGTGGTCCCAAACCTTTGGAATGCCCTCAGGGAAATGAGGCCTGTGTTTCACAGAACATTCTTTGCCCCTTCTGATTCAGTTAGGGTGGTCAAAGAGGAGAAAATCTCCCCTCTGTATCGGACCCAGGAGAAAGCCCTTCTTTGTGTGTGCCATCTGTTCCAAGGAGCCATTCTTCCCTCTAAAACACTGCCATTCTGATTATAGCTATCTCTATTTCTACTAGAATAATCCTGATGGATAAAACCTTTCTTTTTACATTTACATTTACCTATTTTGTGTGTACGCATTATTTGCAAAAGCACATGGAGATCAGAGGACAACTTGCAGGAGTCCTCTTCTATCCTGCCAGCTGGGTCTTAGGGATCCAACACAGGCAGTCAGGCTCGGCAGCACGCATCTACCTGCTGAGCCATCTTTTTGGCCCTAAAACTTTACCATCTTTCAACAAGGCCAGGGCCTGCTATCTGACAGACATGCCAACTGTTCATTCACAGAGCAACTAGAACATTCCAGAAGAATACTCTCCGCTTCGGCTTTTGTTCTACATCACTACTCTCTGATTTACTGTTTCTTTTTTTTTTTTTTTTCTCGAGACAGGGTTTCTCTGTGTAGCCCTGGCTGTTCTGGACTCACCCTGTAGACCAGGCTGGCCTTGAACTCACAGAGATCCGCCTGCCTCTGCCTCCCGAGTGCTGGGATTAAAGGCGTGCGCCACCACACCCGGCTTGATTTACTGTTTCTATCAACCTTTGTAACTAGTTAATCAGTGGCAAAACAGGTCAGCAACCGATGAGGCTGGACTAACCTGAGGCTTAATATAGGGTAAGGGAGGCCACTTATGTGGTCACATTCTGGAAAGAGCATAGAATGTAGGGACAGAACCCCAAGCCTGAATTTCAGGCTTACTGGCTCAGTATGGCACTGATTAAATTTAGCTCAGGGCTTAGTTTCTATAATCTACAAAATGTGAAAGTATCTACTTGCCAGGACAGACT
This sequence comes from Lophiomys imhausi, assembly GCA_907164525.1. Taxonomy (NCBI): domain Eukaryota; kingdom Metazoa; phylum Chordata; class Mammalia; order Rodentia; family Muridae; genus Lophiomys; species Lophiomys imhausi. Next base: position 6,280,825 of record CAJQZJ010031900.1, on the reverse strand, counting down.
GTGATGTTTAAAATCACACAGAATAGTAAAACGCTGGCATTAAGTGCCATGGTGAGGGCAGCTTTTCAGGTCCGAGGGATTCATGTGAAAGGCTCCTTCCTCACTGTTTCAGGAATTTGACCTCGATGTGAGCTCTGCTTCCTTCTTAGCCCTGGCCACTCACTGGGTCCTGAGGGTGAAGGCAGCACTGGTGATGGATGTGGGCAGGTTCAGGCCTTTGGTGATCTCCCTCCAGATTTTCTTGTTGATGATCTCCACCAAGCCCCCCTTCTCTGTGACCAGTTTATATAGCATGTACAGGTCCAGGATCTGCTTGGCCATGATGGGAATCCGGTTGATAGGGGTGCCTGTGATTGTTCAACAAAAGAGGGCTGTTTCAGTCAAGCTGAACAAGAAGACATCAAATTTGTGCACACTCACCATGAGCAGGCAGGACACAATCCTTGTGAATCTCAGAAGTGTGATCTGACTCAAACACCGCAGAACTGGCAGTGATTAGACTCTGTCAGTTCTCTCTGAAGTAAGCAGGACAGGCCTGACTCAGGAGGTTTGTGGCCTAAAGCGAGTTCTTTCTTTCTGATCCAGATGAATTGAGAGGGTGTTTTGTTTATTGTCAGAAGTGTAATCTCAGATAATTTCTAAGTTTGGCAACTTATCCCCCTGGAGCCTTTGGAATCAATTTCTGCTCAGGCCCTGCCAGAGATCCCCTTGCCTAGATCCCTGCTGGTGCTGAGAGAGCAGCTGAGCATGCTCCTTTGCAGACAGCTTGCCTGCCTTCTCTCCTGAGACAAGATGGAGAGACATGTTTTTTCTCTTATGACTAGCCAAGTCACAGTAGCTACTGGACATAAAAGTCTCCCAGGGAATAAAAAGCCACTCAGCAACTCTTTCCCCACTTAGTAACTACCCCAACCTCCCCTGGCCTCTGAAAGAGGGAGGGTCAGAGCAGTTTCCGCCCACTGGCCCAGAGGGGAAGTGAGAGGAGCCAGGGATTTGATTAGGAAACCTGGCACTGGGCAGGAAGGGCTACTAATGAGCACTGGGGGACAGGAGTGAGGGAGGGGCCCAGGTCCTTTCATAAGAGGCTGGGATGCTCGTCAGGAGGCGTGATGGATGACTGTCATTTGGCAGTTTGGGATTAATGATCTAGAGGTCAGAGGGGAGAATTCCACAGGGAAAGGTCAGCATCCGGGGCAGCGAATGAGACTTGTTGCCTTTGATGGCCAACTCCTCTTACTGTACGTGGGCGGCTGCTCTTGCCCCACCCCTTCCCTACCCCCATCTTACTGGGCTGCCTCACAATGGCAAGCCAGCCTGAACAGAGGTTGTTCTTTTCCAATGCTGCTACTTTATCCCTCAACTGAATATCGGCCTCACCAAAAATGCTTTTTTTTTTTTGAGGCAGGACCTAGCTAAGTTGTCCAGGCTGGCTTTAATCCACAACCCTCCTGCCCGTCCCCCAAGCGCTGTCCATCTGAGATGTGTCCCCACGTTAGCTCCTTAGCTGTTTCACAGAATAATCCAAGCAGAATGGAATGAAGGGCTCCCTCCCTTAAAAAAAAAAAAAAAAAAAACTTACACAGGGACTAAAAAGGTGGCTCAGCAGTTAAGAGCATTGGCTGTTCTTCCAGAGGACCTGGGTTTGGTTCCCAGCACCCACATGGAGGTTCACAACCATCAATAACTCTAGTCACAGCAGATCTGGTGCCCTCTTTTGGCCTCTGTGAGAACTGCATGTATATGATATATACACATAGTATGTGGAGGCCAGGAGACAATCTTGTAGGTCATCCCAGGAATGCCTGTGTCATTTCTGAAGAGGAAGCAGTGTGAACAGTTATGGGGTGTCCGACTGGTAAGACAAGAGCTCTATTGTATGGATGGGGGAGGGTACTGAGCTTCAAGACCTCTGTGTTGACCAGCTCTTTTCTGACCCTTTGGCAAATTTAAAAATGCATAGGTAACCTAAGGACAATGACATATGCTTCTCACAATGACATATGCTTCTCAGGTTCTGAGAAACCCGTGACAAGAGAATCTCAAGTTCAAATTCAAGGCCAGTCTCTGTTGCATAGACTACTGTCCACTGTCTCTTAAAAAAAAAAAAAGATAAAGGAAATCCCAACAAATTAATACAGACAATAACAGATTACTGACCTTCCACCCCAAGACTCACAGCTCCAGGTGGACCACTGTTTTTCTGTGCTGCTCTGAATAGTGAATCTATTCCTACCATGACAGAATGCCTGAGATAGTGGAGTTGTGGTCAGGGTTGGTACCATCTTCCTTTGGAAGCCTGTCGTCCAGAAGCTTCCGAGGCATCTTCACATGGGTGACTTGTCCACTTCCAAGTCAGAAATGTGCATGCCAACGTCACCTTCACCTCCTTAACTTTGTTCCTTGGCCCTCTCTTCCTTTTCCCTCCCAGCAATACCATAGTCCTTACAAGTCAGGCAGGAACTTCTGATCAGGTCAGCCTGGCTGTTCTCGTCATCCACTTTCAGGTTGTTAGGATGTCTCACTGCCTCCTCCTCTGAGGTACCTCTCACAAGCATCTTTACTTTTTGGCCTGGGCCACCAACCTGGGCAGGTCACTGCTCACCTGGACTCACACTTGTGATCTGCACACAGCACCAGACCGGCTTCTGCTTTCACTAGTTCTCTCACTTGCTTATCTAAAAGCCTACAAACACTCATTGCTGATTCCAGTTCACATTACTAGGTAGGTCACGTGATGACGTTCATGCATGTTTCCAGCCGATCCCAGCAACTGCTCTCACTCTAGTCAGTTGAGACTCCTCAACATCAGCCTCCAGCCAAGCTCATTTTGCCTCTACTATCTCTTGTTAAGGCTGAAGTACTTGTCTCCACTCAAGTCTCCATGCTGTCTATTCTTCAGTACCCACTGCTGCAGTGAGAACTTTCTAACAGTACATACAGACCATCTCTCTCAGCATCTTTGTGATACCTTCCAAATTCAGTAAACTACTCTCATTGTGTCATATCTGTCCAAATGGTTTCCCAGAACTGTTAGCTCTGTAAAAGCAGGGACTATTTCTCCTTCAGGGTCTAATATTATTAGGGCTAAATTGCTGTAATTCCAGCACCTGGAAGGTGGAGGCAAGAGGATCTGGAGTTCATTTTCTACTGCATAGGCCAGCCTGGGCAACATGAGACCCACTCATTGAGACCATTACTAAGTTTGAATGTCTAATGAGGAAAGTCCTGAAAGACTGTCCTCTCTCAGGCCCTGCCATGGATCACTGGATCGCAGTCACTATTGAAAACTCTCTCAGGCCCTGCCATGGATCAATGGATCACAGTCACTATTGAAGACTCTCTCAGGCCCTGCCATGGATCACTGGAT
>CAJQZJ010031900.1:6246985-6262929 GCA_907164525.1 Lophiomys imhausi | reverse complement strand
TCCTCCTCCTCCTCCTCCTCCTCCTCCTCCTCCTCCTTCTTCTTTTCTCCCAAGTCAGGGTTTTTCTATATAGCCCTGACTTGCTTTGTAGACCAGGCTGGCCTTGAACTCACAGAGATCTGCCTGCCTCTGCCTTGCAAGTGCTGGAATTAAAGGTGTGGCAATGAAGAAAGACTTCTTAGGAAGTGAGCAGCTGCTTAGTCCTGGACAACCATCCATCTAGAATCTCATGGTTTGGAATCCCACACAAGGCAGGGTTGGACCACGTGGCCTTTGCTTTCTCTTTTCTGAGCAATAATGTGATAAATTCAGTCAGTCCAGATTTCCTTGAGAACCCACCACCGAGGTAGAGCAGGGTGCTGCAGAAAAATGTGTCCCCTGCTTCCCCAAACAAATGTAGTCCCTGACAGTGGGAGGGTTCCCAAGGAGTCAGGAAACAGGTGAGCATGCATACAGTAAGGCTGCAAATACCAAGCATAAAGTGCTTGGGAGGTAGAAGGTTGAGGCTCAGAGCTGGAGGACAGAGTGGCCTTGAGGAATATGGACTGAGGAGAGATTCATAGTTCAGATGAGTGTAGGGGATAAACAGATATATAGAGGACGTAAGTACATCAACTCTGATAGTTATGTGGAAACAGTATTTTAACTCTGAACTGTGAACACTGGGGAGGCAGTAGACAATCTCTGAACTGAAAAAGTGAAATAAAATCAATATTCTGGATAGTTTGGACAAACTATTTTTTATTGGAAAAAATGCAATCTATACATGCAGATGTGTAGACATCTGGTGGAGCTGGGTGGGGTGTCTTTCACTTTTCAGTTTTTCTCCGTTCTATTCATCCATTTACCAGCTTCTGATCTCCTAGGATATACTAGAGGTTCTAAGAGGTTCTGAGAGAAAAAACAGAAAACAGATCAAAGCCTCCAACTTAGTGAAGCTTAGAGTCTCATGTAGGGAGACAGACAATTAAAAAAAAAAAAAAAACAGATCTGTGCTGAGGATGTAGCTTAGTGGTGGTGCTCAAGCTAGCTCCTGGGATCAATTTCTAACACTGTGGGGGGAAACAAAATCTATTTATGTCTATGAGTTTTTAAAAAGATTTGTTTTTTATGTATGAGTATTTTGCCTGTATGTATATCTGTGTACACATGCATGCCTGGTGTCCCTGCAGGCAAGAAAAGAGTGTCATATCCTATGGAAATGGAGTTACAGATGGTTGTTAGCCATCTTGTGGGTTCTGGGAATCAAAACCTGGTCTATGGAAGAGCAGCTAGTGTTATTAACTGGCACGCCATTGCTCCACCCCCTGTCTATGATTTCTTTAATCATTATTTTTTTCTACATTAGCTTTTTTTCTTTTTTGAAATAGGGACCCACTGGTTCTAGATTATTCTAGAATTTCCTATATAGACCAGGCTGGTCTTGAACTCATAAAGGTCTCTGCCTCCCAAATGCTGGGATTAAAGGCGTGAACCACTGTGCCCAGCCCTACATTAACTTTTAAAAAATATTTATTTTAGTTTATGTGTATGTGTATATGTATGCTTTTATGTGCGCTGTGTGCATGCAGGAGCCCTTAGAGGTGAGAAGGGGCAGCAGATCCCCTGGAACTGGAGTTCCAGGGGGCTCTAAGCCATGAGGGCTGTCAGGAACCAAACCCAGGTCCTCTGCAAGTGCAGCCAGTGCCCTTAGCCAGAGTCACCTCTCCAGCCTCTACATTAACTTGTGACTCATGTATCAAGAACTACCACATGCTCCCTGTCCCTCAGACCAGTGATGAAGACTAGTGCTTAGATAACACTGAAAGGACAGAGTGACCATCACAGAAGGAACCCTTCACAGTAGCTATTCTTTCAGGCAAAAGAATAGTCTGACTCTTCATTTATAAAATATCTTTTTAATGCCCCCAGTGGTGACTTATAATGCCAACATATTGTTTGTATAAATAATGATGGGTGGGTGGCTTTGCCAACTGAGAACCTGGGTTGTGGGGTGAGGGCAGCAGAACCAAGGGAAATGACTCCTAAGCAGCAGCCAAGTCAGAGAATCAGTCGGACTGGGCTGAGCAGATGACTGAATTCTTAAGGGACAGAAGTATGTTCCTGTGCAAACAGAGAAAAGCCAGGCAGGGACTCAAGCAGGAAGCCTTTGAGCACTAATGAAAACAGACCACTGTCTAGGGGATGCCAATACCAATCCCACAGTTAGGAAGACAGCCAGGTTACAGAAGCAGAAGCCAAAGACCTATTATTACCAAGTGCGGAAAAAAAGGTGAAATATTAGCAAATGCCTCCAGACCCAAGAAAGCTTGGCTTTTGTTTTCACTTGGACTGAGGGTGGCAGGAGTAACCCCACCAGACCACGCCTCTAAGACCTCAGGAGCCAGCACTGCATTCCTCAGAGCCCTACTCCCCAGACAGGAGCCTGACTTTAAAAGCAATTAAGTATCTAGGCTATTTTAGGATTACTCCTTGACCACCTGGAATATCTTATTAAAGCACAGCTCAGATGTCCAAAGCAATTTTAGTTCCCATTCCTCACTTCTCCTCAAGGCAAAAATTAACCCTTTCCCTAGGTTAAGCACAGGGGTGAAGCTACCACCAACTCTTCACTTGGGGTCTCTACATTCTGACACTTATAAGAAATTGTCCTTAAAGAGAAAAAGTTCAGCCGGGCAGTGGTGGCGCACGCCTTTAATCCCAGCACTTGGGAGGCAGAGGCAGGCGGATCTTTGCGAGTTCGAGGCCAGCCTGGTCTACAAAGTGAGTCCAGGACAGCCAGGGCTACACAGAGAAACCCTGTCTCGAAAAACCAAAAAAAAAAAAAAAAAAGAGAAAAAGTTCTTTCCTTAATAGATTTGTGCAAACTAATAACTTTTACAGAGATGTTTCATCATTCTCTGAAACAACAAAACAGTAATGCACTCCCTGTCTAATCTCAATAATCTAATAGATATGAACCCCAAGGGCAAGGATCTAAGCAAACTCCTGGGAAATGACCCTCAAAGCAGTCCTTAGCAAAACCACCAGGATTCAAAGTCTGAGATCTCAAGCTCCTGGATGCCAATTAATTGTTCTGAAATATATATAGTCCCTATCTAAAGTATTGAGGCTGAATATGGCTGGTTTTTTTCTTTTCCATAATAAGCAACACATAACTACCTTTGTCCAGATCCACCACTCAGTATTGTATGTACCATGTATATGACAGCTTTGCCGATGACCTGGCTGGTAGTGTAATGTTAAAAATCCATTTCCTACATCTTAGTATGAAGAAAAGTACCCCCCCCTTGTCCCAGGAGGTAAGGGGTAGGGTTATAAGAGAATCCTAAGGGGAGAGGGGAGCCCCAGGAAGCAAAACAGATACTGTTAGAAGCTACACTGTTGGACTACAAAACCCTCCAGATAAGATCAGGATTACTGCTCTTAACTAAATCACTCTAGCCCTGGAAGCACTGGCATTATAATTATCAGATGTTCACCTTCCGCTGTCAGGTAACTTTAGCAGGAACCAGAAAGAGCTTGCCCACCTCCCTTGCAACAGAGATCATTCAAACTCAGTGGCTTGGAAAAAGAGCCAAGTAAACACTTTTTCTGATTAAGCAGCAGAAAGGGGGCAGGGTGAGGAAAAGAGAAGACATGATCCTACATTCTCATCTAGGCACAAAATCACATCATTGGCCAGAAATGTATTCCTATGAGAGAGGAAAAAAAGAAGTTGAGAGGACCTGATACCAAGTGGGTGAAATGCAAGGCGGGTCTGGCAGGAGGAAGCCTAGCTCCTTCCCTCCACACAGTCTAGCACCGCAGCCCTTTCCAACCTCTGAGCTGCTCCTTGTACTTCCAACAGGACTGCTGACATAGTCACTAGAGCTTACTTGGAGCTGCAGTCCCAGCCCCAGACCCTATGAGGCCAACTGTGATGTAACAGAGTTAAGCGACTGGCCAGTCACTGCTTGGCAAGACTCATAAAACACAACTTAAATGTATGCGAAGCAAATATTTAAGAAAAAACCCATCATGTATCAGTTTATAAACGTTTTTTAAACCTATATTCATTCATTCACTCATTCATTCATTCATTCTGATAGGATTCTTGTGTAGCCAAATGGGCTGGAACTTTCAACCTTCCTGTTTCAACCTCCCAAATACTGGGAGGTCAGATACGAGCAACCAGGCCAGGTTAAAGTTTTACTTTACTACATTATTTATGTGTATGTGTATGTGGGGGCGGGAGAGCTACAGTTCTCAACAGAGGTGAGGAATGGGGATTCAATCACCCTCCCACCCCCACCTAGAACTCAAGTTGCAGGGCTCAGGTATGCTGAGAACCATATCTGAAATGACTACATGAAATTGCTCACCAGGTCAGATGCAGCACAGAACTTTACCATCATCAGAGTGCCCACTGCAAGTCAGGCTCTTATTAGGCACATACACACACTTCAAATCCACCGGACTCAAACCAAAGTAAGCAGCTAAGCAGGTGGAGCCCAGCAGAGGCAAAACCAAAACACTCTTAAGTAGACAGTCTTTTAAAACTAAATCCCTACAAAAATGAGCTTACAAAGAAACCAGAATAAACAACACAATAGGAAATGAACCAGTACACAGGAGGACAGGACAAAAGAAAAACATGTACCCAAATTTCAAAAAAAAAAAAAAAAAAGGCCATATATATGGATACTTGAAAGAAAGCTTAGGAAAGTCTTTCTGTTTCTTTTGCATGTTTGACACTTCAAAAAGTTTTAACAAACCCTATGATTCATAGTTTCAAAAATTAAAGGTATCTCTTTTAAAAAATTAATTATTGTTTTTAAATCTTTTTTTGGTAGATATGTGTCACATGTATACAGGTGTTTCTTGGAAGCCAAAAGCGGGTGTCAGATGCTGTGAAGCTGGAGTTACAGGCATCTGTGAACTGACTTGGGTGCTAGAAATTGAACTCAGGTCCTCTGAAGAGCAGTAAGTGCTCTTAATCACTGAGCCATCTCTCCCTTCCCCTTTTTTTCAAGACAGAATTTCTCTGTGTAGCCCTAGCTGTCCTGGAATGAGGTATGGCCTTGAACTCACAGATATCCACCTGCCCCTGCCTCTCCAGTGCTGGGATTAAAAGCATGCATCACCACCACCTAGCCAATAATTTTTTTTTAATTTATTTTATGTGCATTGCTGTTTTTGCCTACATGTGTGTCTGTGTGAGGGTATCAGATACCCTGGAACTGGAGTTACAGACAGCTGTAAGCTGCCATGTGGGTGCTGGGAATTGAACCTGGGTCCACTGGGAGAGCAGTCAGTGCTCTTAACTGCTGAGCCATCTCCATCCCCCAAATTAAAGGGTTTTTTGTTGTTGTTGTTTTTGTTTTTAAGGTTTTTCGAGACAGGGTTTCTCTGTGTAGCCCTGGCTGTCCCGGAATCATTCTGCAGACCAGGCTGGCCTTGAACTCACAGAGATCTGCCTGCCTCTGCTTCCCGAGTGCTGGGATTAAAGGCGTGTGCCACCATGCCCAGCAATTACAGACAGCTGTGAACTGCTACGTGGTTGCTGGGATTTGAACCCAGGTCCTTTGGAAGAACAGTCAGTGCTCTTAACTGCTGAGCCGTCTCTCCAGTCCAAAAAGAGACAATTTTTAATGAGTGAAATAAAAAGGGCTGAAGACAGATTTTGAAATTAGAAAATTGGATGTTAAAAAATGAAGGCTGTAAAAAATACTAGAAGAGTGAATGATAAGATAAAAAACTCCTATTAAATTTTGACCAAGAGCCAGGCTTGGCAGCACATGCCTTTCATCCCAGCACCCAGGAGGCAGAGGCAGGCGGAGACCTCTGTGAGATAGAGGCCAGCCTGGTCTATAAAGCTGAGGTCCAGGATACCTAGAGCTATGTAGTGAGACTCTGTCTTAAAAAACAAACAAATACAAAAATTTTCAAGCGCTTGCTTTGTAGGCATGGGAACCTGAGTTTGATCCCAGAACCTACATAAAAATGCCAGGTGTAGTGGCATGTGCTGTATTCCCAGCACTGGAGAGGTAGAGGTAGAAGAATCCCTGGGACTCACTGGCCAGTGCTCCTGGAGATGACACATACACCTGAGCATGTACCTGAACATACACATACTTTTAAAAATGACCAAGGGGGAAAAATAGTGGTAGTGGAAGGAGAGGAAATGACCACAAATCTGGCTTAAGGGACAGAACAGAGTTCAAATGGAATAAATAAGAAAGCCCAAATCTAGAATACTACTATCAAGCACAAAATGGTAGAGTCTTAAAAACGAAGCTTTACAAAGTTAAATAGACTCCTAACACACTCTTCAGCAAGAAAAATGGGGCTAGGAAAGAGAAATAATGATCAGTATAGGGACCTAGGATCTAAAGAGCTATGAACAAAGAAAAAACAAAAACAAAGATGAAAGAAACATTTCGTACTTACCACGGCTGAACATATTACAAGCTTAAAATCTTAGTGAAAAAAAAAAAAAAGCACCTCCAGAGAGTAGAGTACAAGTAGTGGTGAGAATGAAGGACTGACTGTCGGGAAACTGGGGAAAGTGAAAACAAACGAGGCTCCAAGACACAACTGAGTGTCAGAAGTTAAAAATGGAAGTGCTTAGGGTGCTATGGCTTGATAAAAAAATAAAGGACGCAAACCACAATCTAAAAGTAACCAATAAAATGTGCTGGGGGTAGGTGAGGGGGTGTGTGGCTCAGGGGTCAGACACTTGCCACCCAGCCTGACGACCTAGGTTCCATCCCAGGAACTACACAATAGGAAGGGGAACTGAACACTACAAGTTGACTTCCTCTGACTTCTACACGCATAGCATGGCATGTTCTTGTACACACACACTCTAAATAAACATAACTCTTAAAGATGCCTGTCATCTCAGATACTTGGGTGGCTAAGGCAGGAGCATGACTTAAGCCAAGGAGTTGGAGACCAATTTAGGCAACAGAGGGAGACCCACATCTCAAAAAAATAAATGTAACCAAGAAAAGAATACAAATAGAAAGTATAGTTTCTAAAACCATGCAAGAGATAAAGAATGTATAAAGACAACAATTAAATAAATGAAGACAGGATTGGAGAAAAACAAAAGAGGAGCATGCTTAAATCAAAATCAAAACGAGAGTGTGGAAACAGATCCACGAGTGATGTAGCTCAGTGGTACAGCACTTGCCTGGCTTGTACAATACCCTTAATTTTAAAAGAAACAAGAAATAAATCTGCATGTATCAATTCTAAATAATAACAAAAAAGCTAATTTTGTATTAGAATATTTTAATTAAGCTCTCTCAGAAGCTGATCATACAAAAAAATCTGAGAATATAAGGAATACGTAAGTAACTCAAATTAACAAATTCAGTCCAACAGACTCAGATATCATCTATCAAGTAGTGAACACACATGGTTTTCAAAGACATGAAACTAATCATACATAAGACTGAGATAGAGAATATCTTAAATTTCAGAGACTCAAAAGCATGCCAGTTTTCAAGGGCCAGAGATTTAGCTCAGTTAAAGTATTACTAGTATCCATAAAGGTTTGGGTTCAATTCTCAGCACCACAAAAACTGGGCATGGAAGCCGGGCATGGTGGTGCACGCCTTTAATCCCAGCACTTGGGAGGCAGAGGCAGGCGGATCACTGTGAGTTCGAGGCCAGCCTGGTCTACAAAGCAAGTCCAGGACAGCCAGGGCTGTTACACAGAGAAACCCTGTCTAGAAAAAACCAAAAAAAAAAAAAAAACAAAACAAAACAAAAAACTGGGCATGGTGATGCTGCCTGTGATCTCAGCACTCAGCAAGTACAGACAGAAGGATTGAAAGTTTAAAGTCATCCTCAGTTACATGGCAAGTTGCACGCTACCTTGTGATAAACGAGACCCCTTCACAATGAACCAAGCAAGCACACCAGTTCTCCAACTCCAATGTAATTAAGCTATACATTAAAATTCCAAATGAGATAAAACTCTCAGATATGGAAATCAAAAACACCTTATACAATCTTAGATAAAGAAGCAATTTCAACTGAAATTATAATAGATAATAATTTCCAGTGAGGGCTGAGATAGAATTCAGTGGTCCCAGGTTGAATCCTCAGTGCCACAAAGACAAATCAATCAATCAATAACTAATAACGAAAATTTGTAGAATACAGCAAAAGTGAGATAGATTCAACAAAAAGTATTTATGGCCTAAGATACATGTTAAATAATAAGAATTCTAGAAAATGTGTTACAATTACAGTGGCTTAAAAGAAAACAAATTTGTATAAGTAAAACTGATAAATTTAAATAAGATTAGCAGGTCATATCAACCTCAAGAAAAAGGGTTAGTCAGTTGTTGCCAGGGGCCAGCAGAGAAGGATGAAACAGTGGAACACAGGATTTCTAGGGCAGCAAAGTTGCTCTGTATCATGGTGGAGCCATGTCATTATACATTTGTTAAACCCACAGAATCTACAATAAGAATGCATCACAATGCTAGCAAGATGGCTCACAGTAAAGGTGGTCACCGACAAGCCTAACCAAGTTTCATCCTGGGGACTCAGTGAGAGGACTCCTCCTCTGACCTCCACATATTCACCATGGGACATGTACACTGAAGAAGTCCCCTCTACCGTGCATACAAAATTATGTCACAAAATCTATTTTGTAATAATTTCTTTAAAAAGAATACACCCTCACATAAACTACAGAGTCAGTGACAATTGTCAATGTAATTTCCCTGACTATGAAAAATGTACTCTCTAGTGCAAGACAGTGAAGGACGGGAAGGAGGGTCATCGCTGTACCTCCTGCTTAATTTTGCTATAAAAACTCCTCTGAATAAATACTCTATTAAAGAAAATATGCAGTTGGCAGGACTGCCTCTGAGCTTGATGACCTGAGTTTGATATTTAAAACACACACACACACACACACACACACACACACACACGACAGAAGGCGAGAACCAATTCCATAAGTTGTCTATGATCTCCCCATGTGCCCCTCCCCCAATACAGAAAATAATGTGATAATAGGTTTTTAAAAGGTTAAGAGAAAACAAAGCAGACACCTAACATTGCCATCCCTCACCACACACAAAATGGAACCAGTGACATAAAAGCAGAGTAAATTAAAGAAAGCAGAAGCAGCAAATATCAAGTGCCTGCTGCCATTCCCGAACTGTCTGCTTGAATACAAAAGAAAGGTGTTCTTGTGCTCTTAGAGCAGACCATCTAGTCCAGAGCTTCTCAACCTGTGGGTTGTGACTCCAGGAAGGGTTGAATGACGCTTTCACAGGGTCTCATATCAGATATCCTGAATATCCGATGTTTACCTTACAATTCAAAACAGTGCCAAAATTTCTGAAGTAGCAACAAAATAATTTTATGGCTGGGAGTCACCACAACATGAGGGGTCACAGCATCAGGATAGTTGAGAATCACTGCTCTAGTCTAAGAATTAGACATCAGCCAATCAATACATACACACACAAAGTATGAAAAACGTAATGTTCAATGACAACATATAGAGAGAGAGCCTGACTGCACCCTGGTGAAGATAAGACTTCTGAGTTAATGACAGCGAGCATGGAGAACTGAAGGAGAGAAAGAACCTGGGCCCAAGTGCTCAAGCAGAATGATCAGCACAAGCAAAGGCCATGGTGCTTAATACAATGACAAGAGATTACTAAAGTCAAGGCTAAAGATGGTGAAGCAGGTCTTAGATCATGTAGATTCTGAATTCTATAATTAACACCTGGCATATGTTGAAGGTATTAAAACAGTGACACAGCCTGACTTGGTTTTTAGAAGATCACTGAGGGCTGTGGAGAGTGGACTGAAGTGGGCTGAGCACAGACTTGGATGAGGCAGGCAGGTGATAACAGACAAGTGGCAGGATTCTAGATATTTAGATGAATGACAGATGAGCTTTGGTGACGGGTTAGAAACAGGGAGCCACAGAAGACAAGTATGAAATAACCCAGCCCCAAGTTTCCAGTATGAATGACTAAGTGCCTAACAAGGCCAAGAGTTCAGTTTTACCAATACTTGGGGAATAGATGCAGGAAGACCAGAGTTCATGGGCAGCCTCAGCTATATAGCAAGTTGGAGAACAACCTGGGCTACTTTAGACTTGAGACCTGGTCTTTAAAAAAAATTTTTTTTTTAGTTGTTTTTGATGTAATAAACTTCAGATCTATATCATCCATCCATCCACCCACCCACCCATCCATCTTAGTTTATCAAGACAGGGTTTCTGTGTAGTTCTGGTTGTTCTAGAACTCACTCTGTATATCAGGCTGGCCTCGAACTCAGAGATTCCCCCCTGCTTCTGCCTTCCGAGGGCTGTGATTAAAGGTATGCGCCACCACCACCAGTTGTGAGTAAGATATGAATAGAAATATTAGGCATGCAGTTGGGATTATATACATTGATCTCAGACTAGAAACAGATTCAAGTAACATAAGATTGGAAACCCAAATAAAAGAGCCTGCCAAGGATGACATACAGAGAAAGCAGCCTAGAATGAGACCTGGAGAACTAGGTGAAAAGAAAGCATTACAGGGATGAAGACAAATAAGCAGAAGGAAGAAAATATTTCAAGGAGGGAATGGTCAATAGTATCCAGCCCTCTTCTCAAATATCAAATGAGGCCAGGGAAGTTGGACTAGGCAACATGGTGGCCATTAGAAATCTTAGCAAAGAAAAATGAAAGGGTCAGGGTTCTGGTTGGAGTGCGCTGGCAAGTGTGACAAATGAAAAGTAAGTGTACAAGTCCTTTGAGAAACTGTTACTGGGAAAGTGCACAGTCCAGGACTTCTTTAAAAAACAAACTCTAGCCGGGCATTGGTGGCGCACGCCTTTAATCCCAGCACTTGGGAGGCAGAGGTAGGCGGATCTCTGTGAGTTCGAGGCCAGCCTGGTCCACAAAGTGAGTCTAGGACAGCCAGAGCTGTTATACAGAGAAACCCTGTCTCGAAAAACCAAAAAAAAAAAAACAAACTCAAGCTTTCTTAACAATCACATAATGTGTGGATTTGAAGACTATAGTATTTTTTCTAAGTCTGAGAGAAGATATTTAATTGCAGAGAATTCTTCAGAAAAGAGGAGTCTCAAGAGTCATGAAACAGAAGGCTTCACTGATAGAGCAAGTCCCTATATGTCAAGGAGAGAGTGGTACCAAGAACAAATGCAGAAGGATTAGTCTTTCAGGAATAAAGACCAAACTAAGCCAGCAATCACTCATATGTCCCTATGCTAACATGAAAGGCACAGCAAAGTCCCATGGTCTGTTTCCACAAGCCTGAAAAGGGTTTAGGGACCCTAGGATACTTATGCTTGACCATGGCTCTAGAAAACCTAACTCAAGTAGTATCTAGGATTTACTGAGCATCTTATCTACCAAGGCAGTAAGGACTAAAAATTAGAGACTTAAGGATCTAGGAATCAATGACAGCTCAACCTAACTTTGGACATTATATACATTTTATAAACATCATTCACATTTCTACTTTTCTTCTACCTCTGCAGCATCTATAAGACAACCTCAAGGATGGTAGGGAGAAGTGCTGTCCCCTTGAAACAGACGCATGCAGGGCTGAGTACAGGTGGCTAAAATGCCTATCGAGAGCACTACAACCAATAAGTGATCTAGAGCCATACCTCCTGCCTCGAAAATAGCAAGTAACAGGCGTAAAGGGTCTGCTGCAATGTTTGTGAGTTAATGTCTGCAAGGGCAACCAGGCTCCCTCATAAACTGCGGATAGCACAGAGGGCTGGGCTGAAGACCCAAGCAAGAGAACTCAAGTTCTAGATCCCAGTCCTCTCCCAGGTATAGTATATTCACTATGATGACTGCCAAAGACCATAAACTCAAATCAACATTAAAAATGGAATTAAACTGGGTGTGGTGGCACATGCCTTTAATCCCAGCACTCAGGAGGCAGACATGGGTGGATCTCTGTAGTCTGAGGTCAGTCTGGTCTACACAGCAAGTTCTAGGCCAACTGAAGCTACACAGTGAGACCCTGTCTTCAAACACACACACACACACACACACACACACACACACACACACAATTTTTTAAAAAAGAAAATAAAGAAGATAGGTGTGGTGACAGATGCAGGCTGATCTCTGAGTTCAAGGCCAGCCTGGCCTACAGAATGAGTTCCAGGACAGCCAGGGCTACAGGAGAAACCTTGTCCTGAAACAAACAAACAAACAAAAACAAAAAGAAGTAATACACAGAAAGACATTGTTTCAATAAATAAATAAATAAGCAAGAAAGCAAGAGCAAAAAGAAGTAAAGAAAACTCAAGGCTATCAAAGTCCTCAGCTACTACGAAAGAAGCACAAACAACAGTACTTGGAAGTACAGCCTACACTCTGCCTAATGAACACCGCTGACAGCACCTTAGCTCTCAACCTTAGCACTTTCGGCCAGACAATTTTTCACTGGGAGAGAGCACGGTTTGTCCAATACTCTGGGATGTTTAGCACATTCATGGCTCTTCTCATGTGGTGCTACTAGGAGCACACCTGCTTCCAGTCACAGACATTTCTTGACATTGCTAAGCATCTGGTGGAGCAGAAAAGAAGCATCAATTCCAGCTGATCTAGATGGACTGTGATCCCAGATACTGGGGCATGAAGACACACTACAGAGAAAGTGGATGCAGCCTGCCACCTTTTCTTTCCAGGCAACAGTTTAAAGTTTTGCAAAACCCCTCAAATGAAGTACTTACCAAGTATGTACCAAGAACAGTAGGCCTACTGACGGGTCTGCATGCCAGAGGGACAGATCCTGGGGATCATTTGTCAGAGTATTAGAAGAAAAAGACAGATGCCTCATTGCAGGCTAATTATGTGGCAGGAATTAGTCTCTCATAGTAAGACAAGAGTAATGTTTGTTTGTTTGTTTATTTATTTATTTATTTATTTTTGGTTTTTCGAAACAGGGTTTCTCTGTGTAACTCTGGCTGACCTGGATTATCTTTGTAGACCAGGCTGGTCTTGAACTCACAGAGATCCACCTGGCTCTGCCTTCCAAGTGCTAGGATTAAAGCCGTGCACCACCACACCCAGCTAATTTTTATTTTTGTTTTTCAATTTATTTACTTATTTTTTTGAGACAAGAGTCTCATGTAGCACACAACCTATCCTCAAGCTCAACTATGTAGCCAAGGATTATTTTGAACTTCTTTCTGCCTTTACCTCCCAAATGCTGGGTTGCAGAAACGTATCACTGCGTCATTTTAGAGTGCTCAGGATCAAGCTCAAGGTTTGTGTGAGCTGGTGAGCACTGTGCCAACTGAATCACACTTGAGCCCAATTTCCATTTCTATATGCCACTAATAGGCACTTTACTAACTGTCCACAAATTCAATGATTTAGTTTTAAAAAATACCAACAAAAAACAAACAAATTCTAAACCAAATCGCTTCTTCTCAAGTCATGCTCCTTTCTGTGTGCCAGTGCACACAAAATAAATGATCCTTCCATCTGCCTTGGAGCTTCCTCAGCTTCTACCCTGCAGAGGTGCTGTCTCGGGCTGAAAATGCAGGTAGCAGCTCCCAGGTGTTCAGACGTGTCAATCCCCTCTTCTCATTAACATGTGATCATCAAGCTGTAGGAAGGGCTCCAAATTCTTCAGTTTCAAGTGTTCTGAAATAGACACTTCCATCCTAGAAGGCAACTCTAAGCAAAGTGCGTGCCACACAAGGCTGAGGAAGGGCCATCCTTACTGAGCAATGCTCCCTAGTAAACCTCAGGGCTTCGCACTCAGCTAGCAATGCAGTCTCACACAGTAACCAAAGTGCCTGACAAAGTATGCAGCAGACCAGACACACACACTCTGGGCCTCTCTGCCCATCAGACTATCCCCATCTGCCTGTTCTGTGGAAGGAAGCCTAGTCCACTAATGGGCTCAAGACAAAGCCTGTATTGCCAAAACACCCACTATCCAGACAGCAGAAGACCACCCCTAAAGGGCCAGCAAACCCTCACTCTCCCCGCAAGTTGGCTGTGTGATCTCCTTTGAGAAAAGGGACACTCAGTTCTTTGTTGTCTTGTTTTACAATTATTTACTCTGCCCATAGAAATCTGACGGGTTTAGAATGCTGGGTTCCACAGTGTTATCCATCTTCCCATCACCCTAGTGTCAGAGAATAAGCCAGGCCTTGAGAAGCAAATATTTTGCAAGGCTTTCTTTGAGAAGAGAATCCATGAGGTAATTTTGACTCTATGTGCTGTAAGAACAGAATTTAAGAAACAAAGGATAACTGTGCCACTCTTAAGTTTTTCAGTTTACAAATGCCTGCCCTGCCCCTCACCAACTCCCGTAAAACACTAAGAATTCTACAATATGCTGCATAGAGGGGGGAAAATCACCCCTTCTACTTTCGTATGTATATGAATGTTTGAAAAATGACATTTTTGTTTGTTTTAGAATATTTGCATCACAGAGCAGACTGGGCAGGGTTTCACCTGACTCAGGACAGAGTTAAAGAGCTAGGTTACTGCCTCCCACTTCCAACCCTGTCTTGAGGTTGCTGCAACACTGCTGCTGCTAGACATCTGGTTCCTTGAGGGAGAGACATGCCTATAGCAAACAGCCCTGGCACAAAGACTCTGCCCAAATATATTGTTTAGAATAAAGGATACTATAACTCATTAGCAATTAAGATCCTGTGTCAACTGTAAAAGGCCTTTGAATTGTTCCTGGAGCAAGTGCTACTTAACTTCTACTCTCCAAAGTTAATTACTTAAAGAACAAAAGATTGAAGAATAAAACCAGCCATTTTCATGGTCTGATGGTTTTTACAGGTTCTCTCTCAAAGCTGGGTTTTTAGTCCTCTGTCCAAAGCATAACTAAAAAAAAAAATTTTTTTTTAATCCTCAAGCACATTACTTAGTCCTTTAAAAACATGTTTAAGGGCTGGTGAGATGGCTCAGCAGGTAAAAAGGCACCTGCCACCATGCCTGCCAACTTGAGTTTGATCCCTAGGACCACATGGCGTATGGAGAAAACCAACTCCTCTGTTCTCTGACCTCTAAATGAGCACTGTGGCACACATGCCCACACATATACCTACACTATAACACACACTCTCACACAAAATTTAAAGTTAATTAATTAAAGCAAGGTTAAAAAAAGGAAGGAGGATGGGGGAGGATGGCTCATTTGGTAAAGGCACCTGCCACTAAGCCAGTCTGGGTTCTATCCTTGAGCTCTACATGGTGTAAGGGAAGAACTGACTCCCACAAGTTGTCCTCTGACCGCCATATACTACGGCATGTATATGCCCATGTACACCTAAGTTAATATAAATACAATATATAACATATATAATATAAATAATTAAATAAAATGGAGTAAAAATTTAATATTTACACAAAACAACAGAACAACCAAAGGAGAAACCCACAGACCAAACTGAAAAACTTAATCTTCAAGAGGAACAAGAAGTGGCCATCAAAGGTTGTAAATACTGTCAGAGTTTTTCTCTGCATTCAGAAGGAAGGTAAATTTAGAATGACGCATTAGGCTTTAGCTACTCTGGCATTTATGAAAATAGTTTTGGCAAGTGTTCTGCCAAACAGTCTGTATTTAGTATGTATGCCTCAGAAACTTAAATGAACTCAAAGCATTTGAGCTGCTAACAGCCAGCCTCCAGAGCACTGAGCTGTGCAGCTATCGGGCCGCTGGCATACAGAACGAAGGGCTGGGCACCCTGCCACAGCATACACGTGTGCACACACACGCCAGTCCTGAAGAGGCTCTGTTTTCAAAGCTCATGGCTTGACCTCAACACCTGCTGCACTTCCTGAAGACAGACAAGCTCTGGAGCTCCACTTGTTCCTCACACAGGGCTGCACTTTCTAGGAATGCGCGCACGCCCGCGCACACAACACACACACACACACACACACACACACACACACACACACA
>CAJQZJ010031900.1:6193814-6246975 GCA_907164525.1 Lophiomys imhausi | reverse complement strand
ACACACACACACACACACACACACACACACACACACACACAGAGGCTGGCCAGCTGCCAAGGCGGGGACAGCAGCCGCCTCGGGCCTGAACTTTCCCAGCGCTGTCAGGGCGGTTCCCACTATGAGCTGACTCAGCGGCCAGCATGGAACTGTGCCAACCACACAGCAGAGCAGGGGCTGCCGGCAACTCACAGATGTTTTACTAAACCAAAGTCAGCCAGGAGGCAGATCTGGGCTGGTAGCCAGGGTGCCGCTGTCATGGAAGCTGTGATTCTGATTCCAGTCCTAGCTCTGCTGCTACCTCCTTGAGGGACCTGTGTCTTCCAGCACCATCTCTGCTTCAGAGGTATGCCCATCACGATGCAGATAAGGCAGGCACAACAGCTGTACAACACAACTCCAGCAGCACATCTGCCATGTGGCTGGCACCATATAGGCATTCATTGCTCTCTTTACAACATCCTTGAGAGAAACACCGTTTTAGCAGTACTAGTAATAAAAAAACTACTGCTATTACTACTGTTTTTCATTCTGTACCCCAGGATGACCTCAAACTCATGATAACTGTTTCAGCCTTACAAATTAGAAGTTTATGAGTATAAGCCATACTTAGCTTCATGATTTTCAATCTACAGTTGAGAAAACACAGGCTCAGAACAATTTAGAATATACCAAAAGATCACTGAACAGATATGGACGGGATGGGACTAGAACCTACTGTTGATGCTGCTGTTATAAAACTCTGGTAAACTGCACAGGGCTCTTTGAGACAAGGATGCCTGGTTTTTCAGTTTCCAAAGGACCTTTTTTGTCATGAGTTCACAGGTGACCCTTTGAAACCCAGAGCTCTTCACAAATAGCACCACTGGACTATACAGTGTAAACTCAAAATCTCTAGGTACTAACAGCCTTATCATGAACACCCTGCCTACTGGATCAATGAGCCACCCTGGAACAACTTACCATTATTCTCATACTTTGAATAGTGAAAAACTGCAGTGTAGGTCACAAAGAAATTATGAAGACAAAGACTTAGTTGAGAAGAGATCCTCCAGGCTCCACCCTCCAAAATAATTATTAGGACTCTACTGTCTGCCTGTATAAAAAGCTTCCTATTAGCATACTGGAGGCCCCGTCCCTAGCACCACCAACCTCTAGCTCCACCCTCAAGTAAGACTCCTCATAGTTGACTCTGATATGCAATCATGTTTGGGACTAATTACAATCTTCTTTGGGTGAAAAGGGAATTCTGAGGTCTCCCTTCCCTCTTCCTAAGCAGATAATGTAGAGATAAAACAAAATCATGTCTATAAGGTTCTCTGTTGAGAAATATACATATTGGCAGCTATGTTCAACTTCAAAACAATAAAAGAATGTGATCTTGGTTTGCTTGAAGCTAAGAAACTCTTAGAGGAAGTTGTTCTACATTGCTACTAGGAAAACTAATTAGAGCCATGAATTTCACTACTTAAATTCTTTTAGACAAGGTCTCACTATATAGCCCTGGCTGGCTTTGACCTCACCGAGATCTGTTTGCCTCTGCCTACTGAGTACTGAGATTAAAAAGTGTAGTGATTAAGCCAGACGTGATGGTGCACGCCTTTAATCCCAGTGCTCGGGAGGCAGAGGCAGGTGGATCTCTGTGAGTTCAAGGCCAGCCTGGTCTACAAAGTGAGTTCCAGGACAGTAAAGGCTGTTAAACTTAGAAACCCTGTCTCGAAAAAAAAGAAAAAGTGTATACCAACACACTCAGTTCTTTTACCTTTTTACTTTATTATTACAATTATTGTTGTTATTATCTTCTGGTTTGTGAGACAGGTTTCACTCTAGAACTCATGGTTTCTTCTACCTCTACCCCCTGCATGTTGGAATTACAAGTGTGAGCTAATCACTTTGGTTTCTAATAGTCCTAATGAAACACTGCTATCATTCTTCCTTTAAAAAAAGAGAGAGAGATTCTTTAACAGAAACTTGGAACAGACTGCATTAATAGTAACTCAAACACTCTAGTGCTTTAATAAAAAGGACCATCACTTACTTTTTGTGTCCTAGAGGTTGAATCTAGGGCCTTACACTATTATGGAGCAACACCCTCAGTTCAAGCAAACAAATGTTGAGAGAAACTTCAGTTTATTCATATCTAAGTCAGTGATGTGGGGTGAGAAGGCACACTCCCAGCTCCTGCCCAGCCAGCACCCCATGTGGCTGGCCTACAGGTAGAACAAATGGCCTCCCGCAGCAGAAAGACTGACCTGCTTAAGTTGTTCATCCAGATTCCAGCTCGGTTGCCCAGCTGTGGGGACAGAAGGTGGGGCCTTGGAAGCATCTTTGGTATGATCTTCTTTAGTTTGCTGTCCCTGTGGCGGGAGTCCAGGTACTGGAAGAAGGCTGGACATGGGTGCTGCTCTGGGGTCTTGGCGAGTTGCTTTTTGCACATGGAAATATTTTGAAGCAGCCTGGGCCTCTTTTTCAGCCACCTCTGCAACATCATCATCTGCATCTTTGTCTTCCGGACCTCCTTCCTCTTCCTCAGGCTCAGAGTTCACATTACTCTGCTCAAATACTCGAGTCACTGGTGTGGCTGGTGGAACTCTGGTTAAGGGACCCAGAACAGGACTAGCAGATGGTCTCCCAGGTGTGGTAGAAAGGAAAGTAGGCTGGGGGGCTAGTTTGGGGGCATACAGGAACTGCGCTTCTCTTGTCTGTGGTCCTTGCTTCTCTCTGGCATCCATCTGTAGAAGAGCCTGGTGTGGCTGCTTTGGGGGCTGCTGCAGAGGCTCCATTACTGTCGCAGGCTTCACCCACAGACTGGCATGGCTCTCAACCTGGGCACAGCCCAGCAGGCACACTGGGTCTGTATTTTAAGTGAGTAACCAAAACCACAAGGGAGGAGAAGGAGGGGGGAAAACTATGTAAAACAGGTATAAAAGATTTTCTCTTCTCCAGTATTGTTCTGAATACTAAATACTCCTAAACCTGACTTTCAAGATGAGTAAGTCATAGGGGTCTGGAGGGTGGGAAGGGAAAGTTATAAAGAAGAGAACAGGATCTAAGAAGGGAAATGGGGGAGGGGCAAATCTCAGTAATGGTAGATTTAAGCTTTTTTTTTTTTTTAAGGAAAATTCAGAAGATATTTAAGTCTGCTAATAACCGAGTTCTCATCTCTTACTCTCTACATTATCAAACGTTTATCTACTGGGCTTGCACTGTACAGAGATTTGAACTATGAAATCTGTGATAACTATGAAAACTTCAGTTAACAAAGTCAAGGAATGGCCTGACTGCAAAAGACAGAATGTGGCTTATATTCATTCCCAGGGCCTCTGGAGAAGATTACTACCCAAGGTATACAATGTTATAGCAGGCAGACAGAAAGACTTCTCTGATGGAAAAAGCAAGACCAAGCAAAGGGCTCTTGGTTCAAACTTCACAAATTTCCCAGATCAAATTGCTGGCCAGCTTGTTGAGTGGACTGAACCAGGCTAAGTGGACATTATAGCCTCCAAAAGAATCTGGTTTCAACAACATGAAAGAAAGAAACATGGAGGGAGGAAGAGTTTCAAATTGCAAGTTTCCCTCGAAAACAAACAGGGGGGAAATTCCTCTGGAGATTTTAAAGTTAATTAATTTGAAACAGGTACCAATATTGTCTAAACAAGTTAATGTTTCTTTTTTTATAAACTGCAAGTAAATCTCCACACATCCTCTTTCTTTCTGATTCATTTCTACTATATTTATTCTATGAATACAGTAAGAAAAGGCTTCCAGTCCCAAAGTATTCTGGAGGCAGGTTTATCTGCATTCTTACCAATCTGTCTTCAAACACAAACCCCTTTCACACCCTTCCACCTCTAACCCTTCGCAGGTTCCCACCTTCAACAAACCTCACGTAAGTTGTACTTTCTCACAAGTCTTCCTAAGTGAATGGATTACCACGCCAGAGCAAATTTTAGGGTGAAGAGGACTAGCAACAGGGTGTGCAATTTTCTTGCAACATGAAAGGGGAAGCTGCCCTGTGCAGGTTGGGACTTGCTATTTCCATTGTCCCAGTGTTTTAGGACTGAGAAGATGAAATGAAATCTTTACCAACTTCAAAAATTCATGGGGGAAGTAATCTCTAACAAGAAAAATGGCTTTGACTTACAAATTTTTATACAGGTACAATTTTTAAAGCTAGGAAAAGAAAAAGTTTAAGAACCAACCAGAGTCATGCTAGGCAATTCTCATTTTGTTTCTTAGAAGCACTTGGTTGTCGCTTTCATAGGCTGTTAAAAGATTCAAAGCCCAATTTGCCTCTTACTGCCTATGTACTTCCTCTTGGCAGTTTGGAAAGTATAAGTTATGCCTGCAGCAATACTTTCATTCTGTTTTAGTTCTTAAACTGTAAGGAAGCCTGAATGGGATTACACCCAGTTGGTAAAAGTGTTCATTTAAAATAAAAACCACTTTGGGGACAAAAATACAAAAAACGCACACAAAAGAATAATAAGGAATTCGCCGGTCATTAAAAAAATATTCCTCTCAGGCGGATCTTTGTGAGTTCGAGGCCAGCCTGGTCTACAAAGTGAGTCCAGGACAGCCAAGGATACACAGAGAAACCCTGTCTCGAAAAAACCAAAAAAAAAAAAAAAAATTCCTCTAATCATTAAAGTCAACCAACACAACAGGAATATTTCAACCAATTCCTGCCAGTCATTGTACAACTGCTTCTTGTCTGGTTGGCACCATCTTCTCTGTAGGCTCTCCTCAGCAGAGGGGGAGGTGTCCGATAGCTCTTTATTTAGTAAGACAGAGATGACTCCGTTCTGCAACTCAATTGGCACATCCTCCCTCACAGAGCCCATTTCATCCCAATCTCTAAGCAGCCAATGATCCGAACAATACTACCAACATTTAGAGAATTTACGTCTCATAAATCACTTCATCCCTCGCTCATGTCCTCTAAACTTCCCGTACCTCCAAAGCGGGCGCAACGGACTGCTTGCCGCTTGAGCCCGGCCTTGCTGACCCTTTCCCTTACCTTCGTTTCCAACTGCTCTGTCCCCGAACCCCTTCGAGCCCCCTTTTCCATACTTTAACACCCCCTCAATGGACCCCTATCACTTTTGCTTCCACCAAACCTTCTCTGCCAATCTCCAGGCTCTTCTCCAAACACCCCAACCCCACCTAAGCTCGCCCTGCGGTTCCCCGGGGATCCCTTACCTTTCCCATCTCTTTATCTCAAACCACTCCTCTGGGCACCCGGAGGACCCGACTCCTCCCGGCGGTCTCACTTTTTCTCAGCGGTTCCCCCGCTTCTCTGGCCCGAGTCTGCCTAACACACCTGCCTCGGCTCCCATTTCGGTCCCCTCCACCTGCCACAGCCCCGCTCCCTACGAGGCTGAAAGAACCCAGACCCGCGCCGCTCACCTATGCGTAGCGTTCCGGGCTAGTGGGTGGGGAGGAGGCGGCCGCTCAGGCCCCGGCGCAGCAGCTAACCCTCCAACTCCTCCGCAGCTGGGGGCCACAGCCGGGGCGGGGCCCGCACCGGAAGCGGTGCCGCGGGGCCGGGCCGTCAGCCCGGGGCGGGGGGAGGGGCAGGTAGGGGCGGGGCCCTACGGACGAGGCGGGGCCTGAGGCCGGAAGCAGCTAAAAAGGGAACGAGGTGGGGGGTGCGTGGGTGGGACAAGGCGGAAGTGGCTCTTAGAGACCGCCCTTGGGTTAGAACCGTGGGAGGAAGCTACTTAAGGAGGGCGGAAGCTTCAGCCAATGGGAAAGCGTAGACACAGAGGAGTTCCGGTAGGAGCGCTTTCGCGGGTGTTGAAAAAAAGCGGGACTAACTGCAGTCTACTCTTTCTAGTTGCGTATGTTGGGAGTTGTTTGCAATAAGAAGAGAGGAGTTCCATCTTTCAGCCGCTCTTCATCAAGCATTCCCGCTTTTTATCAGGTTTTCTCTGAACTTCACTTCTTGGACTGAGATTTTCCTGTCCCCAGGAGCTGCTGTAGCTCCCAATATACCAACTCCATCCATCCCCAACTTCATCCCGGTAACAAGAGTTAATATTTGCTTTCCCCAGGTTCCAAAGGTATGGGCTATGTGCTGAATCCTGGCACCGCTTATAAATAAGCAACAACAACAAAACCTTACTTCTGCGATGTTTTGCTGTAGCAAACATTTGTCAATTTATGCGTGCACCTTCTTGTTAACTTTCTCGCATCTGACCATCTTCCTTGATCCCTGAGTCCTAGGCCCACTTAACGTCGAGCCTTACACCGGTTTTTTAATCCTGGCCAAAACCTAGACCTTATTACTAGGTTTCTTTTTCTTTGTTTCTTTGTTTCTTTTGTTTCTTTGTTTCTTTCTTTCCTTCCTTTCCTTTCTTTTCCTTTTTCTTTTCTTTCTTTTTTTGGAACAAGGCCTCTCGCTGAACCTGTAGCTCACCTATTTAGCAAGAGTAGTTGACCAGCAAGGTGCAGGGATCCTGTCTCTACCTCCCCCAGTGCTAGAATTGCAGGCGTGCACCACATCAGGCTTTTACTTAGGTGTTAGGTCTCTAAATTCAGGCCCATATTCTTTGATGCCAAGCACTTAACTAACTAATACATTTCCTCAGTTCCTGATGAGGGTTTTTTTTAATTTTTAAAAATTACATTTTTTAATGTGTGTGAGGATACTGTCTTGCTCAAGAATTGTAAATCTTTGGCTTTATCAGAAACTCCAATCTGCTGAAAGCCTCTATCTCTTACACATTAACCTCCTTCACTTCCTTCCTTATCCTAGATTCAATGACACATCATTACAACCCCAATCTTTCATTCGCACCCTAACATTCCTTTTCCTCAACTAAGACCTCTACCCCGAAGAGACTTACATAATTTTCATACTTGTATCTTGTTATAGAAATTGATCTGATTGAACAGGTTGAAATCACAAATTATCCATTTAAAGTTAATTCTAAACAGTGGGCTTCAAAGTTCCTTATATTCCTCTACTCAGCTTGATCCTCACTATCTCTGTGAATCTCTGACTCTGTGTTCACATACCCCTTTACCTGATTACCTTACCATATAAGTAACAGAAAGTGTAGAATACCCTGAAATCTAGAAATCTGCTTGCATATGTTCACACTCTGTCATTCTTTCTTATAAATTATGCAATCAAAAATACCATATTTCTTGCACATGCCTAGTCAGACCCTCACGTCAGTATTTTTTGAGCAGCAGACAAAACTCATTTCCTGCCTTCAGTGATCTTTACTGGTTCTGGAGAAAGAAGACAAAATACATAGTGTCAGATAAGTGCTGTGCAGAGCAAAGCAGGGCAAAGATTAAACAATGGTGTCAGGCAACTTCTAATTTTAGATGCTGGAGAAGAACTCATTGATAAGGAGAACTTAAACTGAAATGAGACTGACTTGGTAGGAGCGAGCCACATCTAGTGGGGATCTAGAGAAAGAATGTTAGAGCAGAGGAGGCAGCATTTTTTAATGCTCTGAGGTAAGGACATGTTTGACAGGTTCATAGGAAGGGGGATAATGACAATAACAAGAGAACCAAACTCATAGCAAACAGACTTTTATGGCTGAGTGACAGGCAAGTGGTAGAGAGTTCATACCTTACAAACAGGTAGCAAAAAGGAAAACTTTTTAGTTGTTGGGGTTTTTAATTTTAGTCTGGGGGGACATTATATTCATGGAGGCCAGAAAAAGGACCTTGAGTGTCTGTTTTATCCTTCTCTGTCTTGTTCCCTTGTGATAGGGTGGCGTTAAGCATTCTAAATGTTGATTGGTCCTGTTTGCTGTCTGTTACGTAATTGACTCTGACTGATTAAATAAATACTGAGGCCTGGAGATTGGGCAAAGACAGAGATAGGTGAGACTAAGGTGTGCTGGGCTTTTAAAGAGAGACAGAGAACATCTTGGGAAGTGGAAGGCTGGGAGAGAAGCCAAGAGCAGACAAGGAGGACATGCCATGGGGTAGATTAAAGAAGACCAGGTTGGCCTCAAACTCACAGAGATCCATCTGTCTCTGCCTCCCAAGTGCTGGGATTAAAGGCATGAGCCACCACACTGAGCTTCAGTTTTTTTATATATATTCTTAAATTCCCATCGGCTTAGTGTGGAGAATAATAGTCCAAAGGGACGTATGTATATATGGGGTCATATTTGGGTGATAGAATTATGAGCTAACTTAGATGGGCTAGGATTACACAACCCAGGCCTAGGCTTGTTAAGATCCATGTGGTGTCTGCGTATATTCATTTATAATGGCGGGTTAAGTATTAACACACCGCTGAACCAATTAAATATAATATAAATACTAGTAAATAGTTTAATTAGCCATTTTTTCTACACCCTTGAGACAGGGTCTTTCACTGAATCTGGAACTAGGCTGGTGGCTAGCAAATCCCAGAGATCCTCTTGTCTCTGTCCCAGCATAGCGCTGAAGTTTTATGGATTTGAACTCGGCGTTTTATGAATTTGAACTCGGCTCCTCATGCTTGCACAGCCCATGGAGCCATCTCCCCAGTCTGAAGTGTTTTCTCCTCTTCCTTTTCCTCTTCCTCCTACTTCTTCAAAGCATTTGTTTGTTTTGTTTT
This sequence comes from Lophiomys imhausi, assembly GCA_907164525.1. Taxonomy (NCBI): domain Eukaryota; kingdom Metazoa; phylum Chordata; class Mammalia; order Rodentia; family Muridae; genus Lophiomys; species Lophiomys imhausi. The sequence goes on along the minus strand of CAJQZJ010031900.1, from coordinate 6,238,397 downwards.
CTGAGACAATTTTTCTCTGTGTAACAGTACAGGCTGTCCTGGAACTCACTTTGTAGACCAGGTTGACCTCAAACTCACAGAGATCCCACTGGCTCTGCCTCCCAAGTGCTGGGATTAAAGGCATGAGCCACCACACTGAGCTTCATTTTTTATATATATATATTCCTAAATTCCCATTCTTAATTCTCAGAAATCTCCCTTTAGCCTCTTGCAATGTTGGATCTTTCAGAATTCAAGCAAATTCAAATTTCACCCGCTTTCTTAGTGTATTTGTTTTGTTCTGTTTTTGTATTGGGTATTGAACCTAAGGCCTCACACTTGCTAGGCAAACACTATGCTACTAAACTATATTTCCAGCCACTTACTCTGTTTTGATTACTATAACAGAATACCTGAACTGAGTGCTTCATTAAAAAACAACAAACTCGCAGGCGGATCACTTTGAGTTCGAGGCCAGCCTGGTCTACAAAGTGAGTCCAGGACAACCAGAGCTGTTACACAGAGAAACCCTGACTCAAAAAACAACAACAAACTCCCAGGCAGTGGTGGTGCATGCCTTTAATCCCAGTACTTAGGAGGAAAAGGCATTTGATTTCTGTAAGTTTGAGAGTTCCAGGACAGCCAGGACTGAACAGAGAAACCCTGTCTTGAAAAACCAATCAAAACAAACAAACAATAAACAATAAACAAAATACCCAGGGGGCTGGGAAAGTAGCTAAGTCTTTAAAGTGCTTGGTACACAGTTATGAGAACCTTGGCTCCATTCTCAGAACTCATTAAAAAAAAAAAAAAAAAAGCTGCGCACAGTGGTGTGTGCCGGTAATCAAAGTGCTGGGGAGGCGGAGATAGGTAGACCCCGTGGCTGTGGGCCAGCCAATTTAGCCTAATCTTAGTCCCAGGCCAGTGAGAGACTCTAGATCTAAAACCAAGATGAACAGCACCTGGGAAAAAAGATAACAGAGGTTGTCCTTTGAACTCCACACATATCTGTGTATACACACATGTGAAGAAGTCTAAGATTGACAGACCCTATCTGGGGCCTTCATGCTTCATCATCCCATGGCAGAAAGAAGATCAAGAGAAGAAGAATGGAATGAACTTAGTTCTGTAAAAAAAAAAAAAAAAAAGCAAACCTACCTATCCTCTCCATGCAGTAACATTAATTTGCTCAAGAAACCATCCTTACCTAATATCCTCACCTCCTAATAGGATTGTGTTGACGATCAAATTTCCAATTCATGAACTTATGAGAATGCATTCAAAGCATTGTGCCCATTTTTTCTTTTAAAAAAAAAAAAGCCTTTCTCTTAACCTAACATTCTGTGACTAAAACATTGTATTTCACTATTCTTCCTTTCAAAACTTAGACATACTCCCCCCTGGAAATTCACAAAGAGATACTTTGGTGGAGGTGGTGTTCTTATATCAGTCAGGGGCAGAGCACATGGCAGTCCTTTGTTCATCCTAGCTTGATGCCTAGCTTGGTGACCAAGGCTATTTTATGCCTAGGACTCATAAAAACCAAATCACATCAAATTCAGGCAGTGCAGCATGGGAGAAGGAAGATAGATAAGAGACCTGTGATCTGCTATGCCACCTACAGACCTGTCTTCAGGCACAAGGTACAAGGCAGGCCATAGACAATCGCTTGCCACCATGCCATGCAGCATGGATGGATGGAGGGTATCACCCAGGGGCCTGCCAGCCTCATGGCCAGCCTGCAGTAGGAGCCACCACAATGTTCAAGAATGTGGTGGTCAGATGGCAGAGAAAGAGAAGTGGAGCAGCTTGAGCATTATGAAGAGAGATGGAGCTAGAGAATCGAGGATGGAGAGGAGTAGTCTGTTGTGAGTGGCCAGCCCTGCCACCTGAAGCCATGGTGAGGTCCCAGTCTGAGCTGCCACTGAGGGCCATGTCTGGGTCTGTGGCTACAGAGCAGCAGGAGTTGGTGTCGGTGTTTGTGGCTGGTGTTACCACTATAGAATATGGAAACATATCCAATCGGGGCAACATTGGGATTACATGGGTTACCAGGAGATGTGCAGAACTGGCTCCACCCCTCACTGGCTGCCATGCTCTGGAGAGAATTGGCCCCACCTCTCATCAGCAGGCCATAATATATTGGAACTGGTCCTGGGTGTGGGTGAGCCAGCCAGAGAGTATGAGTGTGGGAGAGCTAACCCTACCACTTGTCTGCCATGGGGTGGCATGGAAGCAGAGGTGATCCCTGGCCCATGTCCCTCACCTCCTCCAGCAGTCGGGAACAGGGTCATGAGGGCAGGAGAGCCATCCCTGCCCCTCACCAGCTGTAGCACCTTGCCTGAACAGCATAGCAGAGCTGGTCCTTGTGGTGGGGGCGCAGGTGAGCCAGCCCCAAGGGTGAGAGCATGGGCAACCTGGCCCTGCCACACATCTGCTGCAAAGTGCAATGTGTGATGCCCTCTACCCCCTCACCACTTGAGGTAGTCAGGAGAGCTGGCCCTGGGGTTGGAAGAGCAGGTGAGCTAGCCCTGCCCCTCCTCGACTTCAGGCCCTGCACCTCGCCTGGGCAGCAGAGTAGTGTTGGTCCTGGCTGAGAGGGCACAGATGAGCAAGCCCCAAGGGCAAGAATGAAGAACTGACCCTGCCACTCCTTTGCTGTGAGGTGGCATGGGTGCATAGGGTGGTAGTGGGGTAGTGGGTGATGCCCTCCTCCCACATCACCTGAGGTAGTCAGGAGGGCTGGCCATGAAGGTGTGAGAGCAGAAGAGAGAGCCCTGCCCCTCACTGCCTGTAGCACTTGGTAAAGCAGGCCCTGCACCTCACCTGGGCAACACAGTGGAGCTGTCCCTGGTGATGAAGGCATGGGGTGAGCTAGCCCCCAGGGTATCAGGAAAGCTGATCCAGCCCCTCACAGGCTGCAGTACCTCAGAGAATGGGCCCCAGCAATAGACTGCACAGCATTGTGGAGCTGACTCTAGAAGTATGGGTGTAGGTGAGCCAGCCCTCCCACCAAGGGGTTGGGAGCAAGAGAGCTGACCCTGCCTCCTGTGGTTGGCGTCACTGAGAGGCCTAGCCAGAGCAGTGCTGGAGAGCTTCCCCTGGGGTGCAGATAAGGGAGAGTTCGCATGCTGAGCTGACCAGCTCAGCTACCACTCAGGCCCAGATCTAGGCCTCTGAGTTGGCCCACCCCAAAATATATATTATCCATGAATGATTGGAAAGTGGGAAAGGGCCAGTCTTGTTTATCCAAAGCTGAAGGATCTCCATTGCACAGGGCAACAACAGGATAACCAGGAGTATGTTGAAGATGCAGTATTATGGTAGAGGTTTGGATTTCTTTGGAAACACAGATGTGTTGAATGAATATGTAAGGGTTGTGAGGGTGCTTAATCTACCTCTGAAAAACAGACTCATAAAAGGGGCAGGCAAATCAGCCTGATGACTGTCAGTTGGGAGGACTATCTTTATGGAAAGACACCTGGGAAAACTCATGATCTTGGTCAACAGGAAGTACCTGGGAGGAGAGCATAAGGTTGGCTAATGAGAAAACATCCTGGTGCATAATTAGAGAGTGTATAAAAAGGAAGGCCTGGAAACTCATGAGGGCTTTTTTGCTTGGCATGGCTACTCGTCCCTGCTTCACTTCGAAAGATGCTAGACAAAGGTTGTGACTGCTGAGACTTGTGACCTAGGTTGGGCAGAGCCCAGGTTGGGAAGAGACCATGATCCCAGGCGGGAGTGCAGCAACAGTTGCTTCCAGTGGCCATGCAGAGCACAGCATGTGCCCTGGGGAGGTTCAACAAGCTTGAATTGGCAGAAGAGGCCACAGCATAGGGCCTGCCCAGAGGAGGTTTGGAAAAACTGCACAAGCTAAAGAGATGGTAGAAGCAAGTGAGGGTGAGGCAACGGCCATCACGATACTAGGGCCAGGTGACCACAGCAGCTGTTTGCTGATTTGGATGGACTTCTGATTAATTGTCCCAAGGACTTGCACCTGAGGACCTCTTCATTTTGGTATCCTTTCTACTGTGCCTCGGGTTGGTGGGTTGGAAGGTGTATAGAGTTATTAATAAATAGTTTAAAGGTATATGCCTTCACAGTATTGATGGTGTCACAGGAGCCAGAGATCTCAAACCAGGTCAACGACTCATTGCAATGAACATTTGCAAGTGAAGCTGTGTGGACAAAGGGATACAGTGTGGGACACACTGTGACACACTACAGCTTCCACAATGAGATGCCTTCTGTGTTTTTGGTTTTTTTTTGTTTGTGTGTTTTTTATTTTGGCAGTGAAGAGGAGAGGTTGCAAGGGTAAAGGGTGAATATGAGGGAAGAGGAAGATGAGTGGGACTGGAGTGCATGATGTAAAACTCACAAAGAATCAATAAAAAGTTAAAAACAAAAACAAAAACTAGAAGTCTTACTGTTCTCCTTACTACCCAAGCGATTGATCATTTTCCTCCTAAAACGTATTATGGCTTCCCAGTGCTCTTGAGATCAAGGCCTAGATCCTGTCACATAGTCTGCAGGACCCTAGGAAGATCTAACTTCTTGTCAATCTCTTTGTTTTAACTCTTCTTCGGGTTATAGTAGTGGGTCCAGGAATGCAACCCGATGATGTCAGTAGCTGAGACAAAAAAAAAAAAAAAACTGCCATCTTTTCCTATCCTAGAAATGGGGTGTTAGCAGATGTGATGTGAAAAGATGCTTGAAGCATGATATTAGGGGCTCCCCTTCTCTTGGAGCACTTGCAAGAGTGGGCCCCACACTTGACTGGGCAGCACAGTGGAGCTGACTCTGAAAGCATGCTTGAACTGGACATTCTTCTACTGTCACATAGAAACCTCCCAACTGACCAAATGGCCAACAGATGCAAAGACATCACTCCATCTGATATTGCTCCATATTCAAGGGTGGTTCCTTAGAACACATAGTTTGCAAATACTAGACATTCTATACCATTCAGGCCTGACTGAGCTGAGATCAGAATTCCCCACCAAACTGCCAGAGTACTGTAATGAAAAAATAAAAATCTCTTATTGTCTTTTGATTAAACCAGGAAGTTTTGAGATGGGTTATTCTGCAACAACAACAACAAAATAATAATAATAAATGAAGTGTTTCCTTGCATCAGTCAGGATGGATTTGGCTGATCCACTTCTTGGAACTGCTAAGTGCTGGAGGAACAGAGTGGCAATATCCCCTCATCCTCACATATTTGGCTCAGTTACATTAAGTTCTCCCATTAAATTTTCTTTTTTTCCCTCATGTTTACCACTCTAACGGTGGTTGAACTTGGGAGAATGGAGCCTAAAAATGAGGCAGACTAAAGTTTCATGCAATACCCAACTTCATGCAGAGCAGCAGACAGTTTATACGCTGGGGGTTAAGAAACATCACCTGAGTATGTAATCAAAAGGACAAGTTCCACAAGGCAAAAACACCTTTTGCCTAGAGGCCTATAAGCAAATAACAGTAGCCAGTTGTAATGAATGATCTGATGTAAACTCACTCTTATCCACTGCATCTGGGAAGGGCACTAAAACACATCCCAAGAACAATTCCGTGTTTTTTGAGGTCATAAGACTCTTGTTTATTTGGAATTTTGCACAGGAACTCAGAATTCTCTCATTCGACTCCACTCTTAGACTGTCCTGGCACCCTCTCATCAATTTCTTACAGTTCTGTCTATTTGCAACAAAAAAAAAATTGCACAAGAGATCCATATAAAGGATAATCTTACATATCACGTCTCTCACGTCACTTGTATGATTCTCATTGATTTTATCACAGTTTTCCTCTTCATCTGTGACTTTCATATTTGTGGTTTTAGTTGTTAATGATCAGTCTGGACCCAAAATTATAAGGGGAAATTTTTATTTATTTATTTAGGTTTTTTTTTGAGACAGGGTTTCTCTGTGTATCAGCCCCTGGCTGTCCTGGACTCACTTTGTAGACCTCGAACTCACAGAGATCCACTTGCCTCTGCCTCCCCAGTGCTGGAATTAAAGGCGTGTGTCACCATACCTGGCAGGAAGTTTTAGAAATAAACAGTGCAAGAGTTTTACATTACTCTTTTGAATAGCATGATGAAATCTTGCAGGATCTTGCCCCTTCCCATCTAGGATACGAATCATCCTTTTTGTCAAGAGTATCCATGCTGAGTATCCATGCTGCATATGCTACCTAGAAGCCATCCCAGCTGTTAGAACTACTGTCGTAGTGTCATAGTGCTTGTGTTCAAAGACCCATAATTTTACTTAGTAATGTCTCCAGAGCACCAGAATAGTGATGATAGTGATTTGGTTATGCCAATGGACATAAAGCACTTCCTTTACTGAAAGACAAAAGTGCAATATGAGTGAGTGTCAATTTGGGGACCCAGATGACATATACAGTGCATGGCCTTTGAAATTAATATCTATTACATCTTCAGGTTGAATTGGTCCACAAGGGATATTTTTGGGATTAATTGCCCTGATGAGACTAGGAAAGACTGTTGTGAAGTTGCTGTATCTTTAATCATCATGGAAATTTTAAATGTAAGTAAAGGACGCCAGTTTCCTCTGGTCATGAGATCAAGGGATGCCTTCAGGAGCCTCTGCTGGCATGTGTTAAACTTCTACTGAGTAAGCAGTATTAATAGTAATCATTGAAGAGGAAGAATGTTTCTGAAACAGAAGGGGGTTCTGAAAGGTGCTGTATCAAGTTAACAGACGCATCAGGGGCTCCTTGTGTGTGGGGTGGAGTCTCAATATCTGCAGCTTGATAGGGCTCCTAAACTGTCATCCTACAGGAAGGAAATCTCCCAGCAGGCCTCCCGTTGGAGTCTCCTCTTTCTAACAGCTATTTGGATTTTAAACTAGAAATTTGGTATTGGGTGTCTGGTGACCTGCCTATGTGCTAAAGCAGGCCCTAAGCACTCAATTTTGGGAAAATACTAGTGCCTACTTACTGAGATCCATAGCTAGCCTTTGAAAACTGTTTTCAAGTGACAACCCCTGTCAGGCTTAGGGGCTTATGCCTGTAATTTCAGTACTGGAGGAAGGGTAAGGCAAGAGGATTGCTGTGAGTTTGAAGCTAGCCTGTGCTACATACTAAATTCCAAGCTAACTAGGTTGGGGTACAGAACAAGACTCTATTTCAAAAGTGTGTTTGTGGATGTGTGCTCACGCGCGCGTGTGCATATCCTAGATGAGTGCTCTACCACTAACTTAGATCTCAAGTTTTCTTTTTATTTTTTATTTTGAGACAGGGTCCATTAAATTTCCCAGGTTAGCCATGAACTCACTCTGCAGCCCAGGCAGATTCCTTGAAATTGTGAATTGTGATCCTCCTGCCTCAGCCTCCTAAGTAGTTGCGATTACAGGTTGGACTACACATTTTCTGCTGTTAAGGTTGGAACTCCTGGAATTACTTCTTTCTAGAAAAATAAAAAAATAAACAAACAAATAAAAAGCAACCCCAGCAACAGCAACAACCCACCCCCCTCAAAAAAAGAAAACCAAAGCACAAGCTGTTAATTTCAACAAAAGACACTAGGCAGGTATTTAATTTTTTTCTATAACATGTTTAAAATTTTTATTTTTTCATTTTTTTAAGATTTATTTATTTATTATGAATAAAATGTTCTGTGTGCAAGAATGCTTGCAGGCCAGAGGAGGGCACCAAATTTCATTATGGATGGTTGGGAGGCACCATGTGGTTGCTGGGAATTGAACTCAGGACATCTGGAAGAACAGCCAGTGCTCTTAACCTCTGAGCCACCTCTCCAGCCCAAATTTTTTATTTTATTATTGTTTGTATGTATGGATGTATGGCCTGCATGTAAATGTCTCAGATCCCCTAGAGCTGAAGTTACAGACATTTGTAAGCTGCCATGTGGGTGCTGGGTGCTGGAAATTAAACCTGGGTCCTTTGGAAGAACAGTCACTGTTCTTAACTGCTGAGTCAGCTGTCCGGCCCATAATGTGGTTTTTGAGACAGAATCTCACTAGGTAGCCCAGGTTAATCTCAAAATCACAATTCTCCTGGGGTAGATGTTTTAGAACCATGATTAGTGCAGGACACTATGGAGAAAGTTCAGCAGAAATGTCCCTTCCAATGACAGGGTGGGGAATTTTTTTGTTTTGTGTACTTTTGTAGACTAATTCATTGTCTCCATTGTTGTATACAACACATATGCACCTGTTGCAAAATTAATGCTATTTTATTCCTACACTTTTGCTAAAGTAAGCTACATATAATACAAGAGCTACTTAAAATTTTTTTAATTTTTAAAAAATTATTATTTTTTTACATCCCGACCGAAGTTTCCCTTCCCTCCTCTCCTCCAAGTTCTCCTCTCCACCGTACCCCATCCCCCAATCCACTCCTCTTCAGAAAAAGGGAGGCCTCCCAGGGATATCAACCAAACATGCTTCATCAAGTTGTAGTAAGACTAGACACCTCCCTTTATATTAAGCCTGGAAAAGGCAACTCAGTATGAGGAAAGGGTCCCAAAAGCAGCAAAACAGTCAGAGACAGCCCCTGTTCCCACTGTAAGAGTCCCACAAGAAGACTAAGCTACACCACTGTAACATATACGTAGAGGGCCTAGGTCAGAACCATCTGGCTGATGGTTCAGTCTCTGTGAGCCCCCTATGAGTCCAGGTTAGTTGATTCTGTGGGTTTTCTTGTGGTGTCCTTGACCCTGCCCATCTTCCACAGGATTCCCTGAGCTCTGTCTAATGTTTGCCTGTGGGTTTCTGCAATCTGTCTCCATCAGTTGCTGGATGAAGCTCCTCTGATGACAGTTGGGCTAGGCATCAATCAATGTTTATCTTTTTGGGTCTAAGTTACCTCACTCAGGATGATTTTTTTTTTAAGTGCTATTCATTTGCCTGCAAATTTCATGATTCATGATGTCATTGCTTTTTTTTTTTTTAGGTTTTTTTGAGTTTCTCTGTGTAGCCCTGGCTGTCCTGGACTCACTTTGTAGACCAGGCTGGCCTTGAACTCACAGAGATTCGCCTGCCTCTGCCTCCTGAGTGCTGGGATTAAAGGCATGCACCCCCACGCCTGGCTGATATCATTGTTTTAACAGCTGAGTAATACTCCATTGTGTATTTCTTTATCCATTCTTTGGTTGAGGGACATCTAGGTTGTTTCCAGTTCCTGGCTATTATGAATAAAGCTGCTATGAACATAGTTGAGTAAGTGTCCTTGTGGTATGGTGGAGATCTTTTGGGTATATGTCCAGGAATGATAGAGCTGGGTCCTGAGGTAGATTGATTCCCAATTTTCTGAGAAACCACCATATTGATTTCCAAAGTGGCTGTATGAATTTGCACTCCCATGAGTAGTGGAGGAATGTCCCCTTGCTCCACATCCTCGCCAGCAGGAGCTGTCACTTGTGTTTTTGATCTTGAGCTACTAAAATTTTATTAAGATGAAGTTTATTCAATACCACAGAAGTTAAAAAGTTGTCTGTCCTCCAGAATTTTGCTTGCTGTTCTATGAAAAAAAAGGACATGTTGAATATAAAGTTCACTCAAATCAACAACACAGATTTTTAACCCAATTCCAGGGAGAAATGGATAAGGTCATTTGGGAATCTGACTCAGAAATCCTACCTTTAAAAACTGACCTGGGATTTCAGTTTGTCTAGATGAGTGAAGTTTCAATTTAATTTTTTAAAATTTAGTTTTACACACCTAAATCATACTCACCCCAAAGTTCGACTTTTATGAACTTTATATAACTTTTTATAGTTATGACTCTACTGAGATCTGATTTGAAAGAGAATAGAGTAGTTACAAAGATAACTGTTCTAAAACCATTTTGATGAACTCATTCTTATATCTCTTCCCTTCACACACACCATAAAAAGGAGCAAATTGTTTAGTTTAACACTGCAACCATCTAACAACCAGCCATTTCCTAATATGGGCAGTCCAGCCAGCCAGCTTCACTTCTGAAACCAAGTGCTAGAAGAGTGGCATTTACTTTTGTGCTTCTACAGCTTCCTCCCAGAGCCCACTGCAAAGTGAGGGAGCTTCTATGAAGAATGTTTTAACATTAATTATGGCATCATCAATAACTGACTTTCCTGACCCTACATTATAGGATTTGCCCTGACATATTCTAGTCCTAACAGTTTAATTACAAAATTCAAATAGATATTCACAAAGTTTAAGGACTCTCTATTTATTAAAAATTGATGGCAAGGGGCTGGAGAAATGGCTCAGTGGTTAAGAGCACTGGCTGTTAACTGGCTGAACCCCAAAGAGCCGGTATTCAAATCCCAGCACCCACATGGCAGTTCACAGCTATCTGTAAATACCAGGCATGGTGGTGCACACCTTTAATCCCAGCACTAGGGAGGCAGAAACAGGTGGATCTCTGTGAGTTCAAGGCCAGCCTGGTCTACAAAGTGAGTCCAAGACAGCCAGGGATACACAGAGAAACCCTGTCTCGAAAAAACAAAACAGAAGAAAAATATATGGCAACCCAAGCATGATGGTGCACACTGGTTAGCTTAGCACTTGAAGGTGGAAGCAGGAGGTTCAGGAGTTCAAGGTCAATCTTACTAAATAGGATGTATAAGACCAGTCAGGGGTACATGACACAGATTGGGGAGAAAACAGCCAAAACAGAGTTGGCTAAATGCTAAGTGGGTAAAAACACCACCAAGCCAGAAGACCTGAGTTCTGAGATTGACCCCTGGAACTCACACGGTGGATGGAGAGAACCAACTCCCCAAGTTGTCCTTTGGTTTCCACACACACGAGCACAAGTACACACACAAATCATAAATATTAGGAGCTAGAGAGATGGCTCATTGGTTAAGAGCACTTGTTATGGAATTCTAGGGACCCATGAAACAAACTGGGCATTCCACAAACACCTGTAACTAAAGTCGGTATACTTGTATTGACTTAGGAAAGTATCAGTGATTCAATTTGAAACCCCCCCCCCAAAAAAAAACAAAACACAGTGGGACATTGCTGCCAAGTCTGAGGACATAAGTTTGATCCCTGGGGGCTGCATGATGGAAAGAAAGTTGTCCTCTGAGCTCCACATTTGTGTTAAAGCATGCACACATGCAATACAAATAAAAGTAATAAGAATTTTTAATAAAAGAAACTAGCTAGCTAGAAGTATTTAAAATAAATCATTTGGAAAGGAAAAAGTATTTTCATGCTGATTAAGCCTTTTGAAAAACAATTTTCTATCTTAACAATATGGACAGTTATGACATACATCCTCCTTTTAAACTAAAGGTAAAATACTGCTTTCTTTGGTAATTGAGAAATTATACATTTAGGAAAGGCCTCCAGTATACACTTATTAACTGAGAAGTATCATGTGCTGAGCACTTCAATATCAGTTAGTTCTCACAGCAATCTTCACTTCTCAAGAAAGCCAATGCTTAAAAGTTTAGCAAGTTGCTTGAAGTTCAGAGAAAAGTTCCATATGCTAGGCAGTAAACAGGGATTTGTACCGAGGGGTGTTTCACTATGATTCATGCTGTGAGACCACTGTCCTATAGTCTTCCTACTAGTGTAACACTTGCCTTGTAATCACTTAACTACCTTCTCCAATACACACTTTGCAATTGTGGATGATGAAGAACAATAGGAGCACATATTACCTTTATAATCTGGCTAAAAACTGAAAGAAATTGTAAGATCAAACTGGATAGTGTGGGGCATGAAACTGGCCAGGCCTTTGGATTTGCAGAATTCCAGTGGAAAGAACTTGAACACTGGACAGTAGCAGGGGATTAGTAACAATCTAAATGTCTATCCCTAGGAAACTGGTAAACAACGTATGGTACTTAAGTTCTGTAGACAGCAAAAATAGGGGCCAGGAGTGTAGTTCAACTGACTTATGTTTGGCATAAGTAAGGACCTAGATCATTCCCCAGTTCCAAAAGCAGGAAACTAAATAAATTAAACAAATGTAGCCCAATTGGTAGAATGTTTACCCAGGATGCACAAGGCATGGGGTTTCATTCTCTATGATACTTTACAAAAATGCCAGGTGTGTGCCAGGTGTGTTCCAGATGTGTGCCACCATTCCTGGGACACACATATGATCTCAGTACTTGGAGGCAGAGGCAGGTGGATCACTGTGGGTTTGAGGCCAGCCTGTCTCAAAAAAAGAAACAAAACACTGCCTCTGAAAACGAAACAAAAACTGGTGTGGTGGCACATACTTGTAACCCAAATACTGGTGAGCAGACAGATGGATCAGAAGTTAGTCATCATCATTGGTTACATAGTAAGTTCAAGGCCAGCCTAGGCTACCTTGAGACTCTATCCCACAAAACAACAACTAAAAGAAAATTTTAATATTAATAATTATTGCTTGTGAGCTTATATATGTATATAACTATGTTGAGGAAGTATGACTCAGGGTATGTATCAGTTAATGTTTTCTTTGTATTTTAATTTTTATTTACTCATGTCTTCCTTATGTATATGAGGGCTCTGTCTTCATGCACATCAGAAGGGGGAATCAGATCCAAGTACAGAGGGTTGTGAGCCACCATATGGGTGCTGGGAATTGAACTCAGGACCTCTGGAAGAGCAGTCTGTGCTCTGAACCACTCTACCACCTTTCCAGCCATCTTTCCAGCTTCCTAGTTAATGTTTTCTAAACTGCAACAACTCTCTCCAAAACAGGACTCAACGAAATAATTTCTTTTTTAAAAAAAAATCTTTCCAGCCCCAAGATACTTAACTTCTTGTTCAAGAAGTCTTCTTGGGTAGGTGTCCAGGCTCTTGTCCATTGTTTGCATTTGGAATCTGCATTAGGCAGGGTTCTCTAGAGAAACGGAATGGATAGAATGTGGATGTTATAACAGGGAATTGATTAGATTGATTTACACGATAGCAGCTGGGTTGTCCAACAATGGCCATCTGTGCGCTGGAGAGGCTAGGGACTTCAGTCAGGGAAGCTAGACACTACAAGAGCCGCCCTGAAGGCCTGGAAGCTTCGTGGAGAGTCACTGGTATTCAGTTCATGTTGAGAGGCCAAAGAAGGTAGAGTTTGGTGGCAGCATCAGTAATAGCCACACTTGCTTAGCAAGAAAGGAAGACAGGCAGGGGACCCCTTTCTATTTAGTCACCACTGGAAGAGCTGCCCACTCTGAGTGTGGGTCTTCACCTCTCAGTTAATCCTTCCTGAAAATGCCCTCAAAGACATGTCCAGAACTGTGTCTCTTACTTGATTCCAGGTCTCATCAAGTTGACAATCAAGATTAGCCGTCATGGGGAGGTGGGGGTGGTGGAAGGCTAAAAGACACTTGGGGAGACATGTGAAAGCTGAAAAGAGATTTAGGGAGAGGGAAGATACAAGGGAGAGTCAGGGGTATCAGCAGGAGGGTAACAGAGAGGAAACTGTCTTAATGTATGCTCATGTTAAAAACCTCAAAGCTGGGTGGTGGTGATGGTGTAGGCAGTGGCAGCACACACATGCACACACACACACACACACACAAGCACGCATGCACACACACACACACACACACACACACACACAAGCACGCATGCACACATGTGTGTGCCTTTAATTCCAGCAGGGGGGAGTGTGGTGTGGTGATGGGGTGTAGTGGGGTGACTGGGAAATGGAGGAGAATGGAATCAGATCTCTGTGAGTTCGAGGCCAGCCTGGTCTACAGAGTGAGTTCCAGGACAGCCAGGGCTACACAGAGAAAACCTGTCTCAAAAAACAAAGCAACAAACAAACACTTTGAAAAGACAAAAAAAAAAAAAAAGAAAAGAAAAGAAAAGTTATTTCATAGTTCCAGGTTCCACCCTACTCATCTCAAGATCTTCCATACCTTCATCAGGAAGTACACATGTCACTTCATTATAATGGAGGAAACTCAGCTACGTTGAGACATCAGATGAAAAGGTAGTTATGAACCTAAAGAGAAGACTGGCTTTGGTAGATATACCAAGGAATTTCTGCTACAGTTAGCCTGTCCACCAAATATACTCACCCTTCTTTAAGGGGGATGCAGAAAATTCCATTCAATTATGGCTTTCTTATCAAAATCTGGAAGCAGAGCCAGAAAAGTAGCTTAATAGTAAAGTTATTACCTTACATGTGTAAGACCCTGTGTTTAATCCCAAGCCTCCCTCCTCAAAAAAAAAAAAAAAAAAAAAAAAAATCCCTGATTTTTCCTAATTGATCTGAATGAGTTTCCTTTTGAACCAAGGGCCAGATTGCAGCCATTTTCTCACCACCGAAATAAATCCACCCACCCCACATGCAGTGATGGAGAAAGGCCAGGAAAAGAGCAATAAAAATACCTCTTTAGAGAAGGGTAAACAAGAGACAGTCCCAAGCGTAGCACCCAAAGTACATGAGAACTACCACTGGACATAGATTACCAAGACACCTCTCCTGGGCCTGGAGGAAATTCCTAGATTAGATTTTATTCTTTCAAGAAAACTCTCTTGTCATTGTTATCTCTGACTCTGTCCTCTGGCAGTCTCTTCCCAGCCATTGACTTCCTTGCTTTTCTCAAGGATCAGTGGCTTTGGCTGCGTGCTTCCTGAGGGTGGAATTTATATAGCCAATGCTGTTTTATGGCTTTACATATGCTTTCAGATGTGGTTATTGTTAATCTGATTCCCTCAGAAACTTTTTTGGACCTATTTGTTTCAAACTTGTTCCTTGTGCTAGAAATGATGTCTAAAGTTGTTGTTTTGAAGATACAAATACCAGCGTTTACTTATCTCTCTGTATCCCAAGCCTCTCTCTTATATTCATGGTAGTTACTGTGAAGCTGTCTGGAACATCAATCAGGCTTAGCTGTTCTTTCAACTGTACTTTAGTTCTTCTTCACAATACGGCAGACTTCCTTGGGTTAGTTGCTATCTCTTAGCAGACCTTTGCCTCTCAAAACCTTTTCGGTTTGCCGGTGGCATTCTGTAGCTGCTCCATCCCTGCAGAGCCCCATCTTTGGACTCTGTTTATTCTGGTCCATTTCACTTGGGAACTTGCTTGAATTTCCGTCTCACGTCTCTTGTTAAACACAACACAGAACAGGAATCAGTACAATTCACATTGTGACTCACGAGCTACAGCTTCAGCGCTCCACAGGGAAGACAACATTGTCTTGCTATTGTTAGACACCAAGTTAGTGAGTTTCTTTAAATTCTTTAAGTTTATTTGTGTGCTGTGCGTGTGTGTGTGCCTGTGTGAGCATGTGCAATGGTGCTTGTGTAGGCATTTATTCCATAGTGATCATGTGAGGTTAGGGAACAATTTTGAGGAATTGTTTTTCTCCTTCAACCTTTACATGGATCTGGGGATTGAATTCAGATAAGTGGACTTTTGAGACAAGTGCTTTGTCCTATTAAGGCACCTGCTCACCAAATGAGTAAGTTTCTTGGTATCTTAGAAACCATAGTCACTAAGAGGCTCACACTGAAAATTTAAAAAACAAAAGAAATACTTTACTAGATCACACTTACAAGGTGTTTTGCCTGAAGCCTTTTAAACGGTGGCTTCTTTTAAAAACTGAATGATGAGTCATGAAGAGACTCAAACATTCCATCGCATATGAATAAGTCAGGTAAGATGCTGGCAGACAGCCTCCAGGAAGCACTGGCTGGAGGTCCCTTTGCTCTACTTAGATAGGAATTATGTACAGGCAAGGATAAGCCCTTGTGGTGCTGGAGATACCAGGTCCTTGTGTGCCCTGAGAACTAGAGACCTATTGTCCCAGGTTTTTGGAGCTAGACTGGTAGTTCCAGGTGCTCAACTTGGAATGGCCAGAAGCACTGGCATTTGATCATTGGTTTCCGGGAGTAGTAAGTGGCGGTAGCAGTCTGCACCCAGCAGTCGCCGGTGACATTTCCTGGCATGACAGCCTTGAGCAGGTTGGGTTGCCCTACAGTAGTGGTTCTCAGCCTTCCTAATGCTGAGACCTTCTAATACCACTCCTCCTGGTGTGGTGAGCCACCAACCACAAAATTACTTCATTGTAGTTTCATAACTATAATTTTGCTACTATTATGAATCATAATGTAAATATCTGTGTTTTCCAATGGTTTTTAGGCTACCACTGTGAAAGGGTCATTTGACCCTCAAAGGGGTCATGACCCACAAGTTGAGAACTGCTGTCCTACAGTGACATGGAATTCAACTTTGGGTAGTTAGCATTACAGGTCTTGGAATAGAATGTCCAGACTCCTAGTCCTGGACAGTAATTAGTGTTAAATCTCTCAGTTTTAGGGTGTTTCTTTGCCTTTAATGCACAGTAGCTCTGCAGACCTTCTCAGCGACCAGTGTGGAGCCTGACTGAATCCATATTGAAAAAAAGATTCCATTTTGTATTAAGTTTGACTCAGAGCTGACCTCCAGTTCCAGAACATGTACCCGACCTTGTATTCCAGGGGTGTTCCATCATCATTACCAGATAGCTCACTCTGAGAAAGCACCCAAAAAGTCTAAACAAACTTTCTGGTGGTCAAGCTGACCTCAGCTGGTTAGTCAGTCAGAAATGAACATGACTAGCTACCCAAATGTCACCCAATCATATGGTAAAGAACCTGCTTCTTTGACTGAATCTCCATATAAACTTTGTACTTTTGGGTCTAGGGGCCCTCAACTCGAACTGCTGTGTCGGTGAGTGTTGAGAGTCCAAGCTCTGGGCTGGAGAGATGGCTCAGCCATTAAAGGCTAGGCTCACAACCAAAATATAAGAGAGTCCAAGCTCTGAGCTTGAATAAACAACCCTCATGTATTTACATCAGAGTTGGCTCCTGGGTGGTCTTTAGGGTCTCGAGAACCAGGCAGAACATTTGGGGGCTCATCCACCTGGAATCCCCAAGGTCACCAGGACTCCTGCCCAGAGGGTTCAAACTGGCCGGTAAGCTATATCTCTATGTGTCTGTCTCTGTATATATGTCTGTCTATGTACTTGTGAAAACCAGGGCGCCATTCCTGGATTTCCAGTAGACTGGTATTGACCTTTACATTTGGAGGTCCCATCAAGATCTTGGGGACCCTGAGTCACCAGGAAAGACCCCGAGATGGAGGTATGCGCTCATTTTTTTTTTTATCTAGTCTAACTCTCTGTCTATGTTGTCTGTGAGACTGCTTGTCTCTGTTTTCGTTTTGTGGAAAGTTCAAGTTTGGCTTGTTTTCAGGATCTGCATGAAAGTCTGGACTGATTTATTGTTTCTGAGACCATTTATTTTTGTTTGTGTTCTGTGGTTTGGCTTCTGTTATCTTACTTTCAGTTTTCTTCTTGGTTTGCTGAGTTCAGAAATACTCCGGTTTGTGCATGTCAGATAATGCACAATTGGAACGCATGTGGTGCGTGTTCTGGGTTTGTATGTGTCAGATAACGTACACTGTTTCTGGTTTCTCTGTGTCAGATAATTCAGGCGACTAATGCACAGTAGGGCAGATGTGCCAGTCGCGGGAGCCTGGAGGACACTTGGCACTGTCTCACTGTTGTGCTATACACTGTATAATCTATGTGACTCTTTCCTTGTTTTGGTCTCAGACTGATTTGGGCTGACATTCCAGGCTTGTTCAGGATCTGCCTGGCCACTTGTTGTGTGCTGATTTTATGCTTGTCTTCTTGTTTATATGTTTTTATTTGTGTCTTTCTCTAAATCCATGGAAACAGACTTAGACCTTGGTTGCCTTTCCCCTTGTGTCACACTGAGATTGATCTCCCTTCTCCTGCCCTCTGTGGCACCTGGGCCAAGATGGGGAAAGAAGTGGGGACTCCCTGATCTTCCCCTGCCAAAATCATTGTTAGGGGATAAGTGTGGCGAGCCACAAAACTGTGGTGAGCCGCAACCCTAAGATGGCGCCTGGCTTGATGCCAGAAAGCTCAAGCTTAGCTGTAAACAAGCCTTAGTTGGTAGCAGCTGCCTAGCCCGGTGTGCTTCCTCCTTTTGTGAGCCTATCTTGGATCACCAGGTGGCATGATCTGATTGGGTTTGAGTAGGCATATAAGGGCTTGGGGGAGGAGACACAAGCAGAGACACAAAGACACAAGCAGAGACACAAGCAGAGAAGCAGAGACACAAAGACACAAGCAGGGACACAAGCACACCAGCAGACAATCAGAGACACAAGCAAGGATTCAGAAGACTGTTTTCAAGGGATCTGAATAAACTGCTTGAGAAGAGCTTTTGCGAGTTGCGTCTTTCTTGCTGGTCGAGGGGGACGCGACAAGTGGTGGCCCGTACAGGGAACCAGAAAAGACTCAGAACTCCTGCAGTCAGGGGCAGTGCACTGGTAAGTTCCTGGGGTAAATTGGGACAATAAAGTTTTGCGGAAATAGCGAACAAAAGGTAAAGTTTCGCGGAAATAGTGAACAAAAGGTAAAGTTTCGCGGAAATAGCGAACAAAAGGTAAAGTTTCACGGAAATAGCGAACAAAGGGTAAAGTTTCACGGAGATAGCGAACAAAAGGTAAAGTTTCGCGGGAAGTTGCGAACTAAAGGTAAAGTTTCGCGGGAAGTTGCGAAATATAAGGTCTCCGGGAGGGAGCAATAAGGACCTCGGTAAAGAGGCAATAAGGTCTCTGGGAGGGAGCAATAAAGTTCCGGGATTCGGACGAGTAGAAGACACAACTGGCAGAGCAAGGTGAGGAAAGCAGAGAGTGCCTCACAGAAATGGAGCGAATGCTGGCCTTGCTGGCCTTTATCAGTTGCTGGGATAAGCTTGGGAGAGATCTAGATTTTGCCTGGGAGCAAGGTACATTGCAGGGAGGAGCACGGCCTATTTGGAGACTTGTTCATAGTTGTTTAGGAGATCAGAGATATTGCAAGGCCGTGGAAAAGGGACAAGAGGCATTAGAGCAGTTAAAAGAGAAGCGCTTGGTCAAATCTGGGAAAGATACTTCGGAAGAGGATAGCTCAGAGTCTGAAGAGAAACTTAAAATGTTAACAAAGAAAATGGAGAAGTCATCTTTGAGAAAGAGTTCTGAGTGCACTCGGATAGAGCCCTCAGGTCCAGGGCCACCTGTGTTGGCGCCGCCTTCATATAATGAGACTTCCCCTCCGAGTGGTCCTAGTGGGCGGTCATTCTGTCCAAATGTTTGGAGGGAAGTGAGACATGAGCTGTACTACCCTGTCTTTCAGGATGGAGGGGGAAATCGTTATAATGAACCCCTTGATTTTAAGGTAATTAAAGCACTTGCTGAGTCTGTCCGCACTTATGGGATTAATGCTGCTTTCACTGTAGCTCAGGTGGAAGCTCTTAGTCGTTATTGCATGACTCCTAGTGACTGGATGAGCTTGGCACGTGCCTGCCTGTCCTCTGGGCAGTATTTAGATTGGAAGGCTTTCTTGATTGAGTTTGTTAATGAACAAGCTGCTGCTAATCGTGCAGCAGGAAACCCAGCCTGGGATGTGGTCATGCTTCTTGGGCAAGGTCAATTTGCTCAACAACAAACTGGGTATCCGGCTCAGGTGTTTGAGCAAATCAATTTAATCGCAACCAGAGCTTGGAAATCATTGCCTAACAAAGGGGCAGTGGATAACAATCTAACTAAGATTATTCAGGATCCCCTGGAGCCTTTCTCAGACTTCGTGGCTAGAATGGTTGAGGCCGCTGGAAGGGTATTTGGAGACCCTGATTTGGCAATGCCCTTAATTAAACAACTTGTGTATGAGCGATGTACAAAGGAGTGTAAAGCAGCTATCACCCCTTATAAGAACAAGGGGTTGGAAGCCTGGATGCCTCAGTGCAGACTGAAGCTGCCTTGAATAATTTGTCAGCCAATGTAGCCACGGCCTTGGATGTATTGTGGCAGGTGGCCCAGATTGGCTGTGAGTGGAAAATGACTGGTTTGTGTGTGACCTCTGTGCCATATCAAAATTATACTGTAGCTGCAAATTTGTCTAAGCAACTCTCTCAGTATCTTACAGGAAATTGGTCTGGCGAGTTTGATAAGCTGATGCAGAATCTGAGAATTGCCATCGTGCATGTGAATTTCACCCGGGTTGATGTCTCTGTTGCTGAAGGACTGTCAACATGGATCCTCTGAGTCATGAATCATCTGAAGGAATGGGCGGGAATGGGTGCCCTAGGAGGCATGCTCTTCCTAGTCAGTTTCATTGCCCTATGGTGTATCTGTAAGATGAGGATTTCACAGAGGAGAAGTAATGCCATGCTGGTGCAAGCCTTTGCTGCCTTGGAGGCTGGACAGCCACAAGCTTGGTTGACTGTCCTAAAGGACTAAGCTATCATCACGCTCAGGATGCGAGGCTAAGCACTGCACTTGGGGTCAGCTTCTAGCGACTTCAAGAAGGGCATGTTTGATTGCATATGGGTTGGTATCCTAGTTTCCCATCTCTGAGAAAAAGATACCGGACGGGTATGGCACCAGCCTGGTTGGCTACTGGGCGTGGGGTCATTACAATGTCCTTTACATGCATATCAGAGATCAGACCTCTACCCTTGCCTGTTGCGTTTTAAAACAAAAAGGGGGATCTGTGGTGAGCCGAAACCCTAAGATGGCGCCTGGCTTGATGCCAGAAAGCTCAAGCTTAGCTGTAAACAAGCCTTAGTTGGTAACAGCTGCCTAGCCCAGTGTGCTTCCTCCTTTTGTGAGCCTATCTTGGATCACCAGGTGGCATGATCTGATTGGGTTTGAGTAGGCATATAAGGGCTTGGGGGAGGAGACACAAGCAGAGACACAAAGACACAAGCAGGGACACAAGCAAGGATTCAGAAGACTGTTTTCAAGGGACCTGAATAAACTGCTTGAGAAGAGCTTTTGCAAGTTGCGTCTTTCTTGCTGGTCGAGGGGGACGCGACAGATAAGGTCCTCCTCTCTTCCAGGGCAGCTCCGAAATTCCAATTGTCAGCTAACAGAAAAGACTCCCTAAGGTAAAAGCTGCCTTGAGCTGGGCCAGTTATGGGGTCACCTCTCCTCCCCAGAGGCAGAAATGAAAAGTAGACAGGCTAAGAGAGGTTTGCTACCATCAGGAAAGATAAAAAGGTTCCCACGAGGACAAGCATTGCAAAGTTTGCCTGTTGAAAAATGCAAAAAATATTTTAAAAAAAAGTTTGCTGCAGGATGTTGATATAAATAAAGGTTTGGCCATGAAAACATATGTATGTCAGAAAAAAATGGCTTGGATTTAATTATGCTTTGTAATTGAGAATGAAAAATTGTTCAGAATGTCTGATGTCTGAGTGCACCTAGATAATTAATTATTTGGACAGAAACAGATATAAAAAAGAAACAAAACATAAAAGTGAGGGATCATTGGGGTCCCCACCAGAAAGAAAGGATGAAAAGCTTAAACAAGTTGTGAGGGTCTGAGGATGTAAATGCAAGTTATATGAAAAGATGTTAAGGTTTGGTAAATACAAGTTACTATGGAAAGATGTTAAGGTTTGGTAAATACAAGTTACTATGAAAAGATGTTAAGGTTTGGTAACTTGAAGTTACTATGGAAAGATGTTAAGTTTTGGTAAATACAAGTTACTATGGAAAAATGTTAAGGTTTGGTAACTTGAAGTTACTATGGAAAGATGTTAAGGTTTGGTAAATGCAAGTTACTAAGGTTGGAAAAAGGTTAAAAGATGACAAAAACTGGTTAAAGATATGTTACAGATGTGGGTTTGCAGGTTGATGGTCAATCAAAGTTATGGTTTTGTTACAATTATGGAGCTTCTTGGTTATGACGGGCTCTGTTCATTACTATAGCCTCTTTTTAGACTAAGAAACCAGCAAATCTCATGTTTTACAAGCTGATAGTCACCTTATTTGCAGTTATGCCAAGAAGTTATGCAGTTAGTTATGAGATTAAGCTTTATTTAGCCTCCTATACCTGCTTTCACAGTCAAACAGAAAGTAACTAACTAGAAACAAGATCTCTTAGATGGATCTGATGGTCCTCAGACACCTCAGAGATCTGCAGAATACGACATTTAAATATTTAATACAAAAAGCTTTTTATGATAGACATGTCAGCTCCTGACAGGATTCCTAGTTTCCTCCAAGGAAGAAAATGGGCACAGAAGAACTCCACCTGAGACTTGTTTTAAGTATGACAAAGCTGGCCACTGGGCTAGACTGCCCTTTTCCTCAACAGCAAACAGCATGCTGTCCAAGCTGAATGTGCTGGACACAGACGAAGAAGCCAACTGCTGAACTTTGCCAAGACAAGGTAAGCGGTCCTTCATAATTCCTGTTTCACAAAAAGTCTGTCATACCTTGGTACTGGTGGCAAAAGGTGGATGCCCCACAGACACAGAGTAACAATGGGATGGCTGTCAAGGTAAAGACTGTCATTTTTTTATAGATTTGGAAGCCAATCGATCTTACTTATTCAGATGATATTTATCATTCTCAGATCCCTGATGAGTCTAAAGACTATAATAATAAAATATTTAACAGTTTAACAACAAAAACCAAGGCTTCAGATGCCTTCTCAGTCTACCTTGTTACCAGACTCAGAAAACAGTTTCTTTCCCATGTTAAAGTTCTAATAAGTTGTTAGTACTAAATGATTAGTCACAAATTTAAGATTTTAAATCTCCTCCTTTGGTTTAAGGTTTGTTCATGCTAATAACTTAAGGCTGTTTTTTCAAGTTTCTGTCATGTTATCTTTCTGAGATCTAGTCAGAAAGCCTGGATCCACCAGCCTCAGATCAAACAGGATTCCAGATAAGTACAATGCCTGTTCTTAAAAATGAGATTTTTTCCCTTGGTCATTGGGTTCCTTACCTTCCCCAATTAGTAAACAATTTTAACTTCTGTTCCCAGTCTATGTTTGTCTGAGCAGATTCTCACCTGGCTGATAGACTCTATCCTGAGATCACCTGTGGACTACAGGCTGCTAAGCCATGGACTTCCTGGAAGCTGATGTGAACCAGTCCAATCGATATGATTACTCCCTGTCCTTCACCTGGATCAATCGACTAATCAGATGTTTCTGATAACTGCCTCATTGCCCAGCCTTTGACTAGCATTTCAGCCTCTCTGGGCCCCGATGACAACGTCCTAATGTCAGCTGGAAGTAGTTACAGAAGAGAGTACATCGGCCATTGCCCCACCTAACAGGCTGAAATGCTATGTCAAAAGGAACTCCCTTACATAGGCTACAAATGGATATCTATTTCTACAATGCTAACTGATATACTACTTGGGTCCTTGGTTCTGTTTCTCCTGGTTATGCTTTATGCCCCTTATATGATTACTGCTTTGAACTTTTGTCAGAGATAGACCACTGACATGTTTAAAGACCCATGACTGGGTCTCTCTATGACCTAGAGAAAGGGGGAAATGTGGAGCCTGACTGAATCCATGTTGAAAAAAAAGATTCCATTTTATATTAAGTTTGACTCAGAGCTGACCTCCAGTTCCAGAACAACGACAAAATGTACCCGACCTTGTATTCCAGGGGTGTTCCATCATCATTACCAGATAGCTCACTCTGAGAAAGCACCCAAAAAGTCTAAAAAAACTTTCTGGTGGTCAAGCTGACCTCAGCTGGTTAGTCAGTCAGAAATGAACATGACTAGCTACCCAAATGTCACCCAATCATATGGTAAAGAACCTGCTTCTTTGACTGAATCTCCATATAAACTTTGTACTTTTGGGTCTGGGGGCTCTCAACTCGAACTGCTGTGTCGGTGAGTGTTGAGAATCCAAGCTCTGAGCTTGAATAAACAGCCCTCATGTATTTACACCAGAGTTGGCTCCTGGGTGGTCTTTAGGGTCTCGAGAACCAGGCAGAACACCGGAACCTATGGTTTCTTTTCTTTGGTTTTTCATATACCCATCTATCTTTCTTCACTCTTAGCTCCCCACCTTTTCTTGCCTTCTTTCTGTTTCCTCTGCATCTGATCCCTGCTGTTTCTGAGCTCTTGTTACTGCTGCCCTTGTGGCTGCCCCCTCTCCCCACATTCTGCTGCTTCTGCTGTCTTCCTTGTGCTACTATCCTAACAGAAAAGACTATTTTGATGCTGTAACACCAGAGGGCAGCACAGGAGAGTTTCCCAACTAAAGAACTGAGGCACACAGCCTTCAGATGAAGTCCCAACTGGAGTGTGGAGAGGGTGTTTACACCCATCACAGGAGACCCATGTACAAATGAAGGGTGACATTGGTGACGATGATGGCGTAATCCAGGACTGTGTTTGCATTATCCTCAGATCTGAGGAAGGGCTTCCCTTCTGGCCTGGGTGAAAATGGTTGCAGTGTTGCTTAGAATTCATCAAACCTTGCGAGCCTGGACTTAGGCTTTCCAAGGCTGTCTGGAGTGGTTCCAAGCAGAGTCCTTCAGCTATTGTTATAATGATCCTCTGCAGCTGGCAAAATAACCTTGGAGGAATTGTAAAGTGTCCAGACTCACCAGGCTGTCAATAAAGGGACGACATGGCTGACAGCTCCCCACTCAAGGCTACCAGGTGTAAAGGAAGGGCCTGTCAAATGGCTGCTCTTGATAGTTTTAGCCATTCACAGAAACCATTAAAAGGGTGTTTACAGTAAGGACTTAACAAGAGCCCCACACAGAACTAATAATTCTAGTAGCTCACAGTAGTTGATGGTATTTAACAACGCTTAAGAGTGCTTAACTCCTGCCCCAATGCTCTAGGGAGAGATGAGTCCCTCTAACCTATCTCAGTAGCACTAGAAAACTTCAAATGGGGCCTCCAATGGTCCTCCATGAGAACTGGTGTGACTGGTGGATACCTTTCCAAGTAGAACATGAGGTCAATCCATATTCATTTATGAACAATGAAACACCAGAAACCTTCTTTTTTTTTTTTTTGGTTTTTCGAGACAGGGTTTCTCTGTGTAACAGCCCTGGCTGTCCTGGACTCACTTTGTAGACCAGGCTGGCCTCGAACTCACAGAGATCCACCTGCCTCTGCCTCCCAAGTGCTGGGATTAAAGGCGTGCGCCACCACGCCCGGCTCTGAAACACCAGAAACCTTCTAAGGGTGAAGCATAGATTGAACCTTATCTTTTGTTTTGTTTTTTTTTGTTGTTGTTGTTTTTTTGGCTTTTCGAGACAGGGTTTCTCTGTATAACAGCTCTGGCTGTCCTAGACTCACTTTGTAGACCAGGCTGGCCTCGAACTCACAGAGATCCGCCTACCTCTGCCTCCCAAGTGCTGGGATTAAAGGCGTGCGCCACCAACGCCCAGCTTGTTTTTTTTTGTTTTGTTTTGTTTTTCGAGACTGGGTTTCTCTGAATATCTCTGGCTGTCCTGGACTCGCTTTGTAGACCAGGCTGGCCTCGAACTCACAAAGATCCGCCTGCCTCTGCCTCCCAAGTGCTGGGATTAAAGGCATGCGCCACCACCGCCCTTGTTTTGTTTTTTTAAGACAAGGTTTCTCTGTGTAGCTCTGGCTGTCATGGACTCGCTTTGTATTCCCAGGCTGGCCTTAAACTCACAAAGATCCGCCTGCCTCTGCCCCCCAAGTGCTGGGATTAAAGGTGTGTGCCACCAACACCCTGCTTTTTGAACCTTATCTTAAGAAACCTTGGAACACCTCCAAGGGGACTGCATACGGTGATTTCCCTGTGTGAGTAAAGGATATTGTGATGGCTATTCTTGGTTGTCATTTTGACTACATCTGGAACCAACTAAAATCCACAATTGCCACACCTGTAAGGGATTTTCTTGTTTGGATTGTTTGAGGTTGGAAGATCCACCCTAAATCTAGACCACACCTTTCGGCAGCCTATAAAAGACATGGAGGAAGGAAGCTTTTGCTATTTTGCCTTCTTGCCCTCATCCTCACTGGCAAGTTTATATATCCTGCTGCTGAAGAATTCCTTAAATGGCATGAGAGTCTACTTCTTCTGGATTCCAACATATACTGAAGACCAGCTGAGTCATCCAGTCTCATGGATTGAACAACTGTTGGATTCTTGGACTCTCTGTTGGGAAACAGTCATTGCTGGGCTAGCAGGGCCATAGCCTGTAAACCATTCTAATAAATCACACACACACACACACACACACACACACACATACACTTTTGTTCCTATAGCAAACCCTGATGAATACAGATATGCATTGGTAATAGTGTGATAGTGTATTTCTTTCCTCCATGAATTGAAGTGATGGTCTGTGATAGAGGTTGGATTTTTATTGAATCAGCCTGGCACCTGGCAGCATACATGGTCCTGGGCAACAATGAAAGCCCTGGAAACTGGAAAGGGCTTTTAACTGGAAAGGGCTTTTAAGTTGCCATTGCTTCTCAACACTGCTCAGCTGCTGGACACTGCCACACTTTGAAAGAGGATAGAAAGACAGCAGCTGAAGTCTGGTGGAGCGAAGTTGGGCAGAGCCCAGTTGGAAAGTCATGGCTCTGAGAGGTGTGGTGAACAGTGCCCTGCAGAAGGGCGTGGTCAGGGACCACAAGAAACTTCGAGACCTACCAGGACCTTGTCAAGAGCAGCACCCTACTTAAGAGTGTGGCAGCAGAGCCCAAAGAAGGGAGCTTGAGAGACAGAGGCGTGAAGTGGATGTGCACCAACTGCTGGCACTGATGCCTTCCTGACAGAGAAAGCCAGACTTCAAGTAGAGATCTGCTAACCAGCACCCAGACTGCACCAGCCCTGTGGCAGTAAGAATTGGGCAGTCAGGCATCTTGGCACATAAACCGAGACCAGCCGAGGAGACAGGAGGTGAAGGCTGAGAAAAGGCTGTGAAAGGCTGCACCTGCCATAAGTAACCTGAGGCTGGCACAAGAGGTGGGATGTAGGACCTGCTCAGAGAAAGTTCATGAGAATTGGATGCTGAGGAGAGCTGTGGCCAAGTGGAGCCACAGTGGTGGGAGCAGAGCAGCTATGTCTGTCCCTGGGCCTGCAGCCACTGAGCCAGTGATAGAGGCATGAGACCGCAAAAGCAGGAGGGAGAGCAGCCTCTGTCTAGTGAGGGTGTGGCAAGGTCCAGATGAACAGAGGAGGTCCCTGCCATCACTCCCCTCCTCAACAAGGCCGAGACTCCAAGGCTGACTTAGGAGGCCTGGAGCCCAAGCTGAAGGGAGACAGCTAGCACAATAATGCTGTGACCACCGAACGACTGCTATGCGGTGTTCCTGCAGACAGACTGCTAACCAGTTGCTCTCAAAGGACCTGTGCTTGAGGATTGGTAAGCTTCTAAAGTTCTTAGGGTTGGTGGGATGGTAAGCATTAATAATTACTAATAAACATAGTTTAAAAGTCACGCTTAAAATGGTCAAATTATCAGAGCCCTTACAGTGCAGGACTTCATAGTTCCACAGTAGTTATTCCAATTTAGTTGTCTAATGATGAGGAACACATTTTAATAGGACAATGACTTTTGAAATATGCACAGTATAGCCTTTAATGTAGATGTCTCAGTTCTTCTCCCTCTCAGCCATCAGAAAAAAATGAAAATCAAAATAAAAAAAGATATTAAAAAGTAAATGAACTGCCAGATGAGGTGGTGCACACCTTTAATCATAGCACTCAGGAAGCAGACAGGTGGATCTCTAGGAGTTTGAGGCCAGCCTGGTCTACAGAGTGAGTTCCAGAGAAACACAGGCTACACAGAGAAACCCTGTCTTGAAAAAAAAACAAACGAATAAAATTAAACGAGCTAAATTATGAGACACACTTGACTTCACTCACATCATTTAACATTTGGCATTGCTCTAAGAAATGCATATTTAGAGTTTTCTTTTAATCATCATTTGAATATTATAGAGTATACATCTAGCTCTGCTGGTTAGTTTTTTTTGTCAGCTTGATTCCAGGAGCCTGCCTATAAGACTGGGGATAATTGACCAGGGGCTTGAGGATTAAGTGTGGACTGAATCCATCTTGAAAAAAGATTCCATTTTATATTATGTTTGACTCAGTGCTAACTTCCAGTTCCAGAACAACAACAAAATGTACCCTACCTTGTATTCCAGGGGTGTTCCCTCGTCATCACCAGACAGCTCACTCTGAGAAAGCACCCAAAAAGTCTAAACAAACTTTCTGATGGTCAAGCTGACCGCAGCTCATTAGTCAGTAACAACAAGCCAATCAGAAATGGACATGACTAGCTACCCA
Organism: Lophiomys imhausi; assembly: GCA_907164525.1. Taxonomy (NCBI): domain Eukaryota; kingdom Metazoa; phylum Chordata; class Mammalia; order Rodentia; family Muridae; genus Lophiomys; species Lophiomys imhausi. The sequence goes on along the minus strand of CAJQZJ010031900.1, from coordinate 6,210,386 downwards.
AATGTCATCCAATCATATGATAGAAAACTTGTTTCTTTGTCTAAGCCCCTATATAAACTCTGTACTTTTGGGTCTGGGGCTCTCAACTCGAACTGCTGTGTCAGTGAGGGTTGAGAGTTCAAGCTCTGAGCTTGAATAAACAACCCTCATGTTATTTACATCGGAGTTGGCTCCTGGGTGGTCTTTGGGGTCTCGAGAACCAGGCAGAACATAAGAAATAAAGAAACAAGGAAATTAAGAAATTAAATGAAGACGAAGCATGGGATCAGAGGACTCTCAGTTAATACTGAAGAGCCCTGTCTTTATTTCACAGCCCCTTTTTATTTATTTATTTATTTATTTATTTATTTATTTTTGGTTTTTCGAGACAGGGTTTCTCTGAATATCTCTGGCTGTCCTGGACTCGCTTTGTAGACCAGGCTGGCCTTGAACTCACAAAGATCCACCTGCCTCTGCCTCCCAAGTGCTGGGATTAAAGGCGTGCGCCACCACCGCCCGGCTTACAGCCCCTTTTTATAAGTCCAGCAAGCAAGTTATGTTCAGTACAGAGAAGTTTGATTCAGTTTCCATAGCAACACAATCACAAAGGCAGAGCAAACTGTTCTATTGATTGCAATTAACAATCAATCAACTAGAATATGATATCATCCCCTTCTGTTCCCAGAGGACTCAGTAGTCTGAGATACAATAGACACAAGGTACTTGGCAAGTAAAAATCCATTTACGTCAAAGGGCTCAAGGAAGCATGTTATCAGAACATACTGACATTGTATAGAGAATGTAAAGTCTACCAAGCAAGTCAGGCTGAGAAAGTCAAGCCAGCCATTAGCAGCCTGAGAAGGTGAAGTCAGCCAAGCCAGTCAGCCATTACCAGGCTGGGAAAAAGTTCTCTCAAGGCAGCCTTTCTAAAATCCACATGGCTACCCACACTTGACACAAGCCCCAGTCATCTAGGAAGAGAGAACCTCAACTGAGAAAAATATCTCTGTCAGATGGGCCTGTAGGCATGTCTTTGGGGCATTTTCTTGATTAGTGGTTGGTATAGGAGGACTCAGCCCACTGTGAGTAGTGCTATTCCTAGGCAGGTGGTCCTGGGGTGTACAAAAGAGCAGGCTGAGTAAACCATATAAAGCAAGGCAGTAAGCAGTGTCTCTCCATGGCCTTTGTTTCAGTTCCTATCTCCATGCTCCTTCCCTGGCTTCCCCTGATGATGGACTGTAAACTGAAACAAACCTTTTCCTCCCCTGAGCTGTTTTTGGCCAGTTTTATCATAGCAACAGAAATCAAACTAGTTCAACATCTAAGAATCTAGATTGTATATATGTATGAAGCACTACATCCAACTTTTCTTTTTCTGATGGAGTCTTGCTACAATGCCCATGTTACCACATTTGGCTCACATTGCTTTTTCACATGACCAAGAAATCTAGTGAACATGAAATGTTTGAGGTTGTTACATATGTCAGATAGCATACTGTTGTGGTAAGAGTTTTGTTTATTAAAAATCCCAGTTATGATATGATAATGCTTTTGTTTAATCCCAGGAGTGCCAATGCTTCAATTAGTCCACAGTTGTAAACCATTAAATGTGCCTCGTGAGCTAGCAGAGGCATGGCTTAGCCAGCTGAAGGAAAGGGAGAGGGTATAAAAAGCCAGAGCCTCCAAGAAATAGGGAGCACTTTGAAGAATAAATAGGCTACTGTTCTTCCTGCTGCTGCTCTCCCGAACTGCTAGTCCATCCTGCTGCTGTGTCTGCTGGTTTGTTGTGTATGGTGTTGCTGGTTTGCTGGACTTCTGGATATCATGATTACTGACATTAGTATTGCCCCCAAAGAACTTGATGACCCTAAACTGCAGGAAATAGTTCAAGAGACTTAGCCGGGCGGTGGTGGCGCACGCCTTTAATCCCAGCACTTGGGAGGCAGAGGCAGGCGGATCTTTGTGAGTTCGAGGCCAGCCTGGTCTACAAAGCGAGTCCAGGACAGCCAGAGATATTCAGAGAAACCCTGTCTCGAAAAACCAAAAAAAAAAAAAAGAGACTTGCATCCCTTTTCCCTTTAACCTTCTTTATCTCCCACCTAGGGTTGGGGGTTGGAAGGGATAAGGGTTTAAAGGGAGGTAGAGGTATTAAGTACAGTAAAATTAAATTCCAGTTCCAGGGGATATGATGGTCTCTTCTGGTCTCTCAGGTACCAGCCATGAATGTACCTTCATACATGTAGGCAAAACACTCACACACATAAAATAAGTAAATCTTGTAAAAAGTAAAAATAAAGATAAGCATAGTATGTATGCATAGTAGTAAAGAGTTATAAAGTATAGTAATTACATAAATCAACAACACAATCAATTACTGTTGTTAAATATATTTACCACACAAAATTTTATGTATATTTTGATACTATTGGCAGCATAGCAGCCTTGTTTGCACCAGCATTATTATGAATACACGAGTAATGCATTGAATTAACTATTAGTCTCTATTTGGCTCTTACTGTGACCCAGCCAGCCCCAATAATTCAGACAGAGACCTGTGATTTATTAGAAAAACCTTAGCTCAATTACTGGGTCATCACCCCTAAACTATTCTGCATTCTCCAGGTTACTTGCCACTCAGTTGTCCTGTCTGCTCTGGGTCCACTCCATCAGGCCATATCCTCCTTTTTCATCCTCTATTGTTTCTCCTTCTCTGTCTTCTCTCTCAGCCTTTTATTTAACCAATAGTTTTAAAATGGGGAACAAGGTTCACAAAACAAGGGCCAGTGCACATGAGAATCTGCTTGTTGGGGGCAACTAGACCTTAGGGTTCAGAATTTGGCATTTGAATACATAGCAGCACCAGACCAACCCCCAACAGTAATACATGTGTTCTGAAATTTTCATGACTACAAGGTCACTACACCATAGGGAAATTTCACCATATATATATATATATATATATATATATATATATATATTTGTGTATGTGTGTGTGTGTGTGTGTGTGTGTGTGTGTGTGTGTGTACTGTTAAGGATGACTCCAGGGTCTTGTGCATGTAGGCAAGTATTCTACCACTGAACCACATCCCAGCCCTTGGTTTTAAAACAAAGTCTTTTTGTGTAGCTCAGACTGGCCTTAAACTTGCCATTCTCTTGCCTCTACCTCTTGAATGCTGGGATTACAGATGAGCGCCATCTTGCCTGGTGCCTCAGCAACATTATATAATTTTAGGGGGTCTCTGTGGCCTATTGTTGACAGGAATAGTGTTTGCAGTGTGTGGTTGTATTATCCTTATCTTACGATTTTATACTTTCCAGTCAGAAACTCAAACCCAATCATGAGTGTTTCCTGCATTACTTACACAGACACTGTCCGTATGCTGTCTATACAGATTATGTGTCTCTGTGGTTCTCCCTACAACAGGATTCTACTTTGCTTTTGCAAAGCTGAAGCCATTTGGTCTCTTTAGTAGGGAGAAATCAACACTACAGCAGCTCCCACCACAGGAGGGCGGTTCCCGCTCACATGGTAGTATTGGGCAGGCTTGTGACTTGGTGGGGCAGGTTTTTCTCCTTGGATTCAGGTTCCTTCTGTCTCTCACTATTTTAATTATTTTCACAAATTTTGCATCAAAGTGGTAAAAGAGAAAAGAAACACAAAGAGCTTCATAGGGTGTTTATAGGTTAGGCATCCACCATGTTAAGCTGAACCTACCCTGGGTTCTAGTGAAGAAATCAGTCAGAAGGTTAGGTCAGCTGCAAAGGATGGTGAGGAACAAGCCTTTGTTTAAAGGAGAGAGTGCTCATTGGCCGTGAGCAGTGGCTCAGCTAGGGAGTAGAATCAGAAAGCATCTTCATTTCTAAGTTGTCCAGTACCCCTAGAGCTCCCTCCTGGTGTTTCTAGGGAAGTCTCATCTCCACAGCACCATGTTCATAGCTGAATACATTGCCTTGCAGTGTTTTATCATTCCTTCTTGAGACGCTAGGCTTCTGGTGATGCTGCCTCCACCTTCCTTCTGTTGAAATCTACTCACTTCTCTAAGCAATTTTCTTGAATAGGACCCAAGGCAACGTTTCTAGCAACTTTGTACATTAAACATTTTTTTATTTATGTATATGTATATTCATACTTATTTTTGTGTGCCTGCTTGTTTGTATGTGTGATATGGATGTAGTACCTTCAGAAGCCAGAAGAGGGCGTGCGATCCCCTGGCATTGGAGTTACTGGTGGTTGTCAATCTTCCCCTGTGAATGCTGGAAACCAAATCCAGGAGCACTGCAAAAGTAGTAAGCTGCCATTTCAGCAGGTCCCTTTGTGTGTTTGCGGTTGTTTTTAAACAGGGTCCTGGCATGTAGCTGTGACTCACCAGGTACTCATAGTGTAGCCCAAGCTGACTTTGCTTAAACTTCTAAATTCTGGCTTAACAGGTATGCAGTAGCACAATTTACAATATAGCCAAGGTTGACCTTGAACTTAATGACCCTCCTGCCTCAGCCTTCTGAGTTCTGAGATCACCATCACACCCAACTTTATTTAGTGCTGGGGATTAAGCCTTGGGCTTTGTGCATACTAGGCAAGCGCTCTACTAAATCTACATCCCCAGCCAGCCTGGCGTGTTTTGACTATTTTTGGTTAGAGAAAATATGTTCATTGACCCATTGTTGTGAGTCCTACTGCATCGTAAACGATGGTCATCTCTATGCATAGCTTATCTGCATTAGAGTTTTGTTTTTCCCTCCACATCTCCTAGGCATAATCAGGCATTAGCTCACCATGTTTATCAAATTGGAAGGAACATATGTTTTACTAGGTTAGCCCAGTAAAATTCTTCATATTAGCATGAAGTGGCATGGACCCTAAGGGTGAGGCTGGGGGTGGTGGCAATGACTCAGCACACTAACGGAGCTCTCTAGAAACTTTGAGTTGTCTATGCTTCCTTTATCTTTCGTAGGCTGTGGGTGGGTGGTGTGCTAAGACTGAAAACTGGCTTCCTGCAATTTCCTTTGCAAATTTTATGTTGGTGGACCCGTGCGTAACTTTGAAATGTGACCTTATCATTTTGAGATCTCAAGCAAGGGAAGTTTATTTAAACATCCTGTGCATATCATATTTCAGGAAATATACAGGGAACAGAAAATATTGGTTACCTTTTGAAGAGAATTTGTTGGCTCAGAACAGCAGTGGGAGGGAGTTTTCTTTTTTTTCTTCCCACATATAGTGGGAAGTCTTTAGAAGGCTTCGAATTTTATACCTTACGTATGTAATATGTATTCAAAAACATTAAGGAAATTACCTCCTAACTATATAGAAGTGCATTCATGCCGTACTTTGTAAATTGTAAAAAAGAAAGAGCTATATATTGATGTATAAAATCTCAAAGATCCATTATTACATAACAAAGGGAAGTTCCAGATTATTCCACCGTGTACCTATTTATAGAAATGAAACTGTACCTTGATATATTGGAATATGTGAAGCCCATTTCTGGAAAGATTATATTAGGATAGGCTAAATTATCTTCTACTAACAACATATGGAACTTCGAATCTCAGTTCCTGATCACACAAAGATGTGTATTTCCTGTGAATGCACGAGTTAAGCAACATGGGAAGCTCTTCAGGGCGGTTGTTCTCCACACGGTGACTTAAGGATCCAGGCTACTTCCATCTCAGGGCACCACCCTGTATGCCCTCCACAGTTGCTGTTGCCAAAGGAGAGAGCAGTGTGAGAGATCAGGCGCTGCCACTAACTGCTTTGACACAAGAGTGTGTGTGAGTCACTGTTGTTCCCAGTCTTTAAGCTGGAGCTTGTCTCATGAACCCAACCTCACTATGGAAGGGAAGAAACAATTCTCACAGTTGTCCTCTGACTTCCACCTGTCCCACTGTGGCACATGCGCCCCACCAATAAAGAGGTAAAATGCAGTTTAAAAATTCTAAAGAGCTGGCCGGGCGGTGGTGGCGCACGCCTTTAATCCCAGCACTTGGGAGGCAGAGGCAGGCGGATCTCTGTGAGTTCGAGGCCAGCCTGGTCTATAAAGTGAGGCCAGGGCAGCCAGAGCTGTTACACAGAGAAACCCTGTCTCGAAAAACCAAAAAAAAAAAAAAAAAAAATTCTAAAGAGCATAGACCAGCACAAAGCTGCCCTTCATGCCTTATATGATCATCAGCACTCGGTGGCATCAAAGGCTTGTAATTCTTTTAGACAGATCCCTGTACCCTGCTGTCCTGAGTATATCAGAATTGCCCTTGGAGGGATCAGCATGAGAAATCTTGTTGTTCTCTTTGGCAGGAGCAAGGATGACTTTCTCAGGAACTCCTTACATCTCTTTAGCCAGAATTAGTCCCCATTTGCGTGACAGGAAGAACATGGAACTATGATTGGATCATGTGATCAGATTGCCCCTCTTGTAGCTCAGGGTGTAGTGATCTCCCCCCCCCCCCCCCCCGGGTGCTAAGGGTATGCTAAAGAAAGGTGTGTCTAAAGAAAATCGGGCCAATGGGAAACTCTTGTTTCCAGAAGGCAGGGTGGGTAGAATGTTGTGCTCTGTGAGGACTGCTAGGGAAGTCCAGCTGAGGAAGTGCAGAGAGGGAGCCAGAAGCTGCAGCTTCAGAACTTGCAGGGGCCTGATCATGAGGTTCATGCTAGACAGTCTGTGTTTCTTCCAGTAGGCCACCAGGGACTGAGGGTGTTACTCAAGTAATTTAAGTGTCTCACAGAATATTTTTATTTTTAATACTTATATGATTAGTTTGATATGTATCTTTAAAATATGTAGTAAGAAGAAAACAAAAACTATAAAGAAAAAGATTGATAAACCAATGAAATTGTTCAGTTGGTAAAAATACTTGCTTCCCTTGCCAGGCGTGGTGGCTCATGCCTTTAATCCCAGCACTCAGGAGGCAGAGGCAGGCAGATCTCTGTGAGTTCAAGGCCAGCCTGGTCTACAGAGTGAGTCCAGGACAGCCAGGGATACACAGAGAAACCCTGTCTCCAAAAACCTAAAAAAAAAAACTCGCTTCCCAAACTGGAGTTCAATCTGAATTCCACAGTGGAAGGAGAGAACCAATTCTGAAAAGTTGTCTTCTGATCTTCACACATGTGCCATAGCATGTATATACCTGACCTGCACTCACACACACACAACACACACACACACACACACACACACACACACACACACACACAAATAACACTAATAAATACAATAAAAATTAAAAGGCCGGTTATTTGAATTTATTATGATAAATTCAGTTTTCAACTCTGGAGCAAATCTATGCCATTTATAGTGGAGAGCCACCCTTTGAATAATACTTACACAAACTATACCACTACAAATGAATAAGAAAAAAACAACTAAATTAAGAGCAAAAGACACAAATAAGCACTCTGTAAAAATAGATACCCAACTGGTTGATAAATGTGAGAAAATTTTAAATCTTATTAGTCATCAGGGAAATATATATTAAAACCATGATTGTCGCGTCCCTCTTGACCAGCAAGGATGACGCAACTCACAAAAGCTCTTCTCCAGCAGTTTATTCAGGTCCCTTGAAAACAGTCTTCTGAATTCCGAATGCCTGGGCAGACCCAACCCACAGGCTAAATACTAAATGAACAGTCAATCAAGTAAAGCCACGTAGTGCTATCTTAGAGGCCCACGTATGCGGAAGCAAACCAGATCAGTGGTCTTTGCCAAATATGAACTTGTTTATCATAGAGAGCGCTCACCGTCGGGCTGGTGGAAGGCAGAGACCGGCGCCATCTTTAGGGCGCGGCACATCGCAGCTCTCTACAGTTCCCCCTTTTTTATTTTTTCTAAAATTGGTAGAAGTCCCTGGAAAGGCTTCGTAATCCCTCTATCTGGGGATCTCACGGTGGGCCTGAGCCTGTAGGAGGGCGGTGCTCAAACTCTTACCCGTCTCTGGGTCAGCCTCCCCACTCGGGACTGCCCTGTCTTAGGTGGCCGAGACTTACCCGTCAACTCCGTCACTGACTTGCCAGACCCTGATATCCGTGGAACGAATACCTCAGTGGGCAGGGACTATGCTTAGTGAAGATTTACTTCACGGCAGCGAGCCATGCCTGAGGGGACTGGCCTGCCTCAATGGCGACAAGGGCTTGTATAATCATGGCTGCATTATGCTTTTGTGTGGCTCTCATTTTGTAGATGCACCATAGGCAAACCAGACAGGCTAGTATCATTAGTATCGCCAAAGAGCCTACGCCCGCCCACTCCTTAAGATGATCCATAGCCGTCTGAATCCAGGAAGTCAAACCAGTAGCCAGGCTCAGATCCACCCGAGTGGAGTTGATGTGGACAATTGTCACTCTCAGCTCTCTCATCAAATTTTCAAACTCAGCCGACCAATCCTGTAAGAGGAACTTTGACAATTGTCTAGACAAATTAGCAGCCTTTGTAAAATTTTGATATTGCACGGAAGTAACACACAAACCTTGCAATTTCCATTCACACCCCAATTGTGCTAGTTGCCAAAGAGATTCAATCTGTTCTTGTATTAAATCTATGTGTTGATTAACTATCATAAGACCTCCTTTGAGATGAGAATTCATAGAGGTCTGAGTATCCAATGCCTGTGCCACAGTGGCTGAGATGTTATTCAGGGCATTGGCAGTCTGTATAGAACTAGACAAGGCAATAGCTGAGGCAGTAGCTCCCACAGCAGCAACAGTGATAGCAGTAACAATAGCTGCAGTGATGCCAAAATCTCTTTTAAACCTGAATAGCATCATGGTATTAGGAGCCTCTACAGGAACTGCTACATATCGAGGCATTCTAGTCACCACAGCCACAGGAAAGGCTGTGGCATTCCAGCATAGGGCATAAAAACATGTGCCCGGAGTGCATACTAACTTTTCTTCACCCAAGGATGCACTCCCATTACTTACAATCCACAGAAAAGGAGGCCAGAGACATACTGGCGAAGCTGAAAAGTTCTTGTTGCAGTAAGAATGAAACAAAGAATTCCAAGTACCAGAGCCACTACCGCTAGAGAAATCCAATCTGGTAGCAGACCCTAGGGAAAAATTACCTCTTTGATAAATTCCCCCCCCTAGCATAATGACAGGTCCCAAGTCCATGCAACTTCCATTTACTCCACACAAAAGCCACAAATCAAAAGGATTGGTGGCAGTCTGCTGAGGATCCCTAGTAGATATATCAAGCATTCCTGTACAAGACTTATTCACTATATTACTAATCATGGGGCTAAAGGGAAAATAATCTTGTTGAACCCAAACTGCTCTGCGCTCCTGACATCCAGTCCAGGGAAAAGGTCCTTCCTCTCCTGTGGATCCTCTACAAAAAGGTGCCCAGCGTGGCTGTCTGGGGGGGTCCCGGTCAGAGACTCGTGTGGGCTACCATCCTTCAAGATGAAAACCATTGCCTGAAAACAAACCACCACTCCTACCCCCAAACCTCAGTTGTGGTAAAAAATCTGCTGACTGCTGAGACAATTTAATGCATTTTGTATCATCTGACCTATTGAAGCTCATTAAAAAGCACAAACTACCCTTCAAGCTGACATTTCTATTACCCTCTATAGGGCTTTTCTGATCATCAAAGGGAAGGTAGGGTAAGCCTAGGCTTCTATTACTGCTAAATAAGCGTGGAAACACAGTTGCATCATGTCTGACCGGCATCGGCTTTGGGAATATCGACAGGCTCCCCCATCTTGGCTCGGTCATTCCTGACTTACTCACTGCTACTAACACCAGGATCCTTAGGAAGGTCTTCATGACGAATCTTCCTCACAAGGCGTTCAGGCACCCACAGTGGATCTTGTTGATCCTGAGGAAAAACACAAACAGACCCTCTCGCCCATGTTAGCACGGGGTCAGGCCCCTGCCAAGAGCCTGTCAGAATGTCCTTCCACTTCACCATACTTTTAGGTGAACCATGGGAATCCTGATGTCTGTCCGCTGCTGAGCGGCCTTGAGCATCCAAATTGAAAAAGTTTAAAGTAAATAAGGCTAAAGATATTCTTTCCTTGGGGGTACGGCCTTGGCCTATTCCCCCTTTTTGTTTTTGCAAGCATTCTTTCAAGGTGCGATGAGCACGCTCCACAATTCCTTGTCCTTGAGGATTGTATGGTAATCCGTGATTAAGCTGTACCTCCATCTGGTTGCAGAAGGAGACAAAGGACTGAGCCGTATAGGCTGGTCCATTTTCCGTTTTCAGCTGCTGTGGTTTTCCCCATGCAGCCCAGGCTTCTAAGCAATGCCCTATGACATTGCGAGCCTTTTCTCCACTCATAGGTGTAGCATGTATGATACCTGAGCAGGTATCCACAGATACATGAATATATTTTAAGGTTCCAAATTCTGAAATGTGGGTAACGTCCATTTGCCAGATTTTGAGTGGCATCAACCCTCTAGGGTTCACTCCCACACTGGGAGGATGATGATGAATCACACACTGAGGACAGTCCAAAACTACTTGTCTAGCATCTGCTCTAGACAAATGGAATTTCTGCTGTAGAGTTTTTGCATTTACATGAAATAATTGGTGAAACTGTCTGGCTTGGTCCAGGAATGAGCTCCAAAAAATGCATTCCATCCTGGTCCATTGATCAACTTTATCATTACCTTCACTTAATGGTCCAGGTAATCCTGAATGTGCTCTGATATGTTGAATATAAAAACACCTTTTTCTCTGCCAGATTAAAACTTGTAACTCTTGTAATAAGGCACATACAGTACTATTATTCTTAATAGGACCTGCTAATTCTAATACTTTCACTGCGTTGACCACATAGACTGAATCTGAAATCAAATTAAATGCAAATTGACATCTTTTAAACACCTCAATTACTATTTTCAACTCTACTATTTGGGGGGAGCCTGGTTGAAATTGACATAACACGGGCTCTTGTCTTTCTATCAAATAGGCTCCACAGCCTGTCTTTGAGCCATCAGTACACTTCCTGTACTTTCTGTATTCCTTCCCCTAGGGCACTGTCTTTTAAAGTGTCCCATCTTGCCACACTTAAAACAAACTCCTGAACTTCCTCCACCTTTTCTGGCCAACTGTATTACTGCAGCAGCAAGACCAGCATTAGTTAACGGCCCTCCAAGCTCTCTACACACTTTCATCCAGGCTTCTAGCCCTTTGTTCTTGTAAGGAGTGATAGCAGCTCTACACTCTTTAGTACATTGCTCATAGACCAACTGTTTTATTAGTGGCAAAGCAGCATCCGGGTCACCAAAAATCTTTCCTGCTGCTTCCACCATTCGTGCTACAAAGTCTGAAAAGGGCTCCATGGGGCCCTGTAGAATCTTAGTTAAGTTCCCACTCACCTCCCCTTTATTAGGGAGAGATCTCCAAGCCTTAATAGCTATCTTGTTTATTTGTTCATAAATCTGAATAGGATATCCTATCTGCTGGTTGGCAAATCTCCCCTGCCCAAGCAGCATATCTCTATCCCAGGCTGGATTTCCATCTCTCTGATTATTGGCTGCTTGCTCAGTGGCATACTCAATCAAGAAAGCTTTCCAGTCTAAGTATTGCCCTGGACTTAAGCAGGCGCGGACCAGGCCACTCCAATCACTCGGAGTCATACAATGTCTGCTTAATGCTTCCACTTGAGCCATTGTAAAAGAAGCGGTAGTACCATAGGTACGAACCGACTCTGCAAGAGATTTAACCACCTTAAAATCAAGCGGTTCCTCGTACCTGTTCCCTTGTGGGTCTTGGTATACCGGATAGGCAAACTGTAATTCTGTTCTTACTTGTGTCCACATCCCCGGGCAGAAAGATCTCCCTACTTTCAGGGACTGAACAGGCTGCTCTATCTGAGTGGCTTCTGGATATGGGGGAGGAGTTGAAGGCACCATGGCAACGGCTTTGTTTACACCAGCCGCCGCCAGCGTGGCTGAAGGTGCTGTAGCAACAACTCCACCCACTCCGACTGCCGCTGACGTGTCAGGCGCTGTAGCAACGGCTCCACCCACACTGACTGCCGCCGACATGTCCTTTTCTTTTACCTTTTTCTTTTCCTTTTTTCTAATAACAGTCCTCTCTAACTGTTCTATTAGATCATGTAGCTCTCCTTCAGAATCCGTGCTCTCTGAGTCCTCAAAATCTCTAAAATCTCTAAAATCTTTAAGATCGGGATAGAGAGGAACTTTCTTTTTGCCTCCCTTTTCACTGTCTGCCTGCTCAAATCTTTCGCCTTTGTTACTTTCCTTTTCACTGTCTACCTGCTCAGATCTTTCCCCTTGTAGCAGTTCCAAGGCTGATTCTCCCTCTTTGATTGCATTACAACACCTCTGATCTTCTAAACAACTCCTCACCATTTTCCAAATCGGTCTTACTCCATGCTTCAGAGTCCCTTGCTCCCAAGCAAAATCCAAGTCCCTGCCTAATTTGTCCCAGCAGGATACCGTAAGATTCCCGGACACCGCAAACCACGGAGCCACGGAATCACATTCATTTAAAAATCTTTCTAGGGTAGACTTCTTAATCTTCAAATTCCTAGCTAAAAGTAGCTCCTGAAGAGCCAGAAAAATTGGGTGTGACTCAGACAATACCATGTTTAAAAATTTTACTTTCGGTTCGCTGCTTCCCCGTGAAACTTTACCTTTTGTTCGCTATCTCTGCGAATCTTTACCATATGTTTGCTATTATCTGCGAATCTTTACTTTGTGTTCACTATCTCCGCGAATCTTTACCGTATGTTCGCTATTATCCGCGAATCTTTACTTTGTGTTCGCTATCTCCGTGAAACTTTATTGTCCTGATTTATCCCAGGAACTTACCAGCGCCACCCCTGACTGCAGGAGTTCTGAGTCTTTTCTGGGTCCCCGTATGGGCCACCACTTGTCGCGTCCCTCTTGACCAGCAAGGATGACGCAACTCACAAAAGCTCTTCTCCAGCAGTTTATTCAGGTCCCTTGAAAACAGTCTTCTGAATTCCGAATGCCTGGGCAGACCCAACCCACAGGCTAAATACTAAATGAACAGTCAATCAAGTAAAGCCACGTAGTGCTATCTTAGAGGCCCACGTATGCGGAAGCAAACCAGATCAGTGGTCTTTGCCAAATATGAACTTGTTTATCATAGAGAGCGCTCACCGTCGGGCTGGTGGAAGGCAGAGACCGGCGCCATCTTTAGGGCGCAGCACATCGCAGCTCTCTACACATGATGTGATCCGCTTTATGCCAATGAGAATGCCTAAAATTAAATAACTGCTGAAGTTAACTGCTACTGGGGTATGGAGCAGCTGCAAGCTCACTGGTGTGTTGGCACTGATGCTGGTAGCCTGGAAAGTCATGGCCTTTCCCTGTCAGAACTGAAGAGACAACTTGCAGCCCAGGTAATATGTCCCTTGGTTTGCTGGTCTCACTGAGTCATTTCCTAGTCCCAAGTGTGATCAGTAGATTGGAGCAGAGTTAGGCTTTTAGATACTGAGGATATCCGTGTGTGTGTGTGTGTGTGTGTGTGTGTGTGTGTGTGTGTGTTATAACTACAGGATGCAACACCTTATCTTTTATCTTGGAGGGGATATCCCAACATACGTCTAATAAATGAAGTCCTACGACGGATGTACCAGGCTCCTGACTCCTCACAGAAGTCCTTCTGAAGTAGATGCATCTTACCAAGGTCCCCATCATGCTGCACATGTCTTTCTCTTATGGACCATTAACGTGATGCTACAAAAGTAGTAGACCAGTGTGATGCTCCAAAGTATGTCCAGAATATGAGTCATTCCCAACCATATTATGACATGGGATTGGACTCATGACCCTGGGAGAAAATTCCAAGGACAGATTTTAGTCCATTTTTTGTGTAAATGTAAATATTATTCTGTTCCTTTTTTCCTGGTTGGGGTACAACTTAACACATTTGTCAAATCAGTGACAACATATATATGGGGTGAAATTAATCTTTTCTAGAAAAGATGCCACATCTGGCAAACAGCTACAATATAGAGTCCAGTTTAATTTGTGGTAGTATACAGTCATCCTGCAGAATTCATCTGGTTTCAGTAAAGTTGAGAATGTTAGATCTGGGCTGGAGAGATAGCTCAGTGGTTAAGAATTCTGGCTGCTCTTCCAGAGGACCCGGGTTCAAGTCCCAGCACCCACAGCCATCTGTAGCTCCAGTTCCAAGGAACCAACACCCTTTTCTGTCCTCCATGGGCATCAGGCAGGCATTTGGTTCACAGATAAAAACACCCATACACAAAAATAAATTAAAAAGAATGGTAAATCTACTTTGTTCTATTAATATAAGGTAGTTATAGGTCACTGTAAAGGAAGATAGATTGATATAAACTAGATTTAATAAATATCTAGGGATTTCTGATACAGTCTCTTAATCTGGGGCATGAAGATCAACTTGGCTGTGGGCAATTAGCTTATCAGCTTATGGACTAAAAACAAGGATGAAGTCAGGTGAGATGAGGGGAGTCTATGGACTAAACAAGGAGGAAGCCAGGTGAAACAAGGGGAGTCTCTATGGACTAAACAAGGAGGAAGCCAGGTGAAACAAGGAAAGACTTTATGGACTAAAAACAAGGTTTATGGCCTGTCATTGTTTTCAGCTGCTAAGTGGGCAGAGCCCAGATTAAGCTGAAGCAGGTGGAACAAGGAGAGATCCTATTTAACGACAAGTGGATGGAGTCAAGGGGTCCCCATGCTAGAGAGCTCTGAGGCTAGTGAGTCCTCACACTAGAAAGGACAATGAGTAGTTTGTATCGTCTGATGGAGAAAGTGCTGGTGGACTGATGGCCAGATCTCCCTGAGGCAGAAAGAAGCTGGTGAGCAGAGAAAGCCTCAGCAAGACAGCAAAAGGCCAAGGACTAAACCCTGTGGCTCAGCTTTTGCCTAGAGGGGTTTGACCTGTCCGAACAGTGGCCTGAACGGAACTGTGGCCAGCTTTAAAGACTGAGGCAGAGCGGCAGAGTTGCTGATATAAAGGAAATAAGTTGGCCTACAGACGGCTGAGGTCTCCCAGAGAGAGAAAGCCTCAAGCCTTATTTAAGGTGAAGTCGCCATAGCCAATTTACCCTGACGGATCTACGTCTGAGATATTCCGGAAGAAAGACTGCTAAGTGCATTAAAGGGCCTACCACAGAAACTATGTTCCTGATGACTAAGGACCTGCCCCAGAGACTGTATCCTTCTAAAAGGTTAGGAAAATAGTTGTAATAGTTATCACTAGGTTTAGTGGTTAGGTAATAGGGGTTGTAGGCATTCGTAGGGTTAGTAGTTAAGTGAATCTTTATAAGTGAATATAGTTATTAATAAATAAGTGTTTAATAATTAAAAAGGTTGGGTTTCAGGTCACTGTTCTAAAAGAAGATGCTTGATAGTGTTGGGAAAGAGGGATGAAGACACAACTAAAGCTGAGATGATACTCTGCAAAACGGGGGTACTAACTTCTAGGGTACAGAATATGTATGGATCTACACAGCGTAAGTGGTACTCGGACACATCCATGTGCCTTGAGGTCTTTACTCATAGGTACTTCTGCCACAAATGTTTGAAGTTATACTAGTATGGGATATACGGGGTTATTGGCATGGGTGTTAGCAGATTGGGGTGATATGGATTATTGGTTTGGGTGAAGAGAGATTAACTCATTTTTCCTAGAAGAATACCAACTTCTCCTGAAAACTGATTATCTTGTGTGGAAGTATGTACACAGATATCCACAGCTGTACAAGCTTACTTTAAATTTCTTTTCCCCTCTACTAGATTGATGATGAAAATAAGATTTTTTTCCATTTTTCTTTTTATTATGAAATAATTTCATGGAGAAATTGCAATCCTAGTGCAAAATAGTTTTGCCCTGAGTTATCTAGGAATGCATCACCAGCAGCATGCCCTGTCACCCATGAGGATAAATTAATGTATTTCCTACAAATAACATTCTCACACATCCATATACACAAACAACATTCCCACACATCCATATACACAAACAACATTCCCACACACCCATATATACAAACAACATTCCCACACATCCATATATACAAGCAGCATTCTCACACATCAATATAACTATCAAAACTAGGTCATTGACAATGACACTTTACATCAATCTAACTTCCAGATGCCATTCAGGATTGGCAGTTGTCACAAGAGCATCCTGGGGAAAGTATGCAGCCCAGGATCACTGCTGGCTTTTGGTTTTCATCCCTCTTTAGTCTTCTTTTATCTGGAACACTTTCTCATTCTTTTCTTGACCTTCATGAACACTTTTGAAGATAGCAGGCCAGCTATTTCATACACTGTCCTTTGATCTGCCTTTGTCTGATGTAGCATCCTGCCCAGATCAAGTTATGCATCTTTGACAGGAATATCACAGGAGTGATTCCTTCGTCTTATCACACCCTTTCTAGTGCACAATGTCAGCGTTGGCATTGCTGGTGCTACTTTTGAGTGTTCGGTTCATTGAAGATGTTATTACCCAGGTTTCTTAGAAATATGTAAGTTCTACTTGGGCTCCATGCCTCAGGCTATCACTGTTCCTGGTCTCTTTAGGACCTATCCAGGAGGTACATATCCTGTACACACACACACACACACACACACACACACACACACACACACACACACAC
>CAJQZJ010031900.1:6106292-6191007 GCA_907164525.1 Lophiomys imhausi | reverse complement strand
CACACATACATGCACACACACCCCATGCACACACACACCATGCACACACATACATGCACATATATACCATCTGCACACACACCCCATGCACATAAATACTACACATACACACCATGCACATATATACCTGCATACACATGTATGCACACACACACCATGCACACACACACTATGCACACATATGCCTGCACACACACACTAAAAAGATTTAAAAAATAAATAAAATACATGTTATATATTGAAACTTTTCCTCTTATTATCTGTCTCAGATAATAAGCAATTACACATGCAAATATCTATGTACAAAATACAGGCACATATACATACATACATACACACACACAGGTTTCATATCTGAAGATTCAACAAATCACACATCACAAATATTCATAAAAAATGCCATCTGTCCTGAATTTTTCATTACTTCCTAGAGGACACAATATAAGAACTACTCACACAGACTTTGTGTTGTTCCAGGCATTTTAAGTAACTAAAGAGGGGGATGTTTATAGAGTATATACAAATATTATACTGACTTATATGAGGCTATTCTGGGGAGGACTCTGGAAGCCAATTACCTTTGGGTACTGAGAGATGGCTGTATATACCAAGTAGTTAAATACAGAGGATGTCAGATGTCAGATACCAGAGCACACAATGAATCTAGCTGAGGAGATAGAGTGTGTTGGAAACAGGGTCGTTGTTTAACAAGGTGATAAGGTGACATGGTTACATCTGAGCACAGCTGTGAAGGGAATAAAGAAGTAATCCCTGCATTCCAGGCAGGAAATGGCAAACACAGAGGCTGGAGCACGCTCAGTATTCTGTAATGGCAGAGGAAGAGCAAGCAGCCAAGCCTGGCTGGAGTAATAGAGTGAGGGTCTGCGGAGCTGGGGAGAGATCACTCAGTTGGTAAAATGCTTCCTGCACAAGCTTGAGACTCTGAGTTCAACCCCCAGAGCCCACATAGGGTTAGGTAGTGTGCTGGTGCTCGCTTGCATGGGACCCATGCTGGGAAGGCAGACACAGGTGGATCTCTGGGCCAGGTTGCCTAATCAGAGGAATAGAGGAAGGGAGTGGGGAGAAGGTGAAGGAGCAGACAGGAGAGGGTTGGGGGGATGTCTCAGCAGATAAAAGTGCTTGCTATACAAGCTTGTGGACCTAAATTCAAATCCTTAGCTCACACACATAAAAATACATACACATATACATACATAAAACTGGGTGTGGCCATCCATGCACCTGTGACCACAAACCACACCACCTGTGTGGTGGGAGTGGGAAGGTGGGCAGAGACAGGAGGATTGCAGGAGTTTGCTGGCCACCAACTTATTGCCAGGCTCAGTGAGAGAGCCCGTCTCAAGCGAATAAGATGGAGACACACACCACAGCTTCCTCACAGCACGTCCTCTCCCGCATCACACACACTTTTAAAGGGAGATAAAAGGGTAAGAGGTGGGAACAGAAAGGTAGCCGGAGGGAGGGCAGGAGGGATATGGAAAGGGCCATGGCGTCAGTCCAGTGTGGGGGCTTTGGCTAAGAAGAGATGTTACTCCATCCTTAGCTTTTGAGCATAGGAGTGACGCCATCTGATGAGGCTAAAAGGACAGTGGTGGCAGACAGGAGTGGAAACATTCTTTTTTTTTCTCTCTCCCTCTCTCCCTCTTTTTTGTTTGTTTGTTTGTTTGTTTCGGGAAGGAAAGGAAAAGAGTACGGAGCTTTGGCAGAAAGTGAGAATAATCAGAGGATTCTAATTGACCTGGCTAGGGTGTCATAGCCCGCCAGAGGGCGCTAGATATATCCATGTTTGGGCTGAGGCTGAGCAGTAAAGGCTGGCCGGCTCTTCCCTCCTCCATAAGGACAGGTTTGATTCACCATGCTGTGCCAGCTTCAGAGTCAATCAGTAACCATCCAGTGTCATCACCTTCGTTTGCTTTGGAGACCTTCCTATCTCTCCACTAATCTTTCCTTCTATATGCTTAGATGTATCTGCTGTGCTGTTTTTGTAGTCTGAGGAAGCGGGTTTCTGGAGCACGACGGGGATCCCTTACCTGCCATTATGTCCTAGGAGAATGCAGCCTTTTCAGCTCACAGTGCTGAAAGTAAAAACGTTAAAGCCGTTCAAAACTCTCTACAGCAGCACTTCAATAAAACAATAACTGAGCCAGGTATTTTACTTTGAATTTAAAATTACACATGGGCCTGCATGGTGGCGCCAGCTTTTAATCTCAGCACTTGAGAGGCAGAGGCAGGTGGATTTCTGTGAATTCGAGGCCAGCCTGGAACATTTTAGTTCCAGACAGTCTCAAAAACTAATCAGACAACAACAACAACAAAGAAAAAAGGAAAAGAATGAAAGAAAAGCCAAATTCTTAAGCACGGGATGTAGATTGTATAGCACTGGCTTCTTTACCCTGGGTTCTGTAACTAGCAGTGGGCACTGAAAAAAAGATAAGAAAAGTCCAAACATTTATTATACAATACAAGCTTTGGTGTGGTCTCCTCGTTAGCGACGGCTTTCTATTTGACCATAATGCTCTCAGCCTTCCATGGCAGGCAGGGTCCCGTTTTTAAACACACCATAAAGCGCTTTGGGAATTCTTTCTCCTGCTATTTTTTTTTCTTTCTTAGAATGTTCTTCCTCAAGATATCAGCATAACTAGGGCTTTCACTTCCTTTAGGCCTTAATTCTAAATTAATCTTTCTTTCTTATCCTTCCCTTCTTTCCTCCTCTTTTGCTTTTGAGACAGGGCCTCATATAGCCCAAGCTGGCCTTAAATTCACTATATAACTTAGGTTGTTCTCACTCAGACTCTCTTAGTAGTCCAGACTGGCCTGAAACTCCTGATTTTCCTGTTTACACCTACTAAGTGCTGAGACTAAAAGCATGCACCTCTGCTCCCTGTTCCTTTCATGTTTCCCATGCCACCTTTCTTTTCTTTTCTTTTCTTTTTTTTTTTTTTTTTTAACAGAGTCTCTCTACATAGCCTTGGCTGTTCAGGAACTCTCAATGTAGACCAAGCTGGCCTTGAACTCCCAGAGATCCACCTACCTCTGACTGCTGAGTGCTGGGATTAAAGGTGTGTACCACCATCCCCAGCTAATACACCACACATTTTATTCTCCTACTTGCATGGTTTGTGAGGACTATTTTTGGTTGTCAACTTGACTACATCTGGAATTAACTAAAACCCATCGACTGGGTACATCCGTGAAGGACTTTTCTCCTGATTTAAATCCTTTGAAGTGGGAAGACCCACTTTTAATCCAGATCTTTTGAGGTGGGAAGAATCACCTTTAATCTGGGCCACACCTTCCGCTGACAGCTTGTAGGAAGGACATGGAAGAAGGAAGCTTATTCTCTTGCTGGCTTGCTCTTGCTCTCCCTGGCAAGTCCACTCCTTCACAGGCACTAGAGCCTACTTTTTTTTTGGAATTCTGGCATATACTGAAGACCAGCTGAGACATCCAACTTCATGAACTGAACAACTACTGGATTCTTAGACCTACCATTGGTGGATAGCCACTGTTGGGCTAGCTGGATCACAGCCTTCAAGTCATTCTAATCAATTCTATAAGTTCTATTCCTATGAAAAACCCCTGATGTTATGATAATGTGGTGGGGTGGTGTACCACCAGCGAGGTGGTGGTACACCATGGTAGGCCCTTGCCAAGGTGTATTCCCCGAGGAAATCATGCCATGCCATGCAACAGGTCTGGTATCAGGTTTATTAGGTAGGAAGTTAAGGGCAGAGAAACGGGAGGGGGGAGAGAGAGAGAGGAAGAAGAAGGAGGAGGAGGAGGAGGCATGGGGAAAGAGGGACAGAAGGAAAGAGGCATGAAGAAACAGGAAGAAACCAAAAGAGTGAGAAAGAGGTGGACGGGAGGTTATATCCCGCCAGGTATGAGCAAGTGATGATGTAGCAATTAAGGACCCTGCAGGAAACCTGAGGTCAGAGGTCAGGCTAGTGTAAATGCCTGTAGACTTACACCTAATACATAATTTGAATGTGAAATGTCATGCACAGACTCATGTTTGAAGTCCTGGTCTATCGGTGATGCTGCTGTTTCTGAAGCTGCTGAGTTTTTAGGAGGCAGGGTGTGAATGGTGGAAGTAGGTCCTAAGCAGTCCCTTAAAGGGACACCATACCCATCCTGGTTCCAGGCTAGCTTCTTCTGCTTCCCAGTCTGCTTTCAGCCACACACTCTGCTGTGAACCTTACTACCACTTTCCTTGCTAAGATAATCAGCAACCTTCTGAAGCCGGGAGCAGAAAGAAAACTTTAAAAGCTGGGTGTGGTGGTGCACACAGAGGCAGGTTCATCTTTGTGACTTGAAGCCTGCCTGGTTTACATAATGAGTCTCAGGCTAGCTAGGACTACATAGTAAGACCTTGTCCCCCAAAATAAAATCCAAAGTAAACCTTTCCTCTCTTAACTTTTTTCTGTCAGGCATTTGGTGACAGTCACAGAGAAGTGGCTGATCGTGACCACCTTCTTTAGTTTTTGTTCCTTAATATGTTTCACTAAGCAACATACCACATATAAAATTTGTATCTTATCTATCTACCCCAGAAAAATATCTATCCACCCAGAACAGGGTCTCCCGATTCCTCCTTTTCTTTGTTCTTTCTTTTTTCAACCTGGCATGTGCTGCTTTTTGAAATAGCTCTGTGACTGGAAGATGACTGGCACCGACACATCCCAAGGTCTTCACATTGTTTGGGAGGAAGACAGTGCACAGGTTAATGCATATGCACTTTAAGGGTTACTGTTAAGAAGACAGAAATGGACCACAACTCCAGTGTCCACACAAAGGTACAGGCCAAAAAGAGAGAGCCCAGTTAAACCAGTGGAGAGCAGAAGATAAGAAAAGTAACAACAAAAAGATATGATAAAAAAGAAATCAAGCAGCTTCCTGGTTCCTGTAGAATCAGCATTCTAAATCCTTCCACAATCTTTCAAAAACTATACAGATCAGCAATGGAAACAAATTAAATCACCCCAGCTGTCACCTACAGCATCATTCAGAGGCAGAAAATATCTCCAACTTCAATTTACATGTAAATGGGAGATGGATATCTGAAACCTGAAAAGTTAGCTCGAAAGCTGCAGCCCTGTAAAATCACAAGGGTAAGAGTTCAGAGAGCAGCTGGAACCCAGGTCTGACTGTACAGAGAGGATAGTGTCAGCCACTGTCCCATAAGGAATACATGCTAGCCTGGGAGGGGAAACAGCAAAGACTGTCTGAGGCCTGGTGATTCAGAGCAGTGCTTGCTGGGTGACCAAGGGGAACATTTGTGAACACATATGACATATTAGGACCCCAGTCACTTAAAAAATAACTACAGTATAAACATTCTGTGAATACAATACAATAGATGTATGAATTACAATTAACAGCAAAAGACCCATCTACCTAGAAATTTCAGAAATGTTAATTCTTGAATCAGAAGTGTAATACAAACCAAAATTGCAGAATCTCATGAAATATCAGTAATGAAAACATATTAGCATCTATGAGCTTCCATAGAAGCAGCTGTCAAAAAGAAATATGAGGCTGGAGAAATATCTCAATGGTTAAGAATGCTTGCCTGGGTACTGTGCCTCTTGGTACAGACCTAGCCTAGCTCTCCCCCATGACCCTCTCAGTATTCTCTTCTATCTAATCTCCATTCTTTTGTCCCATTATTCTTGGGAAATACTTTCTACCAGAGACCCCCAGAGACCACACTGCACTTGGACTCAGCTAGGCAGTTTTCACTACCCTTTTGCCCCCATTATGATCTGTCCAGACTGACTCTTGATCCTGGTAGGAGTTCATTTTTCCACCCTCCCTCCAGTTCCTGGGGACTCTTGTTACAGACCTCTATCCCCCTTCACCTCTCTTCCTAGGCCCTCTCCATTCCTGTCAGTCCCTGAAAGACCTGCAAAAGCCCCTCTAGCAGAGACCCTACAGCCATCACACCAAATATGAAACACCAACCTAACAAAGACAAGCGCAGATAGCAATACCAAGAAACACCTCAAACATCATAACCCCAGGTGCCTAAACCCAGTGCAAAAGTACAAACATGAACAGCGAAGACTATGTCCCTCTTCCAGAAGCTTGTAACCCTATCCTAGTAAGCCCTGGAAAATGCACTGTAGTTGAAGTGCAAGGCAAGGACCTCAAAACAGCAATTACAAATATTTTCAAATACCTTAAACCAGATATAAATACATCCCTTGAAGTCTGTGAAAACACAGTTGAATGAAATAGTGAAAATAATTCAAGACAAGAGAGTAGAATCTAACAAAGAAATTGAATCACTAAAGAAAATCTAAACTGAAGTAAAGCTGGAAATGAAAATTTCAGGATGTCAAACAAAAACCACAGAGATAAGCCTCACCAACAACTTACAAGACTTGGATGAGAGAATCTCAAGGGTTGAATACAAAGTCGAAGAAATGGCTAGATCAGTCAGAGAAAATGCTAAATCTAAAAACATCCAGACACAAAACATCCAGGATATATGAGACACTATGAAAAGACCAAATCTACAACTAATAGGATTAGAGGAAGGAGAAGAAACCTAGGCCAAAGGAACAGGAAAAAAATATATAGGGTTAGGTACTTAATTATATATATTGCATTGCATTGTTTTGTTTTTCAAGACAGGGTTTCTCTGTGCATCCCTGGCTGTCCTGGGACAAACTCTCCTTGAATTCACAGAGATCCATCTACCTCTGCTTCCTGAGTGCTGGGATCAAAGGCATGCATCCTCACACCTGGCACACAAAATATTTTTAACAAAATCATAGAAGAAATTTTTATTTTTTTCTCCTTCTTTCCTTCCTTCCTTCCTTCTTTCTTTCTTTTCCTTCGAGACAGAGTTTCTCTGCATAACAGCCCTGACTGTCCTGGAACTCACTCTGTAGACCAGGCTGGCCTTGAACTCACAGATATCCACCTGCCTCTGCCTCAGAGTACTGAGATTAAAGGCATGTGCTACCACGCCCAGCCAAGAAAATTTTCTTAATCTAAAGAAGGAGATGCCTATCAAAGTACGAGAAGCATATAGAACACCAAATAGATAGAAGTAGAAAAGAAATTCTCCGTGTCACTTAGTAATCAGAATATCAAATGTACAAAGTATACTAAAAATTTCAAGAGAAAAAGACTAAGTGACATATAAAGGCAGGTCCATTAGAATAACACTTGACTTCTCAGTGGAGATTCTGAAAGCCAGAAGGGCTGGGATGGATATTCTTCAAACATCCATCTGAGGTTCTAAGAGACCACAGATGCCAGCCTAGACTACTATACCCAGCAAAACTATCAAACACAATCATCTGGAGAAAGAAAAACATTCCATGATAAAACAAAATTTAAACAATTTCTATCTATCAATCCAGCTCTACAAGAGGCATTAGAAAGAAAACTTCAATCTGAGGAGGTTAACCACGCCCAAGAAGATGCAAGAATAAATAATACCAGAACAGTAAATCAAAAGGGGAAGGGGAAAAATAACTCACACCATAACAACAAAATAACAGGAATGGACAAACACTGTTCATTGACAACTCAATATCAATGGTCTCAATTCTCCAATAAAAAGACTAGCATGTTGGATTAGAAAACAGAATCCATATTTCTGCTCCATCAAAGAAGCACACCTCACCAGGGTAAAAGGATGGGAAAAGGTATTCCAAGAAAATGAACCCAGGAAGCAAAAATGTGTACCCATTTTAATATCTGGCAACACACTTCAAACCAAAACTAACCAGAAGAGGGAAGGACACTACATACTCACTAAAGGAAAAATCCTCCATGAAGATATTGGAATTAGGCAGAACTGGAGGCTGCCACCAAGGGCCGTGTCTGGGTCCGTGGCCACAAAGCAACAGGGGTCTGTGCTAATGTCAGTGGTCCATGTTACCACCAAACACCTCGCAGACGTCTGTTGTCTGAGCTGGCTCCTGGTGCCATGTTGATGTACAAGGGGTGCACAGACCTGACCTGTCCCTCACTGGCTCTGGCGCTCTGGTAAGCTGGCCTCAACCCTTCCCTAGGCAGCAAGGGAGAGCTAGCCCTTGAGAGCCACACCCCTCCCCTTTGCCGCTCCAGCACTCAGGAGAGCTTCCCTGGAAGTAGGTGAGCTGCACTGTGTGGTGAAATTGGTGCGGGAAGATTACCACTCCCAGCTGCCTGCAACAGGCGGGAGAGTTGGCTCCGCTCCTCATGGGCTTCAGCTGGCAAAACAGCTGGCCCTGGTGGTGCAGGCGCAGGAGTGGTGGTAAGTAGACCAACTCAGCTACCACCCAGGCCCAGATTCCAGGGCTTTGAGTTGGCCCACCCCAACATCTACCTCAACTATGAACTGAAGGGGCTGGTCCTGCAGATCCAAAGCTCCAGGATCTCCATGATACAGGGCAACAACAGGATATCTGAGAGGAGTCCCAGTGAGAATCCAGTATTGATAGTGTAGCAGAAGTCAGAGGCCTCAAACCAGACCAATGACTCATTGCAACAAACATTTGCAAGTAAATCTGTTTGAGCAAACACCACAGTTTTCATCATGAGATGTTTTTATATTTCCTTTTTTCTTTTGTTTTCTTTTTGGGTGGAGGTTGCAAGGGCTGAGGGCAGATATGGAGGGATTTGATGGGGAGATGAGTGGAATTGGGGTGCATGATGTGAAATTCACAAAGAATAAAAAGTTTTTTAAAAAGGAATTGAATGAACTGGGGAGTTTTGGTGGTGTTCACCTTTAATCCCACCACTCAGAAAGCAGAGGCAGGCAGATCTCTGTGAGTTTGAGGCCAGCTCAGTCTACAGAGTGTACAGAATGAGTTGAGGACAGCCAGGACTAACAGAGAAACCTTGTCTCAAAACAAAACAAAAGCCGGGCGTTGGGGGCGCACGCCTTTAATCCCAGCACTTGGGAGGCAGAGGTAGGCAGATCTCTGTGAGTTTGAGGCCAGCCTGGTCTACAAAGTGAGTCTAGGACAGCCAGAGCTGTTATACAGAGAAACCCAGTCTCGAAAAACCAAAAAAAAAAAAAAAAACAAAACAAAACAAAAAATACAAACAACCAAATAAAAAACAGAAACAAAACAAAATGAAAAAGAATTGAATGAAATGGAAATACAACACACCCAAACCTTATGGGACATAACGATGGTGGGTATAAGAGGCACATACACAGTGCTAAGTGCCACCATCAAAAAGTTGGAGAGGGCTGGAGAGATGGCTCAGTGGTTAAGAGCACTGGCTGTTCTTCAAAGGACCTGGTTCAAATCCCAGCACCATATGGCAGTCCACAGCTGTCTGTAGTGGCCCATTGTGGTGGTGCACGCCTTTAATCCCAGGACTCAGGAGGCAGAGGCAGGTGGATCTCTGTGAGTTCAAGGCCAACCTGGTCTATAAAGCAAGTCCAGGACAGCCAAGGATACACAGAGAAACTCTGTCTTGAAAACAACAACAAAGTTGGAGAGATGTCTTATTAGTGACTTAGCCAGACACCTGAGACCTCTAGAACAAGAAAAAGAAATAACACCCCAAAAGAGTAGATGGCAAGAAATAACCAAAGTCAGGGCTGAAATTAATAAAATAGGAACAAATAAAAATAAAACAATACGGGCTGGAGAGATGGCTCAGCGGTTAAGAGCACTGGCTGCTCTTCCAGAGGTCATGAGTTCAATTCCCAGCAACCACATGGTGGCTCATAACCATCCATAATGTAATCTGGTGCCCTCTTCTGGCCTGAAGATATACCTGCACACAGAACACTGTATACATAATAAATAAATCTTAAAAAATAAATAAATAAAATAAAATAAAATAAAACAATACAAAGAATCAGTGAAACAAAGAGTTAGTTCTTTGAGAAAATCAACAAGACTGACAAAGCCTTAGCCAAATTAACTAAAATATGGAGAGTTCCAAATTCATAGAATTACAATTGGAAAGGGGATTACAACAGATACCAAGGAAATTCAGAGAATCACAAGGACATACTTTAAAATTCTGTACTCCTCCACACTGGAGAACCTAAAGGACATGGATATATTCCTAGATATATGCGACTGACTCAAGTTAAATCACGATCAAGCAGGTACAAACCTAACGAAATAAAATCAGTCATTTAAGAGAAACAAAGGAAGGTTCAGAACTCGGCCATGTCTTTAAAGAAGCGTTAACACCAATACTCCCAAAATCATTTCACAAAAATAGAAACTGAAAGAATATTTCCTAATTCTTTTTATGAGAGAGCACTCAAGCATTTCAACTAAAATCAGGAACAAGACAAAGATGTCCACTCTCTCCAAACCTACTCAATGTAGTACCGGAAGTGCTGGAACATATGCAGCTGATGGAGATCAAGAGTTACAAAAAGGAAAAGAAGAAGCCAAAGCATCTTTCTTTGAAGATGATATGATTTTTATATATAAAAGACCCTAAAACTCCACCAGGAAACTTCTACAGCTGATAAATACTTTCAGCAAAATAACAGGATACAAAATTAACACACAAAAATCAGTAGCCTTCCTATGTACAGCTGAGAAAAAATATTAAGGAAACAGTACTTTTCATAGCAGCCACAAAAAATAAATAACCCCAGGTAACTCTAATCAAGCAACTGAAAGACTTATATAATAAAAACTTTAAGACACTGAAGAAAACACCAGAATATGGAAAGATCTCTCATGCTCATGGATTGGTAGGATTAATTTTGTGAAAATGGCCATCCTACCAAAAACAATCTATAGACTGAACACAATCCCCATCAAAAATCTCAGCACAATTCTTTACAGAAATTGAAAAAAAATTTAACCTCATATGCAAACATACACACAAAATTGTCTGATAGCTAAGACAAAATAATAAAAGAACTGCTGGAGGTACCACCATCCTAGATTCCAAGTTGTACTACAGAACTATAGCAATAAAGACAGCACAGTGTTTGTATAAAGAAACATGCTGACCAGTAGAATTGAGTTCACATGGACATAAGTTCACTTACCTATTGATGCCTGATTTTTGACAAGGAAGCCAAAAATACACACTGAAGAAAAGATAGCATCTTCAGCCAATGATGCTGATCAAACTGAATGGCTGAGCGTGGAAGAATGCAAATCGATCCATATTTACCACCTGCACAAAACTCAACCCTAAATGAATCAAGGACCTCAAAAGAACACCAGGTGCCCTCATTCTGATAGAAGAGAAATGGGAAATAATCTTGAACTCAACAGCATAGGAGAAGGCTTTCTGAACCAGACACTGATAACACAGGCAGTAAGAGCAATAATTAATAAAAATGGCACCTCGTGAAACAAAAAAGCCTCTGTATGGCAAAGGACACCATTATTTGGGCAAAGTGGCAGGTGTATAATTAGTAAAGATCGTTACTAATTATACACCTGATAGAGGGTTAGTATCTACAATTTATAAAGAACTAAAAAACAAAAACAACATCAAAACAACAAATAATTAAAAAGTGGGGTACAGGGGCTGGAGAGATGGCTCAGTCGTTAAGAGCACTGCCTAGTGCTCTTCCAAAGGTCCTGAGTTCAATTCCCAGCAACCACATGGTGGCTCACAACCATCCACAATGTGATCTGGTGCCCTCTTCTGGAATGCAGGTGTACATGCAGATAGAGCACTCATATGCATAAAATAAATAAAATAAATCTTAAAAAAAAAAAAAAAGCCGGGCGGTGGTGGCGCACGCCTTTAATCCCAGCACTTGGGAGGCAGAGGCAGGCGGATCTTTGCGAGTTCGAGGCCAGCCTGGTCTACAAAAGTGAGTCCGGGACAGCCAGGGCTACACAGAGAAACCCTGTCTCAAAAAAAAAAAAAAAATAACAGTGGGGTACAGAACGAAGCAGAGTTTTTTTCAAAAGGTGAAACAAATGGCTGAGAAACACTTAAAGAAATCCTCAACATCCTTAGCCATTAAGGAAATACAATGAAAACTACTTTGAGATATCTTCTTACACCACTCGGAATGACCAAGATCAATAAAACAAATGACAGCTCGTGCTAGCAAAAATGTGAGAAAGGGGGAAGACATATTCATTGTTGATGGGAGTGCAAACTTGTACAGCCACTATGGAAATCAGTAGGCAGTTTCTTAGAAAGCTGAGAATTGGTCTACCTGAAGTTCCAGCGGCACCGCTCTTGGGTATATAATCAAAGGATTCTACAATGTACTACAGAGACACTTGTTCATCCATGTTCATTGCTGCTCTATTCATAATAGCCTTAGAAACAGCTTAGTTGTATACCAACTGGTAAGTGGATAAAGAAAATGCGGTATATTTACACAATGAAATATTATTCAGCTGTCAAGAAATTGTAAAATTTGCAGGTAAATTCATGGAGCTAGGAAAAAAAATCATCCTGAGTGATTGTAAGAGCCACAGGTGATAGATGACTCCAACCAACCAGTGTCTTCCAGAAAGACCAGGACTGATGCACATGTGAACTCACAGAGACCATGGCAGCATGCACAAGACCTGCATGGTTCAAGACAGACAGGGTCTCAGCACTGAGAGGGGGAAGTGGACATGGCCTCCCACCCTAATCAAGAAGCTACCTGTAATTCATACCTGCAGGCAAAGAAAAAAATCTGTTTTCTCCAAAGGAGTCTTACTGAGTATATTAAATACACCTCAGGGTAGGTCCTATATCCAGGAGCAGTTGGCCAAGACAAAATGAACCCAATGTTATTCTCATTTTTCTTTGTTTGGACATTTTTATATTCTTGGGTTTTTTGTTGTTTGTTTTGATTTATGTTTTTGTGTTCTTGTGGGGTTTTAAAATTTGTTTTAGAGAGTGAACATAAAGTTGGGTGAGTAAGGTGTTGGATCTGGGAGGAATTGGATGAGGTGAACATGATAAAAATATATTGTATAAATTTTTTCAATAAAATTTTTAAAAACAAAAACAAACCTCAAAGCAATGTATTAGGTATCAGAACTAAATTGAACAAAGACAGAGATGCAGAAAAAACAGAAATCATTGGGAAAGCAATGACTGGTTGAGTTTATTTTCAGAAAGACACCAAGAGAAAGTCAAGTGCCAAATAATCTAAAGGCAGATTCAGGTACTGTGGAGGCAGTGGGTCTCCTCCACATTTACACACTGAGGGGGACATAGTGAAACTTGGAATTACAAAATTTTCCAGAAAGTAATTGTACTGTAATGCAAGAGCATTGCAATCTTTTAAGTGCAGCAACTGATGGGGTGTTAGAAGACAGAGAGCTGGACATGGTGCCACACAGCTTTAATCCCAGCACTCAGGAGGCAGAGGCAGGTGGATCTCTATGAGTTCAAGGCCAGCCTCATCTACAGAGTGAGTTCCAGGACAGCCAGGGTGTTATACAGAGAAACCCTGTTTCAAAAAAAAGGACAAAGGGAGATAGCAGTTTCTCTGTTTATCACTGAATCAAACAGTTAATGATATAGACACATAAAATATCAAATGACAGCATTCTATTTTTTACAAAAGCTTTTAGTTTCAGAATGGTAATTCTAAGAAAAGAGAACACTTTATATTTCATATGACTAGAAATAACATTTTTATTGGTTACAATTATCTTTCAGAAAAGCTAAAATTACATTTAAAATAAGCAGTAAAAAGATACATAGAAAACCTAAGCTCATATGATTTTCTGCTTTTATTAGGAAGTGGCGGGAAGGATGCTTGCTGGGTTTGGTTTCCATTACCCACATTGCAGCTTATAGGGGTCTAAACTCCAATCTCAGGAATTCTAGCACCCTCTTCTGGCCTCCATAGGCACTAGGCATGCATGTGGTACACAAACATACATGCAGTCAATCACTTGTATACAAAAAATAAATCTTTTTTTAAGAAGATTTTTAAAAAGAAAAAGAAATGCACCATCAATAAAATTGATGACACCAACAACCCCAACCTTAGAAACAGGCAGGAGGATCATGATGTTTGAAGTAAGCTTAAGCTTCGTAGTGAGTTCCAGATTAGCTTGTGCTGTAGAGTGAGATACTGGATAAACAGAAAGCAGAGATTAATGAATTAAACAACTGTAAAAAAAAATGTGTAGCTGGAGATGATCTAGGCAAATGTCAAGTTGTTTGTGGCATGGGCAGGAAAGAAAAACTGTCCCTTCTTTGTCTCAGCATCCACTGCTCTTCATCCTTCACACCAGATTTGAAACTAGGAGAGGTTGTCTCCTCTCCTAGTACCCGTGTTTTCTTCTCCCCTGTCCCCTTGGTACTGAAGGCTGAAGCGAGGTGTGCCTACCTACTTATCCTCTATTAGACCATAGCTGACAGTGCTGTGGAAGGCCTTGGATTCACATCTCCAGTTTCTCCAGTAAAGTTCCTCAATTCTCCACCCTGCCACCTTCACAAGAAGACTTAGGATGGCCATGGAAAGATAGAGGCTAAGAGAGCCTGACACAAAACCTTGCTTCCAGGAACCTCAAACCCCCACCAGATATGCAGATGAAAGTGACTGCAACAGGTTTTGGTGTGTTGCTCAGTGGGCATGGGCAAGGGTAACATGGGCAAGACCCAGGTTCTGTGCCTAGAAACACACACACACACACACACACTGATGGAAAAGGTGTTCCACTGTCTTCCTGAAGGAAAAATCTACACAAGATTCTGGAATTCTGTCATGGGTCAGAGAAGACAGAATAGTGAAGTCATTTAGAGCAGCAGAAAAATAAAATCTTGAAAGCAATAGAAAAGATGACCTATGGAATATTTACATTTAAATGATTTGTATAAAAGAAACATAATTTAAAGAATGATAACTGGAATCTTTTTGTTGTTGTTTCTGAGACAGGGTTTCTCTGTGTAATAGCCCTGGCTGTCTTGGACTCCCTTTGTAGACCAGAGTGGCCTTGAACTCATAGAGATCCCCTTGCCTCTGCCTCCCGGGTGCTGCAATTAAAGGTGTGCGCCTCTACACCCCGCTCAGCTGGAATCTTCTAATACTTTACAGGCCTCATTTGGACAGATTTTCTGCTCTCCAAGGGGAGGCAGAATGAAGCCATCCCTGTGTTGCGGTTTCTTTTCTGGGGAAATCCTAAGAAATGCCAACATGAAGAGTGAAGGTTGGCCATCGCAGAAGCCATGACTCAGTAGTTAGGCTCATCTTCCAAGACATAGCTTAGCTCCATCTGTATACTTTTGGCTTTTCTTTCATCTTGTCCATAAATTGTGGCATTAATATGGGAAAAACAAAGTCCAGTTGAGAATTTCTCTCTCCTCAATTTTGGCCAAAATGAATTAATGTTCACTCTTCTTTCTTAATGTGGTGAGTGGTCATTTGGATTCAGTGCCAGGTTTTCATGGCCAGCGACTCTTGTAACAGTGTGTGCTGGTGGCGTATCACTGTTGGCTGTGCCCTGGTTCTCCGCACATCCTCGAAGAAGTGGCGTTTAGGCTTCTACTGCAGCTCTTCTGTTGGCTTCCACATTGAACACGTATCAAGTAAAGACCCGATGCCTGAGGAAAAAAGAAGTGATGTGAGCTTCAGCACGTAAGGAAGTCTGGGTCAGATTTGCAGGGTGGCCTGTAGACTGTAGGACCTGGAGTTTAAGATGGGCAGAGAAATGGCGGCAAGAACCACAGAGAAGGCAAGATGTGGGCAAATGTGTCCTGGGCTCCAATCCCAGGCTCATTCCTAGAATCCGTCCTTACTTCACTGTTACTTTTGTTGTCGTTGTTTGATGTTTTGTTTTTTGAGACACAGTTTCTCTGTGTATCCTTGGCTGTCCTGGAACTAGCTCTGTAAACCAGGCTGGCCTCGAACTCACAGAGATCTGCCTGACTCTGCCTTCCAAATGCAGAATCCCAAGGCATGTGCCACCACACACTGCTCACTGCTGCTTTTCCTTCCATCTTCTATCTTTTTTTTTTTTTTTTGGTTTTTCAAGACAGGATTTCTCTGTGTGTCCCTGGCTGTCTGGACTCGTTTTTTAGAGCAGGCTGGCCTTGAACTCCCAGAGATTCACTTGCCTCTGCCTCTGCCTCTGCCTCCCGAGTGCTGGGATGAAAGGTGAGTGCCACCATGCCTGGCTCACTGCTACTTTTTAAAAGACTTTATTTCTAGCCGGGCGGTGGTGGCGCACGCCTTTCATCCCAGCACTTGGGAGGCAGAGGCAGGCGGATCTTTGTGAGTTCGAGGCCAGCCTGGTCTACAAAGTGAGTCCAGGACAGTCAAGGATACACAGAGAAACTCTGTCTCGAAAAAAAAACAAAAAAAAAAGACTTTATTTCTAATTTTAATTACATGTCTGTGTCTGCATGTGAGCATATAATGTCAGTGCAGTTGTTTGTGGAGACCAGAAGAAAGTTCTGGATCTCCTGGAGCTGGGGCTACTGGCAGCTGTGAGCTGCCTGATACGGGTGCTGGGAGCTGAACTTGGCTCCTCTGTAAAAGCAATAAGTGCTCTGAACTGCTGAGTCGTCTCTCCAGCTCAGTTATCTTCATTTCTGAAGTGGTTTTATTTACTGTTTGTGTGTTGTGGTATGCGTGTGTGTGAGCATGCCTTGGTGGGTTTGCAGTGGTGGAGCTGGTTTTCTCCTTTTGTCATGGGCTTGGAGACTAGACTCAGGCTGTCATGTTTGCACGGCAAGGTTTGCTTATTACCCATTGAACCATGTTGCTGGCCCCCAATTATCTTTTAAAAATAAAATTAGTACACTCACTGGGCAAGGGTGGGGAAGCAACAGATACAGGAAAGTCGTCCTAAATAAGAGACATGAAACTGGTGGTGCAATGCCTGTAATCCCAGGACTGGAGAGGCTGCGGCTAGATTGCTTGAGCTTTGTAACCTCAAGCTTGGAGAAGTCAACAAGATCCTAAGGGCTCCTTAGCCAGTCAGGGGGATCCAGTCCAGTGAGAGAGCCTGTTTCAAAAAGGGTGGACCATGATAAATGTTGAACCATGGCCTTTGTATATGCACACATGGGTCCATGCATCTGCACACACACACACATAAATTGTACACACACAAATACTGTACACACACATATACTGCACATACACAAAAATAAGGAGGAAGAGGAAAAAGGAAATAATAGAGATAGAAAGAAATGAAAAAATGGTTTTCATTATTTTCTTTCCTTTAAGAAATGTTTACGGCTAGGCATGGTGGTACACACCTTTGATCATAGGACTTGGGAGGCAGAGGCAGGTAGATTTCTGAGTTTGGGCTAGTCTAGTTTACAGAGTGAATTACAGGACAGCCAGGGCTACACAGAGGAACCCTGTCTCAAAACAAAACAAAAAACAAAAACAAACCCACCAAAACACAGAACCAAACGTAAAAATTGAATAATAAAAAAGAGAAAGGTTTAGATACAGGATTCTGTGATTAGAATCCACAAATCTTAGATAAACTTCTGCAGTCATAGTATTAGTTCTTTTTTCTTTTTAGATAGTATCTCATGTAGCCCAGGCTGGCCTCAAACTCAATACTTAGCCAGTTTAAAAAAGAAAGAAAGAAAGAATAAGGGCACAATCACAATCATTGAAACAGAAGAAAGATTTAAAAACTAAGGATATGGGGGAGAAACACATGAATTCCCACTCCTCCCTGAACACAGAGGCATACTCCTCAGTGGTGTAGCCACTGGCAAGTTGATAAAGTAAATGAACTCCTACCCATGCTTATGCAAGCAACCCTAATTAGATGCACCAGGGTACATGGTACATGGGCACCCACACACGCACACTGACATAGACATAGGAAGGGGACTTGGGAAAAAGAAGGGGTTGGTGGAAGGAGGAGGGTGATGAGAGAGGATAATGAAGGTAACGTAATAAAATACAGTATTTATGTATGAAATTATGGAAGTAAAGAAAAATTAGTATACTACTTTTCTTAAATCTAGAGAAGTATGACAGCAAAACATTAAATAATTTCCTAGGAAAGCTGTTTTTCTAAAATTGACCACAATAAACATAGAGGACTAAAATGACTACCCTCAAAAAATCCCAAGGCCACCTCGATTCACAAGAAAATCTTCAAAACTGCTTAAAATGTTCCAGAGAGCAAAGAAAACCCCGTTGTTATTTTAAGTCACATGGGGGCTGGAGGGTCAGTGTTAGAGCACGGCTCACCGTGAGCAAGGCTCTGGTTTCAATACTCAACTTAAAGACTACAGCTTTGGGCATTTTGAAGAAACCAAGAGAGGGCAACACAGTAGCCCTGGCATGTGTTGTTTCCCACAGTTTCAGTTTCCCATGGTCATCTTCGGTCACAAATATTACATGGAAAATTGCAGCAATAAGCAATTCATAAGTAGAGATGCGATCTGACACTGTCCTGTGTGTGGATCGTCTTTTAATCAGAACACCGATGCTGCATATGTTACCAACCCAACAGCCACTTAGTAACCATCTTAATTATTAGATAAACTGTCCTGTTACCCCAGTGCTTATGTTCAGTTAACCCTTGTATAGTAGCTTAATGCTACATCATAAGGCTTACACCATTCCTATCACCTCATCTCCTCACATAGGTATTGTATCATTCTTTTTGTTCTTTTTAAGACAGGGTCTCATGGTCCAGGCTTCACCTGTGTGGTTAGCGCCACACACAAACCATCCCAGGGGCAGTTTTGATCCCCACAGGGAAGGCACAGTTTGTTGAAAAGAGAGCAAGGACCTCTGTAATGAGATAGGGAACAGGGTGGGGGAAAAAACCCAACAAATGTTTCCAGGATACCCAAAGAGCTAATCAGAGAGAGAAGAGCTAATCTCAGTATCTTATACCAATTCTGGATTGGCTTTCTCCATTGCCCCCTTCTATTCTATGCAGCCCCCACCTCTCCAGTGCCACTTACATTCAGGTCTGAAAACACTGAAAATAGAACTGTCTATGAGGTGACATTGGCAGTGCTCATCCGAGCACTGCTGAGAGAGAGAAAGCCCTGGTCCAAGGTCACATTCTGTTCACCATCTGTATTGTTAAATATGTAGACACATGAGCCTATTATTTTCTGTGTTGGGGCTCTGAATGGAGTTCTCTGAAACCCACTCATTAGATTGCTTCCCTAGGCTGTTTTCTTGTAGGGAGAGTGTTTTAGTCAGAAACTGAAATGCTTAGTAGCCCTGGCTTATGGTGTGAATTAATCCATCAGCATTCTTTTGTTTACATGAATTTCTGACTCATTGCATCTGCAAAAGCTCTTGTGTAAGCTTGTGTGTCTGAGGAGCGCAGAAGTCCTGGTGCTTTCATGATATCTAATAATCTGTGAATCTGTGAGCAAAGAGGTTGCCATGCATACAACCCATCACCCAATTCTTGGGTATTAGTTTGAGGCCTCAGTATCTTATACCAGAATAGCACTGCACGCTATGTTCATTCCTGATACTGATACAGCTGGGTCAGGGCTGACACAACATTCTTCTTTAGATTCAACATCTCTTGCTGTCAGCCTCATGATCTGCCTAGCAGCCCTTCTGGTCTTAGATGAACAGATGTTTCATCTACAAAAAGGGACATCCAAGTATTTGTAAGAAACTTTGCTTATCCTTATTAGTCATAGTGAATATGTAAACGAAAGCAACAGGTAATTCTTTTTAGTTAATCAATTTTTTGTTTTTTTGAGACAAGGTTTCTCTATATAATAGCCCTGACTGTCCTGGAACTCACTCTGTAGACCAGGCTGGCCTTGAACTCACAGAGATCTGCCTGCCTCTGCCTCCCCGAGTACTGGGATTAAAGGTGTGTGCCACCACGCCCGGCTGCAACAGGTATTTCATGTCTAAAATTTAAAAGTTCAGCTGGGGATGGTGGCATATTCCTGTAACTCCAGCATTTTAGGATGCTGAGGCATAACTGCTACTTTAATGCCAGCTGAAGCCCATAGCAAGTTTCAAACCAGCTTTGGGCTACATAGCAAGACCCTGTTCAAAAATCCACCACAGTGCAGAAAGGGAGTAGTTAAGACAATACAATAAAAATACCTAATAATTAGCGGAGAGCACTTGAGGGGCATAGAATAGGGTGTACTCCATATTTTGCGGTTCTGGGGATG
The DNA here is from genome assembly GCA_907164525.1 of Lophiomys imhausi. Lineage (NCBI taxonomy): Eukaryota > Metazoa > Chordata > Mammalia > Rodentia > Muridae > Lophiomys > Lophiomys imhausi. The sequence goes on along the minus strand of CAJQZJ010031900.1, from coordinate 6,170,973 downwards.
GGATCCATTATTTCATCTCATATTAAAATTATTCATTCCTAGCCGGACGTGGTGGCGCACGCCTTTAATCCCAGCACTTGGGAGGCAGAGGCAGGCGGATCTCTGTGAGTTCAAGGCCAGCCTGGTCTACAAGTTTGAGTCCAGGACAGCCAGGGCTACACAGAGAAACCCTGCCTCAAAAAACCAAAAAAAAAATTATTCATTCCTAAACATGTGTGGATATGTCCCATTCAAGGCCATATATCTTCTAGTTTGTGCTTCATTTCTACATTCCTTTCTCTCTCTCTCTCTCTCTCTCTCTTTCTGTTCCTGGCACAATGCCTTGCATACAACAGACAGGTACCTGAACTTTTTTTTTTTTTTTTTTGGTTTTTTCGAGACAGGGTTTCTCTGTGTAGCTCTGGCTGTCCTGGACTCGCTTTGTAGACCAGGCTGGTCTCGAACTCACAGAGATCCGCCTGCCTCTGCCTCCCGAGTGCTGGGATTAAAGGCGTGCGCCACCACTGCCCGGCTGGTACCTGAACTTTTTTGGTAATAAAATTCCAGCCAAAAGGCAGTCATTATGTCTTTCCTCATTTATTTCCAGCTCCAGAAGAAAGAGACCCACATACATAGCAAAGCATATCTTTGCATTTTATAATTGCATTTTATAAACATTTCTGAAATCTCATTGTTTATTTTTAGGGTAGATCCCAAACAAAAGAAGAATCAGCGGAGTTCTAGCCCAATGAGCAATAAGTGGCGTCACTCAAACTTTGAAGGGTTTATGTCCTTTATGTGTTTCTTTTAAAAACATGATAAAATATGCATAACATAAAACTGATCTTTGAAATAGTTTTCAAGGGTACTATTCAGTGTCATTGACACATTACAATGTTATGTAACCATCACATATCCTTAGCTTCTAATTTGATTCTGAGGGTTCATACTGTAGATGTGTACTAGCTTATGTCCTCATTTCCAGAAGATAACTGAAATGTTCAGGAGTGATGATGAGAAATCATATTTATAACTTGTTCTCAAAATGAATATATATATAAGGAGGGAGGAAGGGGAGGCCAGGATGTGGTTTAGTGATAGAGCACTTGCCTAACATATTTAAAGAAAGGATGATAAGGCAAATGATATAAAATATTAACAATTGGGACTTTGGGTGAAGCATAGGAATGAGTGATTTTGTGAAAATTTTAAAAGATTTTATTTTTATGTGTATGAGTGTTTGCTTTTGTACTGTGTTTCATGTAAAACTTGTACCTGCAGAGATCAGAAGTGGGAGTCAGATCCTCTGTTAAGTGGAGTTTGGATTGTTATATTGCTTCTCGACCTTTTGGCTAAGGTCAAGTGGATTGTTATAAGCCATCATGTGGTTGCTAGGAACTGGACTCTAGTCCTCTGTAAGAACAACAAATGCTCTTAACTACCGAGCCATCTCTGCAACCTCCATTTTGTGTAATTTTTGTAACTTTACTATCAACTTGAAATAACTTGGAAATAGTAAAAACATCACTTTTTCAAAAGACAGTTTTGGCATGTGTGAAAATATTCAAGTTAAGTGAAATATGTAGATTACTAAACAAATGTGCAGTATAAATTTTGTTGACTGCATATATTTAGTTAGATATATTGCTCATGCATGGTTAGTTCAAAAATATAGTTCAAATATATTTTAGGAGCATAAAAAAGTAACAATTGTCATCTGTTGGTAAGAAATAGCTATGCCCAACTTAGAATAAAAGAAAGTTGGCAAGAATTTGTGTACCAGATATCAAGACCTACTTTAAAGGTACAGGGATTGGGTGGGGATTGGAGAAATGGCTCAGTGGTTAAGAGGACTGGCTCTTTCCCGAGACTCAGGTTCAACTCCCAGCACCAACACAGCAGCTAACAATGATCTGTAACTCTCAGGGCATGGTGGCACATGCTTTTAATCCCAGCACTTGGGAGGCAGAGACAGGCGGATCTCTGTAAATTCCAGGCCAGTCTGGTCTACAAAGTGAGTCCAGGACAGTCAGGGATACATTGAGAAAGCCTGTCTCGAAAAACAAAAATCAAACAAAGGAACAAAACAATTATGTGTCACTCAAGCCCCGGGGTCACACAAATGCCCTCTTCTGGCCTCCTCCAGCACTGCATGCATGTGGTACACAGACATACATGCAGAACCATCTACACACATAAAATTTAAAAAATAATAATTCTTAAAAGAAAAAAAATGTACATAAATTTGGGCTGAAGAGATGGCTTAGCAGTTAATTTCACTGGTTGGTCTTCCAGAAGACCTAGGTTTAATCCCCAGCACCCATATGGTGGCTTACAACCCTATGTAACTCTAACCATAAGAGATCTTCTGCCCTCCAAGGGCACCAGGTATGCCTGTGGTGCAAAGAGATGTCTACAGACAAAAAAACAGTGCACATAACAAAATTTTTAAAACCCACAAATGTTACATTTGTTAAATACATTTATTAAAAGTCACCTGGCTGTAATTATAGGAAAATCAGGAAATCCTCAGATGCCAAAGATAAAAGAGGAACTGAAAAGATCAGCAAAGTTGAGAGCTGCTGAGAATCTCCCCATAAAGATCTGTGGTTCTGGATATCTTTCTTGGGAGTTTTTGGTTTGGGGGTCTGGGGCCTTTCAGAGATAAAAACTGATCATCACAGCATGAAGTGGAAACCCTTAAAATATTATCTAATAAATAATATTTAGTAATCTGGAAGGCCATATTACTAATAAAAATTATGTACTACAAGGAAAGTTCTCTCTGCTTGGTTGTGAAGAAAGGACTAACATTTGTTAACATTAATAAACAGTAATGATTTGGAAAGGGCACCTATGTGAGACGAGCTCTTCCCTTAGAATGTGAAACTTCAAGCTTGCTAAGACCATCAGGGATGCCCACAATTTGACTCCTGGATCTTGACAAACCAAGTACTAATCCAATGGGACAGCACTAGCAACACCCCATTCCATTGAAAGAAGTGCCACACACAAACATATTCATAGAAATAATTGACTGTAAAAAAAAAAAAAAAAACAAAAAAAGCCACCCCCCAAAAAAAAAAAAAAAAAAGGGCTGGAGAGGTGGCTGAGAGGTTAAGAGCACTGGCTGTTCTTCCCAAGGTCCTGAGTTCAATTCCCAGCAACCACATAGTGGCTCACAGCCATCTACATTGAGATCTGCCCGGGCATATATGTAGAGCAAATACTGTATACATAATAAATAAAAAATGTTTTAAAAAAAAAGCCACCAGGGAAACAAGTCAACACTAAAATATGTGAAATAAGTAAACCCGAATGAAAACAAATGTACAAAGACCCCGAGGAGGACGCCAAACCTTTAAGAATAAGGCACAAACCACTGCTCTTAAAAATGGAGTCACTTCTCCAACTCCAACATTTGTGTTTGCAGTAGGAACTGTTACAGATGAGTTTCATTTGCTTCCTTGTGAGACCCAGAAATCCTCATATTTTTATAAGCTTATTAAACATTATTTCAAAAATAAAAATGTTGAGCTGGGGAGATGGTTTAGTGGGTAAAAGCACTTGTTTTCTACAGAAGCTTGACTATTTGAATTTTGGATTTCCAGAACCCACAGAAAAGCCAGAGGCAGTAGTGTAATCTCAGAACACCCCTACCAGGAGATGGGAGGCTGAAACAGAGAATCTACAGAAGTGCTTGAGTATCCAGCCCAGTTTACACAGCATTAGAGAGAACTTGTTTCAGACAAGATGGAAAAGTGAGGACCAATTCCTACCTGGAAGTTGTCATCTGACCTCTACACTTTTATCATGGTACACACCCACCTACATTCATTCCCATGAATAACACCAATAAAAAAATTAAATGTCCATTCTTACAATTTGTTTTCAATAGAACTATTGAGTAAGTCAAATAATCTCTTGGACATTTAATGAATGATCATCCAGCACTTTTTTAGAGCTGACAAGGATATCAATGTTTCCAAATACAAACTGGCGAAGAACCTGGTCTTGGACTCTTTCCTTCTTGTCAAATGCCTTTGTTTTGTGTCTAGGCTTCTTTTTCATCCCGCTAAGGACATGACCTTTGCTTTGGAGCACATCACTTACTTGCTAACTGGGTTTACATAGACAGAGCCTGTTTGGTTGATCCTAGCTTACTCCTTCATTACTTTGCCCATTTGCAACATCATCGTGTTGTAATTGAGATCTCCTTTCTTGAGAACAAAAGGCCACGTACAATAAGGCAGTCATATTTGATAAGTAGCTGTGGCCTGGATTATTCATTCAATACATATTTATTGCTAACCTACTATGTTTCAGGCCCCATTCAACTATGGAAGACAAATAAGACAGTCAGGGACCATTTTTTCATGAAGATTATGATGACAACAAACAAAAGAATTTCGTGAGCATTCAGCTCCATTTTGAGAACACAAAGAAAGACAGGATTCCTGATATCTCTGGCAAACAGTTAAGGCACAGTACTAAACAAAATTTAATTAAATAAAGTATGGACTTTAGGTGTCAATACGTTAGTAGATACTTAGTAGTAGTAGATTGCCTAAGAGGCTGCCCAGTTAAGAATTCCTGAAGAGGGGCTGTATCTAAACGTGGATAGGGTAGAGAAGAGGGACTTTAGAAACTGTGAGACCATCCTCCAGCACTCATATTTTAGGAGGTGGTAATTATGCATGTGTAGTTTGCTTTTCTCTGTCAAGCTATCCTACTCAGTTACTGTACTAGTTTTGTCCGATAGTGCACTGTACAAGAATTCAGCTTTTAAACTTGTGTACATAGAATTAGCTATTGTGAATAACTTCATTTTTTAAAATTACATTTATTTTGTGTGTGTGTGTGCGCATGCATGATCAGCGGGCAGTTTTGGGAAGTCAGTTCAATCCACCATGAGGTTCCTTGGGGGTCGTACTGAGGTCCTCAGGTTTGGGGGCAAGTGCCTTTACTTGCTGAGCCCTCTCACCGGATCCTCAACTTCACAGTTTTAAAGTGGGTTTGTTTGTTTGGTTTTTGGTTATTGTTTTCCTTAGTTTTGGAATTAATTTCCTGAGTCCAATCAGTACTCTCTTGAGTTTAGCTAATTCTAACTTCTGTGCAAATACAAGTCAATCTGATTCTGCAGAAGTTTCTCAATCATCTAAAGCAGGCTGTTTCTCTATGAAAGTTCAGTGGAAATTCCCCCTCCCCAAACTGATTCTATAAATGACTGTGTTATAAACCCCATTGTTGCATATTCACGGTGTACCAGAAACCAGACTTAAGGACTTAACTTTTGGAGCCCTAGTGCGCCACCACAAGGTAGGTTCCCTGGGAGAAGGGCGCAAGAAGCACACAGGAGGCTGACTACGCGGGAGGACTGCGTCTTCATCGAAGAGTGCCTGTTCATGTGGGAACGGGTAACCCTGGGAGAAGGTTCGCCATCCGACATAGGGCCCACACAAGCCCAGATCAACCAACAGGCTTCAAAACTATCCCAGGAGAGCACGGGAACCACCGGGCTGGTGACTGCTTTCGAAACCCCACACCGAGTCTTCCTACCTCAGCTGGTACTACTTTGTCTGACAGAAAATTACAAGCTACGCGCACCTAGGATCTGAAACTGCTCGAAGCCACGCCTCCTAAGAACCGGACGCACCGGTACGAGCTACAGGACGACCATATAAAGGGCGGGGCCTCAGTGAAAACTATAGCCCCCAGAATGCAGCGCGGAGCTTCCGGTTTCCGGCAAGAGGACCAGAGTGAGTGTTTACACCGGCGGCACTTTGCGGCCGGGTTCCTTCCGCGGGACGGGTGAGGGCGCTGGGCCCCTTGGGCGCGCGGGGCTCTCGTGGGTCTGGAGTAGCTAACTGGTCCCACGGGAGAGGTGGGGTTGTCAACAGTGTCCCTACTCACGACTAGGTATCTGTGACCTTGGGCCAAGTGTCTTCGGCTCTCTGAATCTTGATTCCTGATCTGTAAAATATGGATGATGATGCCTGCCCCAAGGGACAGTCGTGAGGATCGAGATCTGTATACAAAAGACCAACTCCTTCCTCGCTTTAAACCTGAAGGTGGACAGTACCTTGAGGTCTGCTGAGTCACGTCACGGCTTTTTCTTAGCCTTGTCGCTACCACAAGAGGCTTCTTTGGGAGTGGTGTCTATAACAAAGACTTTCTTTCAGTGCAAGGCTCTTGCACCCTTTGACGTTTTATTTTGAGGGCATTCATATATGCCAGGCTTGGGGACAGTGAATTAGAAAAGCTCTAGTTTTGGATTCCAAGGCTTTCAAGAATTAGGGGGCATAAGTATGGGGGTAGGGGTTAGAAATTGAGAAGTAAATAAGTTTTACAAGGAAAAAACAGCAAAGAGAAGATAGCTTTTTTTTTAGGCTGGCATCTGGTAATGAAGCTGGCTGGCTGGCCACATGTCCTCAAAACTGTTCATTTGTGTTGCTCTTTTGCCTTGAGGGAACAGGGACGTGTGACCAAGAGAAGAATAAGAGGGCATGGGAACAGTGTGCTTGTGTGGGTCTTGGTAGGAGTTTGCTAAGAGGCCAAAAAGGGAAGAGAATTTACATGCAAAGACAGGAAGTGAGCAGAGGTATATATGATGGACACCTTTATAATGAGGTATACTTATCTGTTGTTTTAAGGGGCAGAGCTGGGGTCTTTTGAAGAAAGCTGGTAATCCAGGCTGTGGAGTTAACACCTGTTTATAGAGGTGTTTTGGAGTCAGTAGAGGTGTTTTAAGCAGTTAAGTTTGTCAGATCTGTGTTTTAGCAATAAGACATTGGGTGCCGCTATAGATTTTTTTTTGTTTTTTTTTTTGTTGTTGTTGTTTTTGAGACAGGGTTTCTCTGTGTAGCCCTGGCTGTTCTGGACTCACTTTGTAGACCAGGCTGGCCTCGAATTCACAGAGATCCGCCTGCCTCTGCCTCCTGAGTGCTGGTATTAAAGGCATGCGCCACCACGCCCAGCCGCTATAGATCTTTAATACAGGGATGCAAGAAAGGCAAGTGCTTGTTAAAGCTGTTGTTATAGCTAAACCAAAAGTTTATAAGAAGAAAACCAGAAATCAGTGTGTAAAAGGGAGAGGGCTGGGTGATCCTGCTTGAACCTCACAACATTCCTATCCAATTGGTTGGTCTTTTGTGTCCACTAGAAAGGTAAGGAAACTGAGGCATAGAGAAATTCCCTGCTGTCCACTATAAAAAGATTAAAGAGAGGACACTAGGTTCTACTTTGAGCCTCCTAATGTTACACCTTGTGCTTCTTGTAGCAGTATTGCACTGCAGTTATCTTTCATTTATTCTGGTTGCAGGAAGGAGGTGAGGAGGAGGACAGTGGTTTGTCCTTTAACCATTAACGCCTTCTTGTTTTACAGGGAGGAAGAGAGAGCGTGAAAGAGAGAGGATGTCTCTCTCAGACTGGCATCTGGCGGTGAAGCTGGCTGACCAGCCGCTTGCCCCCAAATCTATTCTTCAGTTGCCTGAGACAGAACTGGGAGAATATCCGCTAGGGGGCTATAGCATTTCATTTCTAAAGCAGCTTATTGCTGGCAAGCTCCAGGAATCTGTTCCAGACCCAGAGCTGATTGGTGAGTCTTTGTGGGCTGGAGCTGAGTTGCTGCTCTGACCTCTGGGAGAAGAGTTAAAAAAGTAAATTAAGGGCTTGTGGTTTGTTGCCTCACTCCAGAGTAAGCTTTACATGAGTAGAAACACAAAACATGACAAAACAATTGTCTGCCTTTTTAGTGAACTACTACTTCATTATAGACGTTGTTGAGGTCTTTCTCTGAGAGAACAAAATTAGCAAAGACTTACTGATGAGACAAGACTCCTCAATCTATCACATAAGACTTAAGGGATAATTAGAAGGATTTATGTTTGTCTTAATGGCTGATTAAAGGGAAAGCAGCAAAATAGGAAATGAGGTTGGCAGGGCATTCTAGTGAGGAAGGAGGGATTTAAGTATAGTATAGTCAAATTAGATTACAAATGTAATTCATGATAGCCAAGGGTTCCACCTGGTGAAAGTATCACAGATGGACTAGGTTCATCCATTATAGTCATTACATCCCCCCATTTATTTGGATTAGGCACCCTTTACAGTATTAAGCTCTAGAGTTCTGTGGATATATTTCTTCAATAAGCATTTGTACTTGATGGAGTTGTTAAAAAGTGTTGAGTTTTTTTGTTTGTTTTTGAGACAGGGTCTCATTTTGTATTCCTGGCTGGCCTGGACCTTACTCTATAGACCAGGCTGGCCCAAACTCACCACTTACCTCTGCTTCCTGAGTGCTGGGATAAAAGGTGTGTGCCACCACATCTGGCCCAAATGTACTTTTTTTTTTTTTTTTTTTGAGACAGGGATTTTCTTTGTAGCCCTAGCTCCCTGGAACTCACTCTGTAGACCAGATTGGCCTTGAACTCACAGAGATCCACCTGCCTCTGCCTCTGCCTCCAGAGTGCTGGGATTAAAGGAATGTGCCATCATGCCTAGCCATTAACAGACAGTTTCAAACTGCCACGTGGGTGCTGGGACTTGAACCTGGGTCCTTTGGAAGAGCAGCCAGTGCTCTTAACCACTGAGTCATCTCTCCAGCCCCCCAAAATCTAATTCTTTTTTTTTGTTTTGTTTTGGTTTTTCGAGACAGGGTTTCTCTGTGTAACAGCCCTGGCTGTCCTGGACTCACTTTGTAGACCAGGGTGGCCTCGAACTCACAGAGATCCGCCTGCCTCTGCCTCCCGAGTGCTGGGACTAAAGGCGTGCGCCACCACCGCCCGGCTCAAAATCTAATTCTTAATATCCCCCAACACACACAGGGACTGACTATCAAATCCAGAGCCTTTGTATATCCTAGGAAATCAGACTGCCTCTGAGCTGTACCCAAAGCCTGTTCATATTTTTTTTTCAATTTTAAAGCAAGATCTTAATAAATTGCCCAGGCTAGCCTCAAATTTGCTTCAGCCTTTCAAGTAATCCCACATATCTGGGATTATAGATATGTGCCACTGCACCAGCATACTATCTTCTCTATGTGTGAGGTGCATGCATGTGAGTGTGCAGGAGTATATATGTACTCATGCATGTATATGAAGAGACCAGAGCAGGACATCAGAAGTTCTTTTGTCTGACTCCACTTTATTGTTTTGAGACACAATCTTGCACTGAGCCTGAAGCTTCCAGTTTGGATTAGGCTGCTTGGCCAGCAAGTTCTTTATGTCAGCTTGCCTCTGCCTTCAGCCACTGGTGTTACAGGCATGTGCAGCCATGCCTGGCTTTCTGTGTGGGTGCTGGGGGTTTGAACTCAGGTCCTCAGGGTTGCAGAACAAGTACATTTACCCACTGAGCTGTTTCCCTAGCCCCTGAGAGCTGTCTAAAATAAGATTCTCAGGGGACAGAAACCAAATTGCTTCGAGAAACAAAATATAAATGGGCAGTTTTTTTGTTTGTTTAGTTTATTTTTTTGTTTTGTTTTCTTTTTATTTTTTTTTCAAGACAGGGTTTTTCTGTGTATTCATGGCTGTCCTAGACTCACTTTGTAGACCAGGCTAGCCTTGAACTCACAAAGATCGTCCTGCCTCTGCCTCCTGAGTGCTGGGATTAAAGGCATGTGCCACCATGCCTGGCAATTACAGACAGCTGTGAACTTCCATTTGGGTGCTGGGATTTGAACCCAGGTCCTTTGGAAGAGCAGCCAGTGCTCATAACCACTGAGCCATCTCTCCAGCCCCCTTTTTGTTTTTTTAGATTTGATCTACTGTGGCCGGAAGCTAAAAGATGACCAGACTCTTGACTTCTATGGTATTCAGCCTGGGTCCACAGTGCATGTTCTCCGAAAATCTTGGCCTGAGCCTGATCAGAAACCTGGTAAGTGAGGATTTGTCCTTAGTTAGATGGGCAGAGCTTCCTAGTATCACCAAGGGAAGACCCTATGTAATCTTTTTTTTTTTGTTTTGTTTTTCTTGTTTTTCGAGACAGGGTTTCTCTGTGTATCCTTGGCTGTCCTGGACTCACTTTGTAGACCAGGCTGGCCTCGAACTCGCAAAGATCCGCCTGCCTCTGCCTCCCAAGTGCTGGGATTAAAGGCATGCGCCACCACCGCCTGGCTGACCCTATGTAATCTTAAGATACAGTCCTGGGTGCAACAAAGGGCTGATACACTGAGATGGTGACAGGAGCTATATTTATCCTTACTGGATTAGATCCCACTGACAGAGTTAAGTTGTGACATTGTTATTGCCAACACCACTAATAACAGATGTATTTTTTTACTTAATAAGTTCATTAAGCATTGTTTTCTAACCATATAGGGAGTATGAGTCTATTTAAACTCTTTAGATTAACAGTTGATTTCTCAGTAAACTTTATATCCTGTTATTATTGCTGTGCTCATTAGACAAAAGGCAGAAACTAACCTTATTTTTGTAATGCTACAGTTTGTTCTTGTGTGAGCAAATCTTCCCACAACCTCCCTCAGGTGACGATTTGTTGAGTAAGCTCACTACCTCTGCTGAGCTGATAACTTATTTCTAGAAAATACTCCAACAGCATGCACGTAACTCCTGAAGAAACTATATAAAACCTAAAGCCTTTTTAGTTTATTAATAGAAAGTGCTGCTTGGAATTTACAATTTAGATTTTTGTGTTTGTGTTTTAAAAGCGTTTCCATGTATAAACCTAAGCTATGTAAAAGAGGTCAGCTTTGTTAAACTAGCAGTTTGAGATATTTTTATTTTGTTTGTGTCTGCTATGAGTAGTTATCAATTTGAAAGTTATCTTTTCAGTTCTAAACATAAAACAAAAACATCTTTTGTGTCCATATGGGAAGTGAGAGAGGGAAGCAGCCCAACATTCAAGGATCGGTTTGATACTCACAGCCAGGCTTTGGAGTTATGCTGTTATAGGGTTCACTGTTACCAGACAAGAGCATTCTGAGACCATCATGGATCAAGTGAGAAATAAGATCCTTACCATTTCCAAACAGACAAAGCCCACTCATTGTCCAAACACACAGGAAATCACACATCCCTTCACCCTGGCCGATGAGAGTCACCGCTGCCTCTACCACTTACAGCTTTCACCTTGCTCTAGTTTGCCTTTCTTTTCAAACTAAGCTATTAAAAGCCTAGTCATAGCCCGGCAGTGGTGGCACACACCTTTAATCCCAGCACTTGGGAGGCAGAGGCAGGAGGATCTCTGAGTTCAAGGCCATCCTGGTCCACAAAGCAAGTCCAGGACAGCCAGAGCGGTTAACAGAGAAACCCTGTCTCAGAAAAAATAAAAACCAAAACAAAAATACAAAACAACAAAAAAAAGCCTAGTCATAGCAAAACTGTGTTTTCCCCAGAATCATCCAGCAAAGCCCAGATGCTCTGACGTTTCTAATATACTCTGATAGAGATGCCTCACACTTCTTGTGGTGTATATTCTCCTTTATGTACTGAGCATTGAAGCAGATACACGTCTTGTTTAGATACACAGCTGTCTTTCTTTCTGCTCTTCAACTAGAGGGCGTTGACTGAAGAAAATGAGTGGTTATGGTTTCTGCAAACTAGTTTTGTTTTTTTCCCCTTCAGTATCTTACTTAATCAGGACATGGTAGATAATACTGTAGCATTTTATAGATGAAAAAAAGATAAGAAGGATACTTATTCAAGGTCACGTCATTAAAATGAATGTTAGGACTAGCATATAAACCCAGATTATTTCTGGCTTAGAAGCTTTTGTGTTGTCTTCTGGCCTGACTGCCTTTCTTTCCCAAAGGGTGTTACATAGACACCCTTTACTTTTAGCAGATTGTGCCTTGGGATATTCAGAGCCTTTTTCTCCCCACATTATCTGCAAGTTCACTTTTGAAACAAATGGTATTTTTATTGGGAGGTGAATGTAAATTTAGTTCTGGAAAGAAAAAAAAATTTTTTTTGAGACAGGGTTTCTCTGTGCAATAGCCTCGGCTGTCCTGGACTCACTTTGTAGACCAGGCTGCCCTTGAACTCGAGGTCTCCCTGCCTCTGCCTTCACAGTGCTGGGATTAAAGGCATGTGCCACCACGCCTGGCTTGGAAATAATTTTTTTTTTTTTTTTTGGTTTTTTCGAGACAGAGTTTCTCTGTGTATTGTTGGCTGTCCTGGACTCACTTTGTAGACCAGGCTGGCCTCGAACTCACAAAGATCCGCCTGCCTCTGCTTCCCAAGTGCTGGGATTAAAGGCGTGCGCCACCACCGCCCAGCTGGAAATAATTTTTTTAAATGATAGTACTTTAGATATTTTCTCCTGCAGCATTATTCTTCCAAAAGGAGATGAATTTGATGATATACTTCTGTAGTCATAGAATAACAGGTCAAAGGAAGACGGTTGCTCACTGAAGGCCCACCTGGTTTAAATAGTAAGACTGACCCAAAACAGCAGGAATGAAACAAACAACAGCACCCCACACTAGAGCTGCACATTTCAGTAGGAGGACCGGCCAGCCTCTCTTTTTCCACGTGGGTCACTTTGGGGGTCTCCATTGCAGGTTGCTGTTTCCTTAGGCTGTCACTTTATTTTATATATATATATATTTAGGCAGGTCTTGATTTTATAGCCTAGAACTCGTAATTTTTCCTCTCCTTCCAAAGGCCAGGATTAGAAGTATATGCTACCAAACTCAACTTAATTTTATTTTATTTTTTTCTTGGCAGTGCTGGGGACAAGCATTCTACTATTGAGCCACACTCTCAGCCAAGCATCTTACCTTAGCTTTCCATTTGAACAGCACTAATACTCTGGGCTCCAGCCACAAAAAGCAATCTGATATTCCTTCAGATTACCTCATTCTCATTCTCTCATGCCTTCCTATAGTTTCACATAGACTTTGAAGACCTTCTTCCAATAAGCATGTACTCTGCCTTAAGTTCCCCTCTGGAGGGCCTCCCAGGAGACAGCGTAGGTCCTAGCCTTACTCATCTTGATGGCTAGCCCCTTTACTAGTGTCCTTGTCTCTGCCCAGGACCTCCTCAGTATGGCATTTTATAATTGTATGTTTGTGTGTTGGATTTAGTTTCATTTCTCCTACTGCCTCAAGAGTTTTTAATGGGCAGGACTCTTATTTTTCGTGTGATTTGCCCAAAGCTAGATACAAGATAAATGCCTGGTTTGTTCAGTTTGTTTAATGAATGAGTTAGTTAATTCACTTGTGGTGTCTTTTTTTCAAAAGAGACAGCCTCGTGGTCATGCTCACATGACTGCTGCCCTGCAGCCCAGGCGTACAGTTGACTTTGCTTTGAGGGTAGTGTCTAGAAAGTCAGATGATGTAGCCTAGATTATCCCAAGTTCACCACACCACAGTGTGACCCGGGTGAACTTCCTACCTGTCCCTATCCCTCAGACTCCCTCCCCTGTGAAACAAGTGGTGACAAGTGACTAAGTGCGGCCTGGAGCACTGCCAGGCTTCCCTGGATGTGGACCACTGTGTCCAGAAATCAAGACAAGTTGCTGTTGCCACATGAGAAAAGTGTGTTCAGAGCTTTCAAGTGCCTTGTACTTAGTCCTTACTGGGATTCCTTTTATTGTGATTTAGTTTTTATTTACTGTCTATTTGTGGTGCTTAGGACCAAACACAGGGCTTAGCACAGGTTGTTAGCACATGCTTTACCTAGCCCAATTTTTGTGTCTTTTTTTTTTTTTTTAGTTTATTTATTACTTCAACTTACATCTCCATCACAGTCCTGTCCCTCCACCCCTCCCAGCTCCACCCTCCCACTCTCTCCCCCTTCTCCTACTTATCCTACTACTCCGGTGTGGGGTGCCTTCACATATCAGGCCCCATCAGTTCATTGGACACATGAGGGCTAAGAGCTTCCCCTTCACTGGGGCCTACATGTCAACTCCACTAGAGGGAAGTGTCCCACTAACGGGTAGCAAAGATCATGTTTCTGTTCCTTTGGACCTGTTGATTGTAGGATAGTTATCCTGTACTAAATGGCTAAAATCCAGTTATAAGTGAATACATGCATGTGTATCATTCTGGGTCTGGGTTAGCTCACTCAGGATGAGCTTTTCTAGTTCTACCCATTTAGTTGCAAATTGCATGATTCCTTGTTTCTGAGAGCTGAGTAGTATTCCATTGTGTACACAGTTTTTACCTATTGTTTGGGTGAAGGACATCTGGGTTGTTTCTAGTTTGTAGCTATTACAAATAAGACTGCTGTGAACATAGTTGAGGAGATGTCCTTGTGGTTTGGTGAGGAATCTTTTGGATGTATACCCAGGAGTGGTATAACTGGGTCTTGAGGCAGAGCTATTCCAAGTTTTCTTTTTCTTTTTTTAATTTTTTGAGACAGGGTTTCTCTGTGTAACAGCTCTGGTTGTCCTGGACTCGCTTTGTAGACCAGGCTGCTGTTGAACTCACAGAGATCCACCTGCCTCTGCCTCCCAAGTGCTGGGATTAAAGGCATGGGCCACCACACCCGGCTTATTCCAAGTTTTCTAAGATGTCGGCCAGACTGATGTCCACAATGGTTGTACAAGTTTGCACTCCCACCAACAATGGAGGAGTGTTCCTCTTTGTCCACAATCTTGCCAGCATATGCTGTCATCTGAGTTTTTGAACGTAGCCATTCTGACAGGTATGAGATGGAATCTCAGAGTCTTCTTGAGTTTCATTTCTCTGATGATTAAGGATGTTGAGCATTTCTTCAACTGTCTCTCTGCTGTTAGAGATTCCTCTTTTATGAATTCTCGGTTTAGCTCTGTACCCCATTTTTTGATTGGATTATTTGTTTTTTTGGTGTTTAATTTCTTTTATATCTTTTTATGAATCAAAATAAGAAATCAGGAGCTGGAGAGATGACTCAGAGGTTAATAGCACTTTCTGTTCTTCCAGAAGACCCTGGTTCAATTCCCAGCACCCACATGTAGCTCACAACAAACTATAATTGCAGTTCTAGGGAATCTGGTAGCCAGGCACTCACATGGTGCACAGACATACATGTAGGCAGAACACTCATACACATAGAATAATAAAAGATAAATAAAAATAATAAACCTAAACTGTTTAGAATTTATAGAAATTCTGAATATTATAGAATTCAAAATATTATTACAAATATTACAGAAATTCAAAAGAAAACACAGAAGAAAGAACTACCCATGGGCCTGTCCCTCTAAGAAAATGTTATTTTTTTTTTTTAAAGATTTATTATGTATACAGTGTTCTGTCTGCAGGTATATCTGCAGGCTAGAAGAGGGAACCAGATTTCATTATGGATGGTTGTGAGCCACTATATGGTTGCTGGGAATTGAACTCATGACCTCTGGAAGAGCAGCCAGTGCTCTTAACCGCTGAGCCATCTCTCCAGCCCAAAAATGTTATTCTTTATCTTGTTCCTTACAGCCTTGGACCATATGCAGACTGACATATTTTGCATAGTTTTACCAGAGAATGCACATCCAACTTTGTGTTCCATTTCTTTCTCTTAACATATTGTGTCAGCATAGTGTTATATCATTAAGATGGCTTGGAGTGCACTTATTTTAAGCTTCTACATAAGAGTTCATTGAATTGATTATACAGTCTTTCTTTTCAAATTTAAGAAGTCTAGAATTTCTGCAATAGGTTGTTGATCAGAAAAGCCTCTTTCATGTGACAAGATCTCCCTCTGTTGGAACTTCGTTTGTTCTATGTACTGAAGATAATTCATTGAGCATGCAGATTTCACATTTGGGGCACAAGTGAGTCTCTCTGAGATGGTGCTCACAGTCTTAGAGAGTAATAGGGGAGGGATTCTGTAGACCAGGTTGCACCTGGTCAGACGCTGAAATGATGTTGCCACATTTGTGGTAAAGACAGAGCCTGGGCTGTAGGATAACCAAGTGTCCTGTCCTCCAGAACCTGTGGACAAAGTGGCTGCCCTGAGAGAGTTCCGGGTCCTGCACACTGCCCTGCACAGCAGTTCCTCCTACAGGGAGGCGGTGAGTTTGAGCCAAGACCATAGGAGATGATGTGAATGCTGGTTGTTGTTTAGCGTGGGAGCTGACAGCACATTGCCATGGCAACCAAGAGTTCCTCTGGGAGTTTTTGCCATGTCTGTGAGCCTCAGTAGGCTCCTGTCTTTCCCCAGAGAGCCTGTCTCAGTCAGGCATTGGTTGTTGACTCCCTATGATGGTAATTACACAGCCTCTCCTCAGTCTGGCCTCATGGACTGAATATGGTTACAGCTACAGAATCTGTACAACTTTTCTGATGAGAGTCTGATCTTTGACTTTTGGTGAACTGCCTATTGTTTCTTCAGTGTGGATTTCCCCAATGGAGAAATGAGCTGTTGACAGGCAGAATTAATACAGCAGCAAACTTCCTTCCTAATGTATACAGCTGTGAAGTAGATATTATATGGAGATTGGAAAGAGCTTTGGGGACCTGGAGAAATTGTTATTGAACTTGTGATGAAAGCATTTGTTTTAGGAGTATTGCAAATAGGAATGGTGGGAGGAACCACAGAGATTGTGTTCCACTGTGGTGGAATGTATACAAGCATTCTATACAAGGATTCAAAGGGAAGACAAGAAGAGTGGGCACTTGATGAATGTATGTCTCTAGTTGGAGTGCTAAGCCATCCTTGTTTCTCATGCAGGTCTTTAAGATGCTCAGCAATAAAGAATCTCTGGATCAGATCATTGTGGCCACCCCAGGCCTTAGCAGTGACCCCATTGCTCTAGGTAAGTATAAGAAAGATTTGAAGAAATTTGAGGTTTTGGAAAAGGAGAAACCAGGAGCAGAAGAGGGCTCTGACCATCTTTTGAAGAAGCATTGTTGTTGAAGGACGAGGGAGCACAGTCAAGGTGCATTCCACAAACCTCCCCTAAGGGCTCTCAGTCACCCACCGGGCAACTCTGTGTGGCCCAAGTGCAGGAAAACGTGGGGAGCCGGGAGCATTCCTATTGGAACAGGGTGCCCTCAACTCTGCTCCCTGCCCAGGAGGCTGGTTCGGGGTCCTCCTGAGTTGTCTGCTTTGAGACTTAACGCTGCTGCTGCCTCTTCCTCGATCTTACCAGATTTCCACTGCCTGAGAAATCTTGATCTCTTTCAGGGGTTCTCCAGGATAAGGACCTCTTCTCTGTCTTTGCTGATCCCAACATGCTGGATACGTAAGTATAACCATCATTCTGTAAAGCATCATTCCTCATGTGCTCAGGCTAGAAACCTGGTCGCTGCCCTGGGATCTCTTCTTGGAGGCCAGTACAGTCTATCACTGGGTCTGCTTTCTAAATGTGTCAAGATGTAAGGAACAGCAAGAACTTTTCTATACTTAAGGTATAGAAAAACCCAGGGGCAGGGGCATGTGAAGTGTGTCATGGTGAAACAATGTGGTGAGACAGAGAGAGCTTAGTGTGCCAGGTGAATTTCATTTAGTAAATGTCAGGGATTGTAAGCTAGGGAAGTAGGCATAAAATGTTAGAGCTGGAAGAACAGTAGTGTCTGTGTCCTCTTATTTTGCAACTGGAGAAGTTAAGTGTGCTCTAGGAAGAGAAAGGAATCATCAGAGGCTGCCCATTGTATAGGCAGTAATATCTGGACCCGTTCTGAACCCTGAGCCTACCAGACTGTATCATGCCTTGCCTGTAGTTTTGCATTTTTGTCTGTGTGATTGATTTTCAGTGGCTCTTAAAAACAGCCTTTCTGACCTTGCTAAGGGCAGATTATCAGGATGACAACTTCCTGGCAAAAGATGCTGAAAAATGGGCTAAATATGGAGCACCTACTTGTAGTCCCAGAACTCAGAAGGCAGAAGCGATCACAGTAAATTTGAGGATAGTTTAGCCTAGAGAGCAAGGTCTAGGCCAGCCAGAGATATACAGTGAGGCCCTATCTCAAAGCCAAAACCCAAACTGAAACAAAACAAACTCATGCTGAAGGCCAAGGGATTAAGGGCAGGCCTGAGTAGCTCTGTTTTAACGGTCACCCATACTGTCATGGACGAGGGTGCTCTTTCCTCAGTCATTCTTCTCTACCCCTCTTCTAGATTGGTGCCTGCTCACCCAGCCCTAGTCAATGCCATCATCCTGGTTCTGCACTCAGTAGCAGGCAGCACCCCAATGCCAGGAGCTGACTCCTCTTCCCGAAGCATGCCCTCCAGCTCGTACCGCGATGTGCCAGGTGAGGCCCTCGGGAGCTGGCCATGGCCCAGGGGTCTGCTCTGCTCAGAAGCTATGTATAGTGTTGGCAGAGGGCATGAGTCAGGAAGTGCATCTGTCCTGTAATTTTCCAAGGGGAGAAATGAAATATGAATTTGGAGTGTAGCTTGAGCTGAGATCTGGAGCTGCTCCGGTGCCTCTCTGTTCTTCCTCCTGGAATCTGTTCATTTTCCTCCAGGTGGCTTCCTGTTTGACGGGCTATCTGATGATGAGGATGACTTTCACCCAGTGAGTGGCATGGCAGCTTGCCCCTTGGGAGAGATGGTCCTGGGAACCAGGGTCTCCTAGGACTTGCTGTTCCCAAGGCTGAGAAGTGGTCACAGGGACCTTTGGGTGTCAAGGCCATGTCATATTATTCCTTTTGAAAGGTGGGACCTTAGAAATCCTCCCTGGGAACTTGGGGTGTGGTTCTTTTGTCCTGATTCTGGATGCCTCTTTTTTTCCAGAGCACCCGGTCTACACCTTCTAGCAGTACACCCAGCTCCCGCCCGGCTTCCCTGGGGTACAGTGGAGCTGCAGGGCCCCGCCCCATCACCCAGAGCGAGCTTGCCACTGCCCTGGCCCTGGCCAGTACTCCAGAGAGCAGTTCTCACACACCAACTCCTGGCACCCAGGTATGAAGAGAGGGTTGGGAACATTAGGGCCAGGCTGCCAAGAGTGTAACTCCGCTGTAGTAGATATGATTTACCTTTGCTACCTGGTGCAAGATCTCTTTGTGTTGAACCCAGGGGCCCTGGTAGGGATTTCTCCACTGTGGCTCAGGTGATTCCCCTTTTTGTTTACTTGCCCTTAGGGCTCAGAAGTCCAGTTTCAGCACAGGCCTGCTTGTTTCCTCTTATCTTCAGTAGGGACTCGATAACACTAGTGTAAGGTTCTTGGTGATGATTTGCTCCATCTCCAAAGCTACTTCTCAGTACTGGGGTCCTAGATTGGGCCTGGGGCCTCAGAGTCCTTTTCCCTGGAGTAAAAGAGAATGGAACCTTTCAGCCCACATAGGTTCCTTTTGGTACCCCATAATACAGTGTAGGTGTTTAATAACAAGCCCCTGCTGGGAGGCAGGAGATAGGTACCCCAGGAGTAGTGTGGGGTCATATGACAACACTGACTATCTGCTGTGAACCTGAGATGGCTCTGCGGCAACACTGACTGTTTCTTTGAATCCAGGGCCATTCTTCAGGTACCTCGCCAATGTCCTCTGGTGTGCAGTCAGGGACGCCCATCACCAACGATCTTTTTAGCCAAGCCCTCCAGCATGCCCTACAGGCCTCTGGGCAGCCCAGCCTTCAGGTGAGTCTGCCCACTTCCAGGTTTTCGTGTAGTCTCCTAGTTTGGCATGCTGAGCCTTTTTCTGCACACTGGAGGTCCTTCCCTGTAGGAACACCAGGGGCAAATGAATGGCAGTGTGACAGGTGAACCTTCCCAGAAAAAGCAAGTTGTTGTGGCTTCTCATTCTTGTCTGACTCCTGTGAGCATAAGGAAGTTTTAGTTAATCATTCACTCATTCAAGAAGCATTGACTGAGCAGTGAGCACAGATAGCACCTGGGTTGAGCTCCTAGAGCTTATTAAAGTGAGTGAGTCCTTTGCCCCTGCCATGGAGGGGAACCATGCAGGCACACATTTGGGGAGCATCTTGGTTAGAAGCTTAGCTGCTTGGGTAAGGGCCTAGGTCAAGCAGAACTGAGAGAAGTTTAAGCTTATTTATAGAGATAACTTTGGTAAACCACATAAGGGAAGGGTTTTGTGATAGGGAGGGGGTAATTTCCAGGCACAAGTCATTGACTGATGGAACAGATGTGTTTATGTGTATGTGATATACTCAAAACTATTAGTTAGAATGCAGCATCATGACATAGAACATCCTGAGATGGGATCAGAGAAAGAGGGTAGATGCCTAGATGTAAGGGGCTTTGGGTCCCAGGCCAAGGAGGTTAGATAGATTTGACCTGGAGTTCTTGAGAAGCTTTAAGGAGTGGAAGGTCACCCTAGCAGCTAAGTGGAGAGTCAGTCTCAGCATTGTATCTTATACTTTAAGTATTGAGCTGTTTGCCTTATGCCTGATTCCCTTATTCACAGTGGGTCTGCAGGGAAACATCTTTCTAAAACTTGTTTGGGTCCCACAGGTATGAAGTAGTAAAAACAGGGCACAGACATATGTGGTTTTCATTCCTGCATGTGGTGTTCGTGGCCAGTGCAGGTGAGGTGGACTGCCTGTGTTTGCTATGATTTCATCTCCAGCCAGATGCCTGTTCACTGGGCTCCAAAGCTCCAAGCTTTCCCTGGCTCCACCTGGACAAAACAAAGCTGCGATGACAGCCTTTCTCTCCTTTCCACAGCCTTCTCCCTGCCTGTCTCTGTGCTTCTTCCCCACTACTTTTCCTCATACGTAAATTGTTTCATAAATTGGACATGTCCCTTCTGTGAAGAGGTAGGCAATAAAACTATGAAGCACTAGAAGAAAAATGTGGGCAAATTTCTTTTAATCTTTACATCAGGGAAGCTTCTCACAGTTGAAGTTCACAGTCCAAGAGCCATTATGTTCAGTCATTCAAAATTTTGAGTTTTTCACTGCAAAAATTTATTCCTAGAAAACCACAGCCAAAAAGTCAACAGCAAAACCCAACCAAAATCTTTTTTTTTTAATTTAATTTTATTTTTTTAAGATTTATTTATTATGTATACAGTGGTCTGTCTGCAGGTATATCTGCAGGCCAGAAGAGGGCACCAGATTTCATTATGGATGGTTGTGAGCCACCATGTGGTTGCTGGGAATTGAACTCATGACCTCTGGAAGAGCAGCCAGTGCTCTTAACCGCTGAGCCATCTCTCCAGCCCCCAACCAAAATCTTAAGACTGACAGTTGCAACCCTTTCAGACAAGTGGCACATCTTCCTGAAATAGAGAAATGTAACACCCACCACTTCCTAGGAAATTGGGAAAGGGTGTGAATAGACTGTTCATTTCACTGACAATGAAGTATGGCTACAACACACAGGATCCCTGGCAGGCCCATTTCTCAGAAGTTGTTACAGAGATGTTTTGTATATAGAAAATGAAAGTTTCATGGCACTGAAGGAGCTACAAATAATGCAGCATTATTTGTAATGGCAGAAAATTGTAAACAGTCAACTGGAGGCTGGTATATTATATCCTTACTAAAAAGTTTTTTGTAGTAAGGCACAGTGGTACTCTGTGATCTCAGTACTTACAAGGTTGAGGTAGGAGTATTATGAGTTGTGGTTAGTCTGTTCTATATATATATATATATATATACATATATATATATATATATACATATATAGCAAGACTTTTTAAAAAGTCTTCATGTATGTGCTGGCTATTGTTTATGTCAACTTGACACAAGCTGGACTTACCTGAGAGGAGGGCACCTCAATTGAGAAATTCCTTCTATAGGATGGGGCTGTGGGCCACCTGTAGGGCATTTTCTTAATTAGTGATTGATGTGAGAGAACCCAGCCCATTGTGGGCTGTTCTACCCCTGGGTCCTGGGTTCTATAAGAAAGCAGGCTGAGCAAGCCATAAGGAACAAGACAGTTAATAGCTTATCTCTATGGACTCTGTATCAGCTCCTGCCTCTAGGTTCTTGCCTTGCTTTTTCTGCCCTGGTTTTTCTCAGTGATGGACTTAAAAGCTGTATGGTGAAATAAACTCTTTTCCCCCCAATTTACTCTTGATCATGTTATTTTATCACAGGAGTTGGAACCCTGACTAATACAGTGTACCAGCATAGACAGATCACTTTCTGAAATCTTCTCTGAACTTTAGAAGGAATGGTGTTACTTGTCTTGTTTTAGGGATGAGCACCAAAGCAACTGGTACAGTCATGAATCTCTTCATTAACCACCATTCACTGGAGAGAGGCTTCTCTAATTGAAACTGAGAGGAACATGTAGAAAAATGGCTAATTAAATTGTTTAACAATATTTATAGCCGGGCGGTGGTGGCGCACACCTTTAATCCCAGCACTTGGGAGGCAGAGGCAGGCGGATCTTTGCGAGTTTGAGGCCAGCCTGGTCTACAAAGTGAGTCCAGGACAGCCAGGGCTACACAGAGAAACCCTGTCTCGAAAAACCAAAAAAAAAAAAAAAAACAATATTTATAATATTGTTAATTGATTCGGCGGTGTTAATCCTTAACCCACCATTATAAGTGAGTACACAGACACCACATGGATTTTAACAAGCCTAGGCCTGAATTGAGCAATCTTAGCCCATTTAAGCTAGCTCATAATTTTATTATCCAAATATGACCCCATATATACATATATCCCTTTGGATTGCTATTCTCCATGCTATGTTGATGTTCCAGGCCATGTGGAGTGATCTTTAATCTACCTATGGTGTATGTTCCTCCTTCTTCCTGCTCCTGGCTTCTCCTGGAGGCTTCTTCTTCCTAAGATGCTCTCTGTCTCAGAAGCCTGCATACTTTAGTCCCACCTATCTTTGTCTTTGCCCAATCTCAAGCCTCAGCATTTTATTCAACCAATCAGACAATGTAAATAACAGACAGCAAGCAGGACCAATTAATTAACATTTAGAATGCATAACATTACCCTATCAGGAACATTTGTGTGTATAAACATAAATATTTAGAAGGCAGTTTAGTGCAATGCCAATTTTTCTCCACAGCAGTGGTCAGTCCCTTTTCCCTTAGGACTTATGATCTTCCAAGCAGGGGCTTTTGGTCAGATTTACCATACCAGACATAGATTCCCTTCTATAGGGCAGCCCTCAAAGCCAGTCACAGAGCAGTTATTTATCCCCATAACTAACAGCAGTTCCACTGCCGTGTAGGTGGAGCCATCTTACTTCGCAGGTGGTCTCATTGTTCCTAGGATTCACAGGTGAATAAGACCTTTTCTCCTTCAGTGTCTCTGTAGAACTTTCTGGGACTGTGAAAGCTATGCAGCAGGAAAGAATCTTCCAGCTCAGTTCCAACATTATTTCTCTATATCATACTTCCAAGATGTGTGGTGTCTTTAGCCATAGGGTCATGATAAGAACCTGTATTGTTTTGGGGAGCTCTGGAGAGCTCTGGAGCCTCCTTGATCAATAATTCCTCAATTAGTATCCCACCCTTGGCATTGGTATTTTGTTTAATAACCTATAGCTTCTAGGAGCAGCTTTTGCTCCTAGAAATGTATACATAATAGGTTTCCATGTAGCTTTTAATACCCCCTTTGTTTTGGGTATGTTAGGGTAACTACTCCTCTGGTTTCTTCTCTCTAACACCTCTTCCTTGCTTAAACCTTTCCATTCGAGTGTCCCCCATCTCTGCTTTCATAATACCTACATTCTACTTTATTCCTCTCTTAAGGCAGCTTCTTCCCAAATGGCCTCTTTATAGTGTCCTCACTTCTATAGTTACTTTTTTTTTTCTTAAGGCTCACTGGGCTTGAATTAGGGATGTCTTGCCGTGACCTCCTGAGGAAAGAACCATCCCACCTGACTCAAAGTTAATTTCAAAAGTTATTCCTTTTGTGTATGTGTGTGTATATGTGTGTGTTGTAGATAACAAGTTTTTGGAATTTAGAATTTGAGTGATTGGTGCTTTCTCTTTACTATAAAACTATCAGCACTGGGTGTGGTGATACACTCCTTTAATCCCTGCACTCCACTCAGGAGGCAGAGGCAGGTGGATCTCAGTGGGTTAGAGGCCAGCCTGGTCTACAAAGCGACAAAGGACAATCAGGGCTAAAGAGAAACTCTGTCTCAAAACCCCTTAAAAAAAAACAAAACATTGGTTCTCTACCCTCAAGTCTTCATGAAGCCCTCGTACTATGGCCCTGAGCATCAATAGCTTTGCCATGGTCTTTTCTTGTCCTTTCTATCCTGAAAACACAAACTCTAAGTCTGTGACTGTTCATCGGGAGCCTAGCTAACACCTCTGCCTGCCCTGTCTTTCCACAGAGCCAGTGGCAGCCTCAGCTGCAGCAGTTGCGTGACATGGGAATCCAGGATGACGAGCTGAGCCTCCGGGCCCTTCAGGCCACTGGAGGTGATATCCAAGCAGCCTTGGAACTCATCTTTGCTGGAGGAGCCCCATGAACTACTTGTACCTTAGCACCTAGCAATTGCAGAGTCTATTCCTGACAGGAGGCACTTGTGAAGTTGCCTCCAGCTCCTCCTACCCTATCCCACCCACCCCAATATATCTGAAGGCCCCCTCACCTGCTGTGTCCAGTGCTTAGTCTTCCTATTGATCTCAACTGGTGGGAGCAGCTGGGCAAGCAAGGGCGTCAGGGAAATGTTGGTTTAGATCCTGGATAGGAGGTGTGGGGCCAGTGTCACAGGGTTATTGTGTAACCCTCATGTTCGCCCCAGTCGAGTCCCTGGCAATAGCTCCCATCTGATTTGGTGCTTTAGAGCCTGAGGCAGGGGCCAGCTACAACCCAATCTTCAGGGTAGCTGCCGAGTTACAGATAAGGCCTGAAGAGACTATTACTTCAAATGAAATTCTAGGGCGTGACCAGGTGGATTTCTGGGTGTGGCGGGGGAGAATACTTGTTAAATGATTCCATGTCCCTACACTTGCTGTATCTCACCAAACATCCTTTGATGTTTGTTCTGTACTTCAGGACTCGAACTGTACCAGGAAATGTGTCCCTTTCCTGTGTCCTAAAGGCATAAAGACAAGAACAGTTAAGAATAGTACAGTACTAACAACAGTACAAACAGCTGAACTTTAATACTGAAGAGAGGGCACCATCCCAAACTGCTGCTCATCTGTCTCTGCTCTGGTTTCCTGGGACATTTCCTACAGCATCATAGACATGTCCAAGTTGACAAAGTGGGTTTCATGTGCTTCCACTCTGTTGGGGAACATTTTTTTTTATCTTTAGTAGTTCTTGGACTCATTTGGAACTGACATGGGTGGGCAGGAGCTCAGAGCTCTGTCCCAGCCTTGGCCTTGGCAGACATTGTATTCACACCATCTCCTGTCATGGCCATATAGCCCCTGCTTGTCTCCTCTTGGGACAGAACGTTTTCCATGAATGTATCTATGATCTTGTTTTTTTATCCCAAGGAGCTACATGGAACTTATTTGTGCTGTTTGTTCCACCAGCAGAGTTTTATTTTAGTTACTTGGTGATTCCATGTGTCCCTTTGACCTACCCTCCTGATTTTGGTCCCCACACATCATGTTCTGTATGACCTTTATATTAGTGATAGTCTTAAAGGGAGGTACTCAGAAGAACACATTATTCCAAATATGCCCTTAGCAGTCCATTTTGCAAAAATTTTTGAAGTTTCCACATTTCCTTCATGATCCTGGGTTGATGCCGAGAAGTATTTACACTGGCAGCAAAGACTCAACGAACTCTCCAGGCTTCTGGGCGTCAAGCCTTTTGTGCCTCAGTGATCTACCAGGAGTCCTGCCTTGTGGTTGGCAGTGAAGACCAGGAAGCTCTGTTTGAACCTCACATCTCTTGCTTTGTGGTAGAAACAAAGGCCAAAGGCCAGTGGTAGTCAAATGGGGCTGACCTGCCTCTCCTGTTCACTCACTAAAGCTTGCCTAGAGTTACCCTCTAGGTTCTCTGGCAACCTACTCTGCCTGTAGCTCCTGAGCTCACCCCATTCTGCCACAAAACGTTTGGGTGTTTTTGCTCTTTCTGGAACAACTGTACCTGTTAAACAGCTTCCCAGAATTGAGCTGAACACAGTTTCCCTTGTTTGTCAAGTCTTCCTCCATGGGCTTGGCATATTAGCTTTGCTTCCTGTGGTCATATTTTAAACAGTATGTGTTGGGCCTGATAAGTGCCCCACTGAGCCCGGGGCTTTCCATGGGCTGAGGGCTCCTTCCTTGCCATTGTGCTTTTCACTCAACAAACAGTGAGCTCTACGTCATGTAAACATGGTGGCCTCCTTGCTCATGATTAACTGTGCTATTGGTAAGACAGGCAGACCGTGTCCACGAAACCCTGATGAGAGCTGGGCCAGACAAGGCCAAAGTTGGGTTAGCAACTCCTGGGGCAGGAAGCTCACTTAGAAATGTGTGTTGAGAGAAGCTGCCTGAAGAAAGTGATATTGGACCTAGATTGGAAGGGTAAGGAAGAATGGACAGGGAAAGAAATTTATATGCTAAGTGCCTAGGAGTGGAGAGGGGATGTCAACGTGAACCTGTTGGTGTGGAGAGCAAGTCAGGGACCACACAAAGTCAGAATCTTAACTGGGGAAGCAGATTTGCATTTCAGAAAAGTCATTCTGGCTTCTGGTTGGCAAATAGATTGGAGATAGGCAAGTTTGGAGAGGGAGAAGAGTGAAAAGGTTGAGGCAGTGGGCCATTTTGCTTGGTAGAGATTTGGCCTGACTGTAAAGGAAAGGTTGGGGGATAGTTGCCATGATTGAAACGAACTCCAGTCTTTGGGAGAGTGTACTATTAGCATTGCCAATAACAGATGAAGTCAACAAAGTTCAGAGGGGAAATCCTGTGAACCATTTATGGTTAGGAAATGGACAACTAGAAACTGACTCCAAAGCTGGGTTTTTTCTGCAGCTGTGGCCTCTGAGGTGGGAAGTGTAGGTGGTAAGGGCAGTCAGCAGGCTGAGGAGCTCTGGTTTTCTCCTGAGGGCAGAGTAAAGAGAGGTCCTCAGAACGTACTATTCCAGAGATGCCTCTAGCAGCCCATTGTTCTTCACCTACTCTGCAAAAATGTTTGTTTCCACATTTCCTTCATGATCTTGGGTTGATATTGAGAAGTATTTGCATTGCCAACAGACTGAGAACTCTGAGTGCCAAGCCTTTTTTATTTTATTTTTTTTTTTGTGCCTCAGTGATCTGCCTGGAGTCCTGCCTTGTGGAATGTCTTTATGCGGGACAGTGGGGTGTGAGTGGGGGACCAGATTTGTATGTGAGATAATCTGACAGCTGTGTGGAGGCTGGATTTGTGGGAAGTGAGACTGAGACTGGGTAACCAGCGAGAAAGTTCGTTATCTACAGATGGGACATTGTAGGACCTGCAACCAAAGCTGCAGCAGGGAGCTCAGTGGAGGGGAGGGATGTGAGGTGTGAAGGGCAGACCAGATCTGGGGGTGGGGAAAAGGGAAGAGGCAGGATGGGAGTAGGTAGATGTTGATTCTGCCAAGAATAGGGAACTGGGGTTACAATTTGGAATACAAGACCAGTTTGGACATGATGAATTTGAGGTACTCCAAGACAGGCAGGCAGTAGTCCATGAGCTGAGATAGTCATCAGGAAATTCAAAGTTCAAGATTGTTTTGGCATCATATGAAGAGGTAAATCATCTCTCCAGGAAAATGCAGAAGAAAATAGATACCTACGAAGGAGTTGGGCTTTATGGGAAATGATGACTGGAGATGTGGGAAGGAGGTCTACTTCTGGGAAGAGGAGAGCAGGCGTCTTCAAAGGGCAGAAGGAAGTGGACAGAGGGCACACTCAATGGTGTCAGACGCCAGGCAAGCCTGGTGAACAGAATGCTGACCTTGGATTTAGGGACTTGTGCTTTGGTGACCTTGGGTAGATGTTACAGTGGAACTAGAGCTGGGTTGCAAGAACTGGCCCTGAATAAGTAGACAGTGGGAGCAAAGAGGTCAGGGACTTCTGGACACCCTTACTAGTGAGGGAGAGGTGAGTGAAGAATTGGAGGGGAGGTGGGACTGAGTGAGCATGTGCAGTTCAAGAGAGGTGAAGTTGGAATTGATGACGGGAACTTTTCTAGGAAGCTGAGGGGAAAAAAAGGGAAGAGAGACCCCAAAATAGAATATGCAAATATACTGAGATGGGTGAGCTTTCTGAACAGATCTTTCTCCTGATATAACTCAAATTTGGCTAGGCTGACATGGACGGGGCTGGCACAGCTTGCCGGGCACATGGGCCTGGGTTCTGCTCCTCGCCTCAGCCCCATCTGGCCCGGGCCCCAGACCAAGCTCTCAGATCCCTACCCTGAGGTGGCTTCTTGTTTCCTCTGCCACAGGCCTTGGCAGTGACTGTTTGGTGAGGATGTTGGGGGGTTTATTCACATGCCTCTCTGTTTGCCTCCCCTGACTCCCACAGTTTCGACCTTCTCTCGTTCTGGCCATGTTAGTGTCAGTTTAGTTATTACACTCTTGTTTCCCACGGGTTCAGCCATGACTTGGTCACATATATTCTGCAGTTGCTGGTAACAGAATTCAGCCTTCTTCAGGCCAGAAATGCCTTTTCACAACAACCTGGGCACTGACTGCCTCTGCCTCGGCTAGGTCCCAGCAGTGCCATGCAGTAGTGCTCATTTATCAGGCACTCTGTGCTGGGGATGAGTTGGGGACTCGCTGGGCCATCTCTGCATTCTCATAACAACCCTGAAAAGCAGGTTTTTTGTTACCCTGTGCCCAGGCCCATGAGTGCTGCCCTTTAGAAGATGTGACTATATGTTGAGAAACCAGCCTTTCCAGGGCTTGGCTGAAAATATGGCCAACATAATCCTGTCATTGCACTTACCTGGGCCTTGTGTCTATCTTGCAGTCTGGAAGCTACCTGAGCTGAAGAGTTTTTGTTTTGTTTGTTTGTTTTGCATGGATCACAAATTAGGCAAATTGGCAACCAGTTGAAGAGTTTTTTTAAATATCCTGAGCTGGGCTTAGTGGCGCATACCTTTAATCCCAGCACATGGGAGGCAGAGGCAGGTAGATCTCTGTGAGTTCAAGGCTAGCCTGGTCTACAAAGTGAGTCCGGGACAGCCAGGGCAACACACAGAGAAACCTTGTCTCAAAAACCCAAAACAACAATAAACACTCATTCTGGAAGCAGCAGGTTAAGTGTGGGAGGGGACAGGTTTCTAGTTAGACCTACCAAGGGTTAGATCACTTTTCCACATGTGGCCTGTGCTCTAGGAGCCTCAGTTTGCGCCCTGTTTGACATTTTATTCTATGTCCATAGATACTGACAGTGTATGTATAGGAGATGCCAGACACTCTGGAGCTGGACTAGGGAATATTCAAGGAGTTGGAATCCAACCAAGTAAGGCAGCACAGGGAAAGTCTAGGTGGTGGACTAGACTAAGCCTTTCAGTGAGGACCAAAAACCAATTGCTAAGGAGCTGGAGAGATGGCTCAGTGGTTAAGAGTACTGGCTGCTTTTGCAGAAGACCTGGGTTTGGTTCCTAGCTCCCTCATAACAGATTATAACTGTCTGAAACTCCAATTCCAGAGGATCTGATGCCTTATCCTGGCCTCTTCAGGCACCAGGCACACACACAGTGTACTTATGTGTATAATATATTCAGACAACATGCTCATACATATTAAAAAAATCTTACAAAAGAAAATCTCTGTGTGTGTGTGTGTGTGTGTGTGTGTGTGTGTGTGTGTGTGTGTATAAGATGTGTTCTCATTACTTCTCCTCTTGGGTCCCAATTCAAACCAAGTCTTTAATCCCAGAGAGACCCTGTTAATGGTTAGAAATTGGGCCATGATGACCTCTGAGTAAGAATGATAGGATCCTGATATCTGTTGTCTCAACCTTAGAAGCAGAGCCTCCAGTGATGCTTAAAGCAGAAGCAGGGAGCCAGTGTTCAGCCTCTACTACAGCTGCTATGATCTACATGCAGCACGATCTTTAAAGGAGATGGACACAAACTATATTGTAGCACCAAAGGAGGCTTAGTTGAAGTTTGTTAAATAACTGACCAACTATGTCCTGAGAATCAGCCAATTATTTCATTCCAAGGGAAGCCCCACAAAAGACAATATTGGGTTGAGATTATCTACCCTGATTGTTTTTTTTTTTAAAGCAAATTTGGGGTTGAAGAGATGGTTCATTGGTTACATATTAAGTATTCAGTTCACAACTGCCTGTAACTCTAACTCCAGGGGATGATCACCTCTGGCCTCTGAGGCCACCTGTACAAACATGCACACACACACACACACACCACACAAAAAATAAATATTTAAAAAAAATATTTCAAAGAATGTAACCAGAACTTGTGAAGGGCTTATATTCTAGAAAGAGTGAATACACATGACTTGGCATTAGAGGGCAAATTTCAGACCACTATTTGGCATGCTTCCAGGGGAAAAAGTCTTCGTGCAGAGCTCAAGAAGACAGGGAGGGTTGCTCCATTATGGAGTACATTGTCACCAGAGGCTGTGTAAGGCCATGAGGGCTGTGGCAAGGGTCTCCCAAGTTGGACTGCATGCATGCCTTTTGAGTGCTGCTTATGATCCCAAGAAGTGTAATTCATGGATTCTTGCATTCTTGAGAAAAGGTGAATGCTTTTGGGAGCACAGGTCTACAGGTAGTCTTCTCATTGATTTGGTCTAGCAAGCCCAGGGATCACATCAGAGCTGGGAGGGTCATGGGAGCCTATCCTATGGAAAGCATAGTAAAAGTCATGTAGTCCAATGTCAAGCAAGAAAGAAATGCCTCTAGGAAAACAACTGCTTTAGCCCTTTTTCATTTTGTAAGTAAAGAAAACATGGTGGCTGATACCTGTGGTCCCAGTACTCAAGAGGCTGAGGCAGGAGGATTACAGCAAGTTTGAAGCCAATCTAGACTACAAGAGAGTAAGAACTTGTCAAGAAGAAAAAGAAGAGGAGAAGAAAAGAATAAGAGGAGAAGAAAGGGGAGGAGGAAGAGGAAGTGGAGGAGGAGGAGGAAGTGGAGGAAGAGGAAGAAGTGGAGGAAGAGGAGAAAGAAGAAAAGAGGAAAGAAGAGAGGAGGAAAAAGGAAGGAAGGAAAGAGAGAGAGAGAGAGAGAGAGAGAGAGAGAGAGAGAGAGAGAGAATCAGATGGTTGGTTTGGGACAAGGCATTGCCTAATAACTTAGCAGCCAAACTGAGATATGAACCTTCCAGATTCTTCTAGTCAGGAGATTTTGTTAGACTCAATGGGTCCCATGTGAGTTCATGTGATTATATCTGTTCCAGGCCCTGGAGACCTAGAATGGAGCCTCAGAGATGAATTTATGTCATAGGAATGGGCTGGAGGGAGGAGCTTTTCTCTGGGAAGGTTTGGAAGTTTCTATCCTGACCCTGAGTTGTCTGTTCTAGAGTAGACACCAGGTGGCGCTCCCGCCACAAACCCAGTGCCAACTAAGGAGGCTGGGCTGTCTTACCCAGTTATACTTCAGCTGAATGCCTTAAGGGTAGGTGAAAGAGTCTAGCTCTTCTCTGTTCTTTTCTGACTTCATTAGATAGTCCTCTGTGGATTTTTACATTTTGATATCACTGGGTTTTAACAATTTAGGGTAGAGGTCAAATAAAAATGTACCTAGGGTGATAGATACAGGTATAGGGTGGCACTGGGCAGAACAGGCTTGAGGGGCTAAGTAGTGTGTGCTGCTTTCAAAGTCTTTAATTCAGGATTGGCAGCTGGTAGGCTTTGACCTGGCCTAGGTAGAGGAGGCAGGAGCTTGAGAACGAGCTGGGGGGTTTGGAGGTGTGTGGGGGTGAGATATGGTAATGGGATCTGTAGAGCCTGAAGAGCTCTGCACTCCTCTCTAGGCACAGCTAGCTTCTTGGTCTTCTAGGGATGTGGACATGGACAGTGGTAATTAAAGCTGTTGGACAGACAGACATGGTGTGCTGGATGGCCACATATGACCTAAAACCTATTTTTTTGTTCAAACTTTAAATTTTATTTGTTTGTGTATTATTCTGTGTATATGGATGATTTGCCTGTTTACATGCCTGTGCACCATATGCACGCAGTGCCATCAGATCCCCCAGAACTGGGGTTATAGACAGTTGTGAGCCACCACGTGGATACTGGGAATAGAGTGTGGGTCCTCTGGAAGAGCAACCACTGCTCTTAACTACTGAGCAATCTTGTTAGCTCCTAAAACCTGGCATTATGTACCCTTGTCAACTCTTCTGAATAATTTGGTGATACTTTGATGATATCTTTAAACCACAGAGTGTGAGCAAAGCCTTAAGTTTCAACTTTACTTGAAAAGCTAAACCACTTATCTACTGATTTTTCTGTGGCCCCCATGGTCTGGAGCTAAGTAGCAGCTAGCCTGTAAACAGCATTCCAGAGGCCCAGCCCACTTAGTTCACTCATGACCTGCCTGGTCTGTTTGCCTCTGACAATAAGGGGTCATGAAGGTGAGTATAGT
Organism: Lophiomys imhausi; assembly: GCA_907164525.1. Lineage (NCBI taxonomy): Eukaryota > Metazoa > Chordata > Mammalia > Rodentia > Muridae > Lophiomys > Lophiomys imhausi. Next base: position 6,138,743 of record CAJQZJ010031900.1, on the reverse strand, counting down.
TCCTGTTGTTAATAGCAGGCCTGGGTGGAGACCTAATGGTAGGGATGGGATCCTGCATGAGGCCACCCAAAGGACTGTAGTTACTAATAATCCCAGGAATTTAGATTCTTATATTATTTTATCCATGGAAATCAGTATGATGGTCAACATGTGTGCATGTCTTTTTCCTCACTGATTCCTTTCACTTCTCTGTGGCCTCTTGTTAGGGTAGGTCATTCCTGCAAGGCTGTGTATAGCCATGGAATCTGGACTGAGGAAAGCTTGGGGATGGAGAAGCAAACTGAGTTTGGCCCTGAAGGGTAAAAGCCTCTGTTGGAATATTGGGATGGACCCCAGGACCTCACCTGGTTCTGGTCATGAAGTTCTAGTCAGTATGTGTCCAGGTCCTTTGATTTCCCAAGGACACTTCTTGGATTTGGCTGCACCTCCTGTCTCCCAGGGTATGTCATTTCTAGCAGTCTTGTCCCCCACCCCCCAATCCTGGAGTCATGGGAGGGAGCACTGGGGTGGCCCCCGTGCAGGGTCGTTACCTGCATCTGTCACTTCTTCTGGCCATTTCCCACGGCAGGTCATGAGTGGGGTTATGATGCCTTGGTTAGGCCCAAGAGCCAGGCTTTCGGTTCTAATGAGGCAGCAGCCCCGTCACTGTCTATACTATTTTGATTTCCCTGTGTTTCTTGATCAAGAACCCCAAAATTATTGCCAGGACCTGCTCCCTTCTGTTGCTTTTTTCCTCTGTAGGACCCAGGAGCAGGCTGCCGTCTGCCCTGTGTCCCCAGGACTGTCTTGGGGAGATGATGGCCTTCAGCGCCACTTCTCACTTCACCATGCAGCCTGGAACAAACTTCTTTGGCTTCTACTCCTAGTTTCCATCTGTTCCCTATTGCTTAGGAGGCTGAGTCTGGCTTTGACCTGCCCTTCTGCCCAGCATGTGGTAACTTAGCCCTCTCTGGGTGTTTCTGAGGATTGTTTGGACCCAGACTGCAGCCATGTACCAGAGGCAGCAGTGAGAGGGCTCATTATGCTAACAGAAGCTAAGGTTTTGGCCCTAGAGAGACCACCTGAGTTAAAGTCCCAGCTCTGTCTCTAACGACCTGAGCGAGCTTTAGGTATATTGCATCATCTTTCTATGCCTTAATTTCCTTACTTATAAAGAGAGATAAATAATAGCACCCAGCTCCTAGGGTCATGAAGACTGAGTTAAAATGAAGCAGTGAAATGTGCATAGCATGTAGCAATTGTTATTAGAGTTAGGAAAACGTGGCTTCCTGTCCTTTTTTTTGAGACAGGGTTTCCTCTGTGTAACAACCCTGTATGTTCTGGACTCACTTTGTAGACTAGGCTAGCCTCGAACTCACAGAGGCCCGCCTCTGCCTCCCAAGTGCTGGGATTAAAGGCATGAGCCAACCCGCCCAGCGGCTTCCTGTCTTGATTCACTCATGTCTGTATGACCTCAGACAGATCCCTGTTGTCCTGTATGCCTCAGCTTCTTCCCTAAGATGGAGTTATGGTTTCTTACTCAGGGGGAAAAATGTAGATCTGACAGGAATGATGTAGGTGGAAGTGTGTTGCATTTTATGAGTTACTATGCACATGGGTAATGTTTTCATTTCAGATGCACTCAAGTTCTTGGTTCTTAAAGGCAGAGATAGGTGATTTATTAACTTGCCTCAATCATTTACGGAAATGAAGGCACTGGAGGCCATACCTGTCCAGCAAATGAGTGGCTGTCCTGGAAAGCAAGAGTCGTTCTTAGAAGCTATTTTGACCTGGTCAGGTTTGCCAGCTTTAGGGTCACAAGATTCAGTGCAGGCCTGGGAAAGAGTTCTTGGGCTGCCTGTAGCCTTTTCCCTGGGTTTGTGATCCGAGGCATCATGAAGTTAGCGACTTCATGTATAGTGTAAGGAATCTAGCCCTGCAGTGTCTCTGGACCCCTCCACACATACCAGTGCTGGAGATCTGGAGGAATCCACCTTAGTGGCGAGGGTACTTTGGGCTTTTAGGAATGGAGAGACTAGCTAGAAGCAGAATGTGAAATTGGCAGGGCTAAGATTCATAGTATCAAAACTTCCCTGCCCATGGAGCAGCGAAGAGGGCTGGCTCTGAGGTCAGGGCATGCTACCCAGTGTCTTTGCCTGTGTCTGCAGCATGCTCAGTATGTCTAGGTCTGTGGGTTCTGAAGGTCAAGCCCTTGTTTAGCTCTGTTCCTTCTTCCTCACCCTGTCTCGTCTTGGTGCAGTGCACCTTAGACTACATATGCAGTGAGCACTAGATCAGGACCAGCTGAGCTAGATGGATTTCCCAGTCATGAATTCCTGGGGTACAGCAGAGGGGGGTGAGTCTGAATCATTTCTGACCAAAGGGACATGAGAGACCCTTTTACAAAGAGCAAAGTGGCTCTGAGACTATAAGCGAATAGCAGAGTTCCCTGGGTTGGTCAGGTGGCTGCAGAGAGTCTGGGGCCTGGACTCTGATGGAGCCATTGAGTCACCAGGCTGCCCTTGGTAGGTAGCTGAGCCTTAGCAAAGAAAGAGATCCTTCAACTGGTCTGACCTTGCCTCCCTGATTGTGAGTCTTGGGCATGCAGGATGTGCCCCTCACTTTCTTCTTGGGGAAGGGGCCTTCCTAATTATATCCCCCTCAGCTCACATGGAAATGAGTTTGGATTTTCTGAGCATACACCAGCTGGCTGGGGGGTGGCAGCCCAGAAGGCTGCTGGCTGGGGAAGGGAGGAGAAAGGAGAGGGAGAGGAGGGAGCCAGGCCAAGATGAAAAATTCCCAGTGTTCTCTCAGGCAGAGCAATAGTGGGACGTTGTGGGCACCCACACATCATTGACCTCTTCTCTCTCCTCCACAGAGGAAAGCATCTTGCTCCGGCTGATAGGATCAGCAGAGAGCTGGGTCTCACTCCGGCAAGCCCATTCTCTGAGAATGACCATGACTACAAACCACTTAGCTGGCTGCCACGGGGTTGTCCGGTGTTAGACTCATCCATGCGCTGAGAGGTCCTCCCCGATTTCCTAGGCCTTTCCTTCCACTGGGGCGAGGGAAGTGGAACCGAAGCCCAGAGGAGGGATGGGGCCTGCCCCTCATGACAGATCACAAGTCTGTCTTCTTTGTAGCTGGGTTCTCCCGATGAAGCTGCCTGCGAGCGGGAAGCGAAGGTTCTCCTAGCAGCGGTCACCACACGAGCTAGGGGCCACCAGCAAAGCTAGAAAAGGCGGCGAGGGGCGGGGGGGAGGGGCGGGGTGGGGTCAGGCGCTCGACTCCGCCTCCTGGCGCTAGGTTCTGCCTGCGGCCGGGCGCTGGCTCAGTCTCGGCTGCTTGCCGCTGTCGCTCCAGGGCTGCGGGATGACGCCTCCTCCTCCCGGACGTGCCGCCCCCAGCGCACCGCGCGCCCGCGTCCTCAGCCTGCCGGCTCGGTTCGGGCTACCGCTGCGGCTGCGGCTGCTGCTGTTCTGGGTGGCCGCCGCCTCCGCCCAAGGCCACTCGAAGAGCGGACCCCGCATCTCCGCCGTCTGGAAAGGTAGGCGGCGCCGCGCGGCCGGCGGGGCGCGGGATGGGGACGCTGTGCGGGGCGGGCGCGGAGTGTGCGGCACCCGGAGAGAGTGCGTGTGCGCAGCTCTGCGGGTCTCAGGCCGGCCCCGAAGGGAGCGTGTGGGTCCGAGTGAGTGTATGCGAGTGTGCGTACTGTCACGCCGGAGCGGGCTGGAGCGCTGCAGCGTGCGAGCGAGCGGCTGGGGCCCGGGCCCGGCTAAGTGGCGCTCTAAGTCCTACGGCTGCTCTGAGCCCGAACCGCAGCGCCCGAGCACTTGGGGGGGGGGGGAGGCTGCGGGCCCCTGCCTCGCCGAGGCTCTTTGGCCCTCCACCATGGGGTCTACTATGCAGGACCCTTCTTTCCCCTGGCCGGCTACCTCACCCCGACCTCCTCCTTGCGAGCTGCGGGCTCTGCTGGCACGCGGGGCTCAGGCTGGGCTGGTGAAGGGGGCGCGGACCCATTGCCGCCGCCGCTGCGCTCGGGCTGCGGGAACAAAGACCCCGCCGCCTGCCCCCGCCCCCGCCCTGGCCCAGAGAGCGGGCCGGGCAAGGGGGTGGGCAGCCTGCGGCTATCCGGGACAAGATGCGATGCAGGGGTTCGGGGCACCTGGGCACTGTCTCCGTAATGCTGGGACCAGCCGTCCCCCCCCCCGCCCGCACGTGGCAGTTGTCACCAGAAATCGGCACTAGCACGGGGAGGGGGTACAGTGCCCACTCGGTGGGGCGAGGCCATTGGGACCCCCAAGCAGCGTATGTGGGGAGAGGGGTGTGCAACCTAGGGCTGTGGTGAATACAGAACCTGAGAGCTAGAGTCTTTCCTTGGGGCTTCTCAGTTTAGACCCATGTATGGTGGGACAGAAAGCTGGGCTAGGTTGGGGTTGGAGGCTCTCTGCCGCTAGGGACTGAGCTCCCCTCCCCTGCATTGCATACAGATGCCTCCCCACCCCCAGGCAAACTCAGCTCAGTACCCAAATTTGGCATCTCTGCAGCCCCTCCCCTAGTGGTGATGGGGGACTCACACCAGGGGCTAGGAGTACTGGTCCTGTCTGTCCCTACTGGGAACCCTTTGATGCCTTGGCAGTTTGCAGGGATTGCGGAAGTCTGAGCATTATCTGGGGCAGGTATTCTTAGCAGAGGGGGGAAACCCACATGCAGTGAGTGGCCCAAACTGCCGCAGCAGCTGAGAGAATGTGACTTGCCCAAGGTCACTGGGCAATGTGGGCACTCATTGTGCAGGAGAGGGCTCTGACCTGACCCTGGATCTGTCCTGGTCCAGGGTTAGGGAGAGGAGATGGGTTTAGATGGTGCTCCAACCATAGAGGAGGTGTCTTGGTCTCCAACTCTGCTAACCTGCCAGAGGTGTACCTGGTGGAAGAGGCACAGCTTAGCTGGAGCTCTGGATCTCCACTCATGGTGGACACCAGCACACCCCACAATTGCACCCATTTAAGCCTCTCTTCCTCTGCCCTGCCAGCATTTTACCTGGCCTCTGTCCGCTTGTGTGTTGGACAGCACATGAGTAGTCCATAGAAGACAAATGGTTATTTCTGAGTGTTCTGGAATCTCCCTCTATATCAAAACTCCTTCCATTTGATTGTGCTTGTCCCCTCAAGTCCTTCCTTGACCTCCCACCACGTACTTAATGCACACCCACTTGTTAGCACTTAATGCATACCCTCCATCCCTGGCACTCACTTCTTACTTACCCCAGGCTATTTAAAGCTGCTTTCAGCCCTCTTACCCACTTTTCAAGCTCCCAGCCCATCTCTCTGCCCTGCTTCCCTGGCCTGCACTTCACTGCTGTGACCACACTGGTAATGCACTATTAACCACCTCTGGCTGGGATCCACCAGACACTCACCAATCTTGTCCAAGGACAGTCTGCAGTCTCCTTCACATGTGCCAGGTGCCCCACTGACCAAACAGGCCCTGCCATTCACCTGCCCCCCCAAACCCCAGGGCCACCAGCTGGTGATGGTGTGCCTGGCTGACAGCTGCCTCCTGTCTCCTATGGGGTAACACATGGCAGTCGGATAGTAGAGAGTTTGGATAGGGCCAACCCCATGGTTAGAGTGAGAGAGAGAGAGAGAGAGAGAGAGAGAGAGACCCTCCCAGGCTTCATCATAAGCCTAGAGCCCTATCTACCAATGGATGGGACATAGCAACCTTTGGGGCTAACTAGGCCAGGGATGGTGGTAGCCCTACATACATTCCTCTACAAGACATAGATTTAGATTTTAATTTTGAGTCAAGACAGAATAGGGACTGAAATAGGTATAGAAATGTCTTTATTTTCTTTGCTTGGACCCCACCCTCACTCCAAGCCTTAGGGAAAGACTAAAGGAGGGGACTCTGAGAGGGTCCCAGATGACAGTTGTTAAGACAATTGCTGCCTTTGCAGCCAGATAAGGCCTGGTGCAGAGCAGCTTAGACCAGGCTAAAGGACGGTCCATCATGGACTGCTGGATATCCTGAGCTCTGCACCCGTCTTTGACTCCCAGTGTTTGCCAGAGCAGGAAGAGCGCTGGAGGTTGTCCCTACAGAACATCACTAACACATGGGTCAGTCCACAATGTAAATGTGTGACTCTGATTTTCCTTCAGACAGGGGCGGGACAGTAGATGGCAGGTGAGGGCATAGTGTGGCAAGAGCTTGGCATGCTGGTGTATGCCGTGTACTTCTCCCCTGCTCCACCAATAGTTGGAGGAGAAGCCCATGGAGGTCGTGACCCCCAAGTCAGAGCGAGCCTGCCTGTCCACCGAAGGAAAACAGTCCAGTCTCTTGTGTCTACCTGCCCAGCTGGTTTTTCCCCCTCTGGCCCAATTAAACAACAGGATGTTATTGTTGACTTGGGAGCTGCTGGGTAGCCATTAAGGGGCTGCTCCCCAGGGTAGGGGGGGTTGTTGTCACCTCCTCCAGGGGATGAGGTCACAGCTGGGGCTCTCCAAGCATCAGCATTTCCAGTGGAAATCCCTGGCCCCTTAGGGACTTAGATGAATTCATCACCTTCAAAGTGAATCCCCTGTAGAACTGAGGGGGGCAATCCCCAAGAGGAAAGGGGTTTCCTAAGCTGGAAGAGATGCTTTTGGTGATGTCCCCAGAAGCTCCCTGCCAAGTTCTGTGATGGCACTGTGCTGAACATTGAAGATTCTGAGAGCAGGTGTTGGCGACATGGCTGCAGATCCAACTTGACACAGATCCAAACTGACTCTAGCAACTTGGGTAGAAATAGGTGGGAAGTCAGGAGCCTGGTTCTGGTTGTTCTGGCTTCATTTGCTCTGTGACTCTGGGTGAGTCTTTGCCTTTTCCTAAGCCACAGTTCCCTCAGATGTCCAAAAAAGGTCAGAGGTAGTGTCTCACTCACTGCTGACCATAATACTTCCAGATTCCTTTTTTTTTTTTTTTTTTTTTGAGGACAAGGAGGGTGGAGCAGAGAATGTGGCGGCCAGTTCAGATCTTGGTGTTAAGTGACTGAAACCCCAGCAGTCAGGGGAAATCCTGGAGTCTTGTGTCCTTCTTGTTTCTATCATGGTCTGAAAGTCAAGGATCAGTTGCAGGGAATGACCTGTTATTATGACCTCAAGGGTGGACACACATTCAGCAGATGCTTTCTGAGGCCAGCTTTGTGCTGGTTGTAGATTGGACTTGAGGGTCCAGCAGAGAAACTAAATGAGTGTTGCCCTTGTAGATAGCGAGACTGGACAGATAAACCTGTACGTACACTGAAGGAATGTGACAGGGCCTTCAACAAAGGGCAGTCATGGGGCTGGGGAAGTCCGCCTAGTCAGCGGGCTTCCTGGATAAAGTGGCAAAGCTGAGATGGCAGAGGTAGGAATTAGCTGAATGAGAAAGGGGCAAGAGAAGTGCCTCTTGAGTCAGCTTTAGCCAGGTGCCCAGCAAGGTCTCGGTCTCTCTCTCTCTCTCTCTCTCTCTCTCTCTCTCTCTCTCTCTCTCCAGACTCTCACTGTGTAGCCCCAGCTGGCCCGGAACTTGCTTGTCTAGTCTGGCCTTGATCTCACAGATATCTACCTGTCTCTGCCTCTGTAGTGCTGGGACTAAAGGCGTGTGCCTCCCCATACCTGGCTTCAGCAAGATTTCTTGATGGAGGTGATATCTAAGGCTGCATGGGCAGCCTTCTGGAGAAAGACAATGTCAGGGAGGCCTGTATCAGGTCCCTGAGGGAAGTTGTGGTGGAGTCCAGGGGCACTATGATGCTCCCTATCAGCCCCTGGCTATGAGGGGGACTCTTCAGGTAGGAGGCCTGCCATGTGCTCTCAGGCAGAAGAAACCCCCAGTATCCAAACCCTGCATTGCGGACAGGGCAGGTACAACTTCCCCTTCCAGGAACCTTGGTCCCTTTTGAAAGTAGATAATTTTCTGGACTGAATATGAGATTCTCTGCAGAAGCAAAGTAAATTGCACTCTTCTCTTTGAGGAGTACCCGGTCAGGTGGGCTGTGAGGCTCAACCTGCAGGGGGCAGTCATGAGAATGGATGACCCTAGAGTTGCCTGCCAGAGTCGCAGCTGACATCCTGGCATCCACTGTCATTCTACACCCCTCATTGTACCCTATTCAGGTTGGCTGTGTCATAAGAGACTGACCACACTTCCCTACCTCTTGATAGCAGCTCTGAACCAAAAGGGTTCTGCTTTTCTTCGTTTCCTTTTTTGGTCACCCAAGAAGCCTTTCTCCTTGTCTGGGACAGGAGAGATTGCCTCTTGATCTGCCCTTGCGAGAAGGACTGGCTGCCAGGTGTATGACCTTCTCGCCATCAGTGAGCAAGCCACATCAGAGAGGTAGGAGGAAGTGAAGGACCGCAGCCCTGGCTCCATAGAGTCCAGAGGCATCTCCCTTCCTTAACCAGCCCAAGTCCTAAGTTGCTGCCCTGCCACAGGGGAAGGTTGTCCAAGCCTTTTCCTCCATCAGGCCTTCATGCTGGCCTCACTGTCCCATGTATAGATTGTACTCTGCCCTCCTCAAAGTCCCTCCATTCCTCTGTGACACTTTACTTGAGTATTCTACCCAGAACACACAGCCACGGAGTTGATGCTTCCCCAGAACTTGATGGTTACCCTATGGGCCTTTTCTCCTTCCTCCCTTCTAGACATCCACTGCTCCCCAGGGCATCTTCTCTGCGCCCTACCTGCCCTCCTCCTCAATTCCCACCTCCTCCCTGTCAGTTCTTTCTCAGTTCCGTTGAGGAACCTTCTGAGGTGACTTCAGCTTACCCAGCTTGACGGCACAGAGCTCAGGGTGTGAGAAAAGAAATGTCAAAGAGATGCTGGGCCAACCACACTGGCCCCAGACCCAGGAAACTAAGGCCCAGAGGTGGCAGAATTGGCTCAAGGTCACTGGCAAAGTAGACAGAGCTGGAGGCACGGCCGAGTTTTCCTGCCCTGAGCTTCCTGGTGGCCCAGCTCTCTGCCCCTTCCCAATGTCCTGTGTACCTTCATGCTTTTCTGGGTTTAGGGCTTCTAAAGCCTGTTACCTCCTTGGCCCATTTAACTGAGTCCAGAGACTTCCTAGCCACACCCCTCAGGACCATACTCTCTTCAGACCCTCTGATTTGGACCTGCTCTGTATACCTTATGTCTGGCCTTTGCTGAGCAGAGTTTGGGTCTCAGGGCTCAGGTTGCTCTGTGTTGTGGCTCAGGCTAATCTGGGTTTAACCAACACAGCAGCCTGGGGATTAGGCTGATCCTGTGGGGCTTCCTGCCCCCCTGCTTCTAATCAAGACTTTGGGCCAACATCCTGGGGACCCTCATTGTAGAGGGCAGCCAGCCCTTGACCCCTGCCTGCACCTGAATTCAGCTCCTGGGAGAAGGAAAGCAGGAGAAGCCCTGTACTTGCCCCAAGGGAGCCGTTAGTGACTAAGAGGTTAGGGCTCATGCCTGTGATGGAAAAGGGACCCCTGGGAAGTCAGGAGTGCGCAGCCAAGAGTGTAACAGGAGGTTAGTGTGGCTGACACCATCAGGGGAAGGAAAAGGAAAGAGTCAGGCTAGAGTGAAGGGTGTGGACACAGGGTTAGGTATTGTTACTGCTGCGGCTCTGCACACAGGTAAGGCCACCATGGCAAGCAGTGCACCCGTAGATGGCCCAGGAATGTCTTCTAAGATGTCCATTCCTCTGAAGAGTACTAGGAGGCGGCCCCTTCCTACTGGCTGAACCTCCCTATCTTGTCCAGCCCTGGCAATGAATGATGGGCCTCCTTCATAGTACCCCACATCTCTGGTCAAATCCCACCAGACTCAGTGTGGCCTGAGAGAAGAGAGTGTGTGCCAGACAGTGGATGGAGCACAGTCAAGGAGCACAGGGCAGGGTAGTGAGGGCTGGAGCAGTCTGGAGCACTTCCTGGAGCCAGGAGATCTGGGCCAGATGTTCAGGGACAGGTGAGATCCACATGCAGAGAAAGGACAAGGGCAGTGAGCACTGGCTGTGTGCAGATGGGGTTAGGCAAAGTGGGGATGCTCAGAGACAGGTGAGCCTCCACCGCACTGGTTTGGGGAACTGGGACAACTGGGAGCTGTGGTGAGTTCCTGAACTTAGAGCCAGGGTGGAGAAGATAGTGTTAGAGAGTGTTGACTGCCTGGGAACCTCAGTGGGTGTGTGATAGAAAAGGGCTAGTATGCATACCTTCTCCAACAGCTTCCTATGAGGACAGAAAAGCCAGAGTTATCTTCCCAGTTAGTCATACTGGCTAGCATTTAGGGTGAAGGTGACCCACTGTACCCTAGATTCCTGCCCAGCCTGCACCTGCACACCCATGCCCACTCATACACACTTGTCAAGGTGTCACAGGCAGGGTTCAGGCATTTGATGGCAAGTAGCCTTTGCCTGTGCTCTAGCCTCCCTCGGCTTCGGTCTCCTCAGCTGTCTAGAAGGGGCTGCCCCGTAAGTCCCTGAAAGTCCACCCTGGAGTACAGTAGGATACACTCAGGTTCCAGAGTTAGTCAGTCTGAGTGTGAGCCTCTGCTCTACCACACACCCGGCTGTGTGATTCTGGGTAAGTTGCTTAGCTTCTCTGTGCCTTTCCCCCCTCATCTGTGAAGAGACCAGACATCATATGAGCTTAGTGATTTGCTGAGTTAATAGCTCTAAAAATCTCTTGGGGCAGTACCTGGCAGACAGACAGTGTTTCTGAAGAGTTGGGCTTAGACCTCTCCTTACCACCGCCATCTTCTTCCCTCTCCTCCTGCTGCAGTATCCCTCGTTTCTCACGGAATGCAGTTCTGGCACCCCAGACCCTGCCTGCCTTAGCGCCTTAGCAGGCTGTGCTGGCTGGCTGCCCTCACACTGTGTCCCCTGCTGGTCCAGGCGAAAGCTGTGGCTGGGAGCCTTCTGTTTCACCATAGTCTTCCACCTGTCTCTCTCCCTACTGAGCTGAAGTAGTCATCCTCTGCCCTCTTGTCACCCCTGCCCTGGCTCTGAGCCCAAGAGCAGACTCTGTACTTTTGCCCATTCTCTGCTTTGAAGTACCCATTAGCTGACCTTTAGGGCTTTGGGAACCTGCTGGGCCAAAGACCGGTTAGGAGTTAGATAGGGTGTGTCATTGATTCTAGGCTTCCTGCCTTTGTTTGTTTATGTTGGTTTTTCGAGACAGGGTTTCTCTGTGTAACAGTCCTGGCTATCCTAGACTCTCTCTGTAGACCAGGCTGGCCTCGAACTCACAGAAATCCTCCTGCCTCTGGCTCCTGAGTGCTGGGATTAAAGGCGTGCACCACCACACCCGGCTGCCTTCCTGCCTTTTGTGGGATTGAGCTCAGAGCCTCCTCCCTACTCCAACTGGGCTCTGTGACTGCCTACCTTCTATCTCCACCTGAGCCCTTGAGTCCTGCTCAGCTTAGCTCTCCCAAAATGTACTTCTCATCAGAACTTTGTCCCAGCTACTTTGTCCAGCAGTCAAAGCCTCTGATCCTCTGGTCACAGTGATCCTAGCCCTTGGGGTTTGGAAGGGCCTTCATTTTCTTCCCTGTAAAATGGGGATGCAGAACTTTGTCTTGCCTTCATTGCAGAGTAGTGGAGATTTGTTGGGCTAGCCAGTGGAAGCAGAGGAGGAAGCTGTTTTTCTGTCTCTCTCTGGTTTCAGAAAGCTGTGTCTCACTTCTTCAGCATACATAAACTCATTTTCCCCAAATGATCCATGAACTTAAATCTTGAATGCTTTGTGTTCGTTTCTGGAATCATGATGGTTCATAAAACCCAGGCTGTAAAAAACTAGTAACCCCCATCCCCATCAGTCACAGAAGGGGAAACTGAACTCATGAAGGCCCTGACCCAGCTCACTAACACAACCAGATGCCTGGGTGCCACAGAGAGTGGGAAGTTTCTTAGAGCCAGGGCTGAATCAACATCTGAGATATCCTCCCCGCCCACCCGTGGCTGATCTTGGCAGTGGGTGTAAGCTTGTTGATAATGAGGGTAAACGTCTCATTACCCCACAAGGGTGACTTCCACGTTAGGGCCCTGCCCCCTGTGTCTGCACGGCACCACTTGTCTGGCAGCTGTCAGGACCCAGCCCTGCACAGGCATTACCAGGTCCGTGATAGCACCCATAATCTGCTCTTAGCACCAGGTCGGTGCCATCTGGAAATGGCCATATCAGACAGAGCCAATGAAATGTCTGTCCCTGTGGGTCTGCCACCAGTGGGAGGGTTCCTTTTCACCACCCTGCAAGGCACCTGTGGTTCCACCAGTCACACCTTTGGGTTACTAAAGGCCCTTGGGAGATCCAGGCCATACCTGGGAGGTGGGTGGGTGGTTCCCTCCATTTATTTTTTGTTTTTTGTTTTTTTTTTTGTTTTTTCGAGACAGGGTTTCTCTGTGTAGCTCTGGCTGTCCTGGACTCGCTTTGTAGACCAGGCTGGCCTCGAACTCACAGAGATCCGCCTGCCTCTGCCTCCTGAGTGCTGGGATTAAAGGCGTGCGCCACCACCGCCCGGCTACCTTCCATTTATTAATCTAGTGACTCTGCACCTGGTGAATAAGAGAGGGAGGGTTAAGGAGAAGGTGATGCAGAGGAATGGGAGGTTGAGCAGACAGTTTTTTTCACATCAGTCTCTCAAAGAAGTTCTAGTGTGGTTTTAAGGAGGTGCAATGGCATGATGGGCACGCAGGTCTGTGAGCCTCCTTTGGGTTTTTGCCCTTGGGCCAGTGTTACAGCCTTCCTGGCCTCCCTTTCCCAGCTTGGTGGCTGTTTGGACACCTGCCCTGCTGTGTATTGTGTGAGATTCCAAAGGGTAGAGAGACTGCAGGTTAGCTCCTGAGCTCCACGTGGCTCTTCATTCTTTTCTCTTCCAAGGTAAGGGTGTGAGTGGACCTGTAAATGTAAAATGGGACACAAGCATGGGAGGAGGTCCCTGCCATATAGGGCTGGGTCCCCAGTTGTGGTTGGCTGGGCTCCTGTTCCTTGGCAACTTGACTTAGGCATTTCCTACTGGGATGTCCACATTCTTGTCATTCTCTGCCCACTTTCCAAGGGCTTTTGGAGGTTAACATTCAAGACTGATGGGCTCAGTGGGTCAAGGACCAACCCTTATTCTTTTTGCAGACAATAACCCTCATTCCATCCTTCCCAGCCTGCCCTCCTCTTCATAAGCATCCAGGCTATGGGGAATGACAGGACCAGATGGCAACAGCATCCAGAGTGAATGAGAGGAGGACAGATCCTTCATTAGGCAGGCCTGCTTTGAGAAAACCCACCGTTTTCCCAAAGAAAACACCCCTACTTCCTATAAGCAGTCAGCAGCTGGGACAGTGATGGGAGAGCGGCTCCCAAAAGGCATCAGGCCTGGTTCTCCTCCCCAGTACACCCCCAACAGAACCGTGGGCACCCTGGAGGAGGGTGCTGTCTGCCTGGGACTGCTTCTCTTAGTCCAGCTTCCCAGCATTTACAACTGGCTAGAACTGGGGCTAGGCCTTGGGAACCCCATACTGTTAAGGAGGTGGGGACTCAGGGACCATGGCCCAGCTAGGTATGGGACAGCCTGGGGGTGGTCTTGCTCTGCTCAGGAGAGCAGTGATTGGCTCTGAATCACATGGGGTGGGGTGGCCTATCTTGTGCCTAGCCTGCCTTGAGGCCATGTCCTCTCTGTGTGCCCCTAGCCCCCTCCCCTGCCTGAACCCCTGGTTATTCTGGGAGCTTTTAGCTACCACTTAGTCAGCCACTAATGCGTCAGGCTGGGGAGTGAGGGGGGAGACACCGTGCCAGACGGTGCTCCTTTTAGACACAGGATGGAAAGGAAGCGGGGAGCCAGGAGGTGGGAGGTGAGGGACTGCCAGAGGATGGGAGACATTCCCACTCCTGACCCTGCTCCTTGGTAGCTTGTAGTAGGAGAGACCGATGGGCAGTGGGTCAGCATGTCCTTGGGCTAGCAGTACCTCCGTTGCCCCACCACTGAGGCCTAACCTGGATTCTTCTTTCATTAATTCTCTGTCAGGTTGCAGCCTGTGGCCTCAGTCCTCTACCTACCGTACAGTCAGCTTCCCCATCTTTGTTCACGCTGTTTCCTCTGCTTGTATATCACTTCCCCATTCCTGGCCAGTCAAGCTTTTATCTGCCTTTCCATCTCTATGGATTCACAAAACAGCAAAAAGAAAATGTTTAGGGCAGTAAACACTTAGCCTAGACCTTTTAAAGGTAGACTCCAGGCTGCTCAGCCCCTGCCTAGGCAGAGCCTTGAGCCCGTCCCGTCCCTTCCCTTGGCCCACTCTCTCTGAGGTGATCCTGGCCATGAGGGCTTGCTGCTGCCTTCACTTCCAGGCAGCCCTCCTGCCAGAGCCCCCAGCCCCCACTCCTGCTGACCCAAACAAAGCTTTCTTTCATGTATTCATGAAGCTGCTGCTCTGACACTTCCTCGGCACAATCAGGCCCTTTGAGGGCCTCGGGCAGTGCGGGAGCCTGGGCTGGGGCTGGGCTGGAGAATGGGCCAAGGTCTTGTCCTGGGGCTGAGTTGGTGCCATCCCCTCCCTCCCCCTAGTTCAGAACACATCACCAGGCACAGATCTGGGAGGGGCGAGAACCTTAGGAGGGCTGGTCCTAAGCTCCTGTTTGTTCTGCAAAATGGGGCCAGCAGTCCATGCCTCCCCAAACACTGACCTTGCTTAGGCTTGAGAGGAACGAGCTGAGCTTTCGGATCAACTGAGTGCCGCCCTGGCTGTATCTATCACCCTTACTCAACAGTTGATAACCCCCTGCCCTTCATAGCTTCTGCAGGTTTTCTGGGAGCAGCCCGGGACTCCCTCCTTGGACCATCTGCTTAGTGACCTTTCTGTGGTATGGGTGCCTCATATCTACACTTCTGAGGAGGGTCAGGTATCCCCCTCAGACTTTGTCCTTGGTGTCTCCACACTCAGCCTTGATGCTTAGGAGTGCTCTTGGACAGCCCAGCTACCTGCAGGCAAAGATTCCCTCCATGGTCCTCTCAGGTGCTTTTTCCCCCTTGAGCTGACTTGTATATTAGCCTTGCGTGCCCCTTCTCTGAGGCCTGGGGATATGACCTTGATACAGGTGCTTGGGAGCTAAGGAGACTGGTGGAAGTGGCCAGCACAGCCTGGGAATGCTTCTTTTCCTTGACTTTGGGGCTGAGTCTCAGTAGCCCAACATCCCCAGGAGTGGGTATAGACCTTCCCCCTGACTCCCAGACTGGCTGCTAAGGAAGTGGGGGGATGTTGTGTTGCCTGGGTCCTGGGTTATGGACTGCTCCGGTTGTGGCTTAGGCTGTAGATGAAAGGAGAGGTGTGTGTCAGAAAGACCAAGTGTCTGCTGCCTGCTGACCCTAGCTTTACCGTTTTATCCCAGCTGGAAGACAGCTAGAGGACCCTGCCCGTAATCTGACACCATTAAACACCTCTATCCAGAAAGCAGCACAGAGCTGGGCATTCAGCCCCTGCCCTGCACATCTGGGGCTAATCTAATGAGAGGCAGCTTTGGGGTCTAGGGTGTGAGAGGTAGGGTGCCTGATCCCCATCCTTCCCTCCCCCCACCCCCATTGCTGTATCAGGCAGTTTTTGGCGTGCCCCAGGAGAGTCAGGCCAGTCAGAGGGTAGCGAACTCAGCACTTCACTGTAGCCAGCCAGGCTCACATCTCCAGGACGTTCTTGAGAACTGATACCTCTGAATGAAACAGTCTCTCCCACTTGCTGATGTGACCTTGGGCCAGGCTTGTCCCCCAGAGGGCCTTGGTTTCCTCCTCTGCACAGTGAGCCAGGCCACAGCAGAGATGCAAAATTTGAGTTACTCCTACTGTCTGTCTGGGATCACTTGGCTGTGGAGAAATGTGTGGTTAGGAAGAGGAATGAAGGAATGAGTTGCACACTGTATGCCGTTGCCATTCCTTGCCTCTGATGGAAGCAGGATCAGTAGGAAAAGCTTAAGTAGCAGCAAGAAGGATTTAGGACAGCCCTGGAGGAACTGGCAGGTTTGTTTTTGCCTGGACTTGGTCATGTCCTGCTTGGGTGTCACTGCCAAACTGCCTGTCCCAAAGTTTGCTGCAGCTGAAAAAACAATGGTCACAGGTTCCGGGGTGAGGACCAGGCTAATCAGAGGTAAGGGCACAGTGGCTAAGGTTGATTGCTGAGGGCATAGCCATAGGCCACCCCATCCCTGTAATTTAGTCCTGCAACCAGGACAACCTCAACAATGTCACTAGCAATAAGATAGCTTCTCCCTGGAGGTGGTGACCACAAACAGTTTCTTTTTTGGGCAAAACTGCCCTGGTCAGCCCTTCTGCTGAAAGGCATAGGCTGTGCTTGTTGAAGGTCCCCTGTCCCAGAGTTGCTGGGACAGAGAGCTGATCCTGAGCCCCTGAAGGAGCTGGCATCTGTGTGGGTGAAACCAGGCCAGAGGTTAGCTTTGGAGACAGAAGCAAGACTGCTTGCTGGTTTAGGCCCTACTCTGCACATGCCTTCATGTGTTCTTGGGTTGTCTGTTCCTTGACCTGCTTTCCCAACTGTGTAACAGGAAGGAGTGGATGTTAAGATTTGTTCCAGTTCTGAAATGGTACCCACCAAGGGGTAAGCCAGGAGGGGTTGCCACTTTGCAAAGGAAGATTTGGAGTTGTGAATAAAATGGTTGCCCCGGGATCCGAACTCTTAAGTGGGGTGCTTAGAAGCCCTGCTGTTTGTTTCTGGAGAGACCAAGTGAGTCGGAGGCAACTCCAGATTCCCTCACAGCACAGAGCTGATGGTCTTCCCATACCTGCCCAGCCCCTCAGGAGTATGTTATGTTTGGGAAAGGGGACTGTTCTCCCAGGGTCCTTAAAATGCCCCCCATCTGAGACAACACACATTGTGGGGAAGGGACCATGGCTTTGGGTAGGTGATTGCTGGAGCCCGCCAGGGTGTTCTTTACTTCTCAGGCCTGCCTAAACAGACCTTGTCTCTGAACTTCAGTGCCCTGTGCTTGGAGCATTAGTAGCCAGCAGGGTCTAGTATGCCCGTGGGAGCTCAAGGGTCCTCTTGCTCAGGGTGTTTTTTCTCCTTCATGCTGCACAGGGCCGGACCATGTGGACTTTGGCCAGCCTGAGCCACACACTGTGCTTTTCCATGAGCCGGGCAGCTTCTCTGTGTGGGTGGGTGGACGTGGCAAGGTCTACCTGTTCAACTTCCCCGAGGGAAAGAACGCCTCCATGCGCACGGTGAGAGCTTGGGCCCCTGCCCTCCCCTTTTCTTTCCTCTTTCCTGTCCTCTGGTCCTAGTGAAGACCCTTAGGGAATATGAAGGAGCTGGTACATCTTTTTGCACATGTCCCTCTACCTTTATCCTCATACACCGTTTCTTGGGGAGGCTTCTACTTCCACACTGGAGTAAGGAGTCAGACAATGGGGAGAAAAAACTGGGAGCTAACATGCATGGCCAGGCAGGTAGTGCTGATGGGGGAAGCCAGGCTAGAAAGCTGGACTCGAGAACCCATAACCTGCCCTTTGCAATTGCTAGGCTTTGCTCCTGGTATCATACAAACAACCTATGTGACCTTGGACAGTCTGCTTACCCTCTCCAAGGCTCCCTCACTTCTGTGGAAGATGAGAATAAAAGTATCATCAGGAGCTTGCCCTGAGGCTGCATGGACAGCATTTCAGGGGCATCTCACCCTGAGGGATTAATGCCTTTTTCCCTCCTCCAGGTGAAAATTGGCTCCACAAAAGGGTCTTGCCAGGACAAACAGGTGAGTGGAGGGAGGGACCATGGAGAAGGGTGGGCCCCTTAAGGAAGAGGGAGAAGATCCTGAGTCAAGGAAGGGAGGGAGCATGGCTTTGCCCTGTGTTCTCCAGACTTATTGGGGGAGGTTTGGGCCAGTTTTAGGGCTCCTAGTTAGATGGGGAGACATAGGCCCCTGACATAGGCCTTGTTCAGGTGTGGTTGGGGTGATAGAGTCAGCTGTCCTGGGTAGCTGCTATCTGTGCTCGTCCCTTTTGGATGTCTACTTCCTAAGAGGGAGGGTCTTAGAGTCTGCTAGGCCTGTCCACCCACCTTTCTCTCCTTCCCCACACAGGACTGTGAGAATTACATCACTCTTCTAGAGAGGCGAGGTAATGGGCTGCTGGTCTGTGGCACCAATGCCCGGAAGCCCAGCTGTTGGAACTTGGTGAGAACCCTTCCCATGGGCCTGAGCAGTCCCTATTTCCTGGGTGGGTGTCAACCCCTCGTGGCCAGACAGAGGTGGGAGATTCTGAGACTGGCATTACCTTGAGCAGAATCTCTGGGAGAATAGGCTCCTGGCCAGGAAACTGGCCCTCATAGGGTGCAGTGGCTGGTGGTCATGTGGCCATCTGCACCTCCGATCTCCTCCAGGTGAATGGCAGTATGGCGGTGTCACTTGGTGAGATGAAAGGCTATGCCCCCTTCAGCCCGGAGGAGAACTCCCTGGTTCTGTTTGAAGGTAGAGCAGCCTTGCGGCAAGGGCCCTGGGAGGGCGCTGCTGCACCAGACTCGGGGTAGGAGGGCCAGCCCCTTTGTTCAGTGGCCCAAGCCTAGGGGAAGGACTTACAGAAGTTATTGCTCTTACCCACATGTCCTCCTACCATCCAGGGGATGAAGTGTACTCTACAATCCGGAAGCAGGAATACAACGGGAAGATCCCTCGGTTCCGCCGCATCCGGGGTGAGAGTGAACTGTATACAAGTGATACTGTCATGCAGAGTAAGTCTGATTCTGATTGGGTTGAGGGTGAACCAAAGGGTCTGAATGCCCAGGGTGGCAGAGAGTCTTCTGGAGTATCCCAGGAGGACTTCCTGAAAGACACAAACCTGAACAGTGAGCATGGAGGAGTTTGAGTTGTGAGAGAGGAGGAATCACAGAGAAAAAGATGTGGAGATCAGATGGCTCTGAATTACTCTGGGAACCAACACAGAGGAAGCTGAGGCTTAGCTTGAGGCCCAGAGAGCCAAAGTTCATCTTTCTCATGAGTCTATGTGGGGCAGACGGCTCCATCTTCCTCATTAAGGCTCTGTTGATTAGGCAGAAGTGACATGGGAACCCTAGAGACTTCCCTGTAGTCCCCAGGCATGAAGTCATTGCTCCTGGGCCCATGACATCTTTGTAGAGGAGGACATAACAGGTGTGGGGTATTGCTTTAGAGTCGAGGGCCTCATGGGGCTTAAGTGCCTCTCTGAGTTCATATATATCTGGGAAAGGTAAAGTTGACTGGGTACCCCACACGGGTCCCTAGTCTCACAGCCTATCACCCGTGTCCCTGGCAGACCCACAGTTTATCAAGGCCACCATTGTACACCAAGACCAAGCTTATGATGATAAGATCTACTACTTCTTCCGGGAGGACAATCCTGACAAGAACCCCGAGGCTCCTCTCAATGTGTCCCGAGTGGCCCAGTTGTGCAGGGTGAGCCAGATATGTGAGGGGTGACTGGGTGAGTGAGAGTGTGTTTGTGTCTGTATATTACAATAAGAGTGCATGTGCAAATGTGTGTTTGTGTGTGTGCACACGATGCATGAAACTGTGGGAATGTGTGCACACAGGCTATCATGTGCCTGTGAGTAAGTGTGGCTTAGCTTGTGTGCATATTGGATGTACAAACACGTGAGTCCATAATACCTGTGTGTTTGCCTGTGTTGTATGAGTTTGCTGTATTGTGTGTTGGTGTACAAGTGTGCATAGATGAAAGTAGCAGATGTGTGTCTGATCCTGTCTGCTGTGGTGGACCCAGAGTGTTCATCTGCAAGGCCAAGTGTGGGCACCAGACTGGAGCCCACATGAAAGCTTGCCTAAGTCACAGATTTCAGCCCCTCACAACCTACCCTGCTCCTCAGTAGCCTAGGTGCTGGTATGCCCAGCAGCAGGTGTTGAGGGCCTTCTTCTGTCTTCTGCCCTTCCAGGGAGACCAGGGTGGTGAGAGTTCATTGTCTGTCTCCAAGTGGAACACCTTCCTGAAAGCCATGCTGGTGTGCAGTGACGCAGCCACTAACAGGAACTTCAATCGGCTGCAGGATGTCTTCCTGCTCCCTGACCCCAGTGGCCAGTGGAGGGACACCAGGGTCTATGGTGTTTTCTCCAATCCCTGGTGAGGAATAGTTAATGACGTTAGCAGAGGCTGCAGGTGCAAGGCTTGAGTCGTTAATTAGGTGTGTGTGGTGCTGGTGGTCAGCCACGAGATGTGTGTATTGTTGTATTTTTGCCTCTGTACACATGATGTGTGGCCATGGGCCGTGTGCACATTCCCGCCCATGTGTCCTGCCATATGTGTGCCCAAAGCTGATACTAGGCCTCTCCTCAGGTACTACTGGGTGTGATCACACCTGCTCAAACACTGCCTGATAATTCACACTCTTTAATCACTTTCATTGATTGAAAACAAAGCAGACAAGTGTTGGGGGTGGAGAAAGACCCTGCTCTGGTTCTGATGTGCATGGAGCCACAGACTGGGGAGGACATGAAAGTCTGGGCTCCTGAGACTTCAGCACCTTGTGCCCTGTGACTTGGAGGGGTCAGAGAATGACTCAGCCTGTGATGGGGTTCCTCTTTCTTTCAGTTGGGTAGAACAGGTGGCCTCTGAACTCAGTGACACTGTAACAGGACCTAAGCTTGTGGTTTTAGGTTGGGTAGAGAGAATTTAGTTGAGCTTCACTCCTTTCTTCCCTCCTTCCTCCTTTCTTCCGTTCCTCCCTTATTTGAATCTTGTTTGATATGCTATGCACTGGGCTCTGCTCTAGTAATAGTTCTGGCTCACAGAGCTTGCAGGCAGAGGGCTGTTGTTGTGGTCCGTCTGATATAGGGCTGGCCAGGGTAAGTGGAGGTGGGTGCATCCCTGGACCCTTACTGAGGTGGTTTGTATATCCCTGCAGGAACTACTCAGCTGTCTGCGTGTATTCGCTTGGTGACATTGACAAAGTCTTCCGTACCTCCTCACTGAAGGGCTACCACATGGGCCTCCCCAACCCTCGACCTGGCATGGTGAGCCATTGACCAATCATGCCCCAGAGCGCAGCCCTTCCTGGTCTCACATCCCAGTCACCACTGACCTTCTCCTATTCTTTCTCCTAGTGTCTCCCCAAAAAGCAACCCATACCCACGGAAACCTTCCAGGTAGCTGATAGTCACCCAGAGGTGGCACAGAGGGTGGAGCCCATGGGGCCACTGAAGACACCGTTGTTCCACTCTAAGTACCATTACCAGAAAGTGGTCGTCCACCGCATGGAAGCCAGCAATGGAGAGACCTTCCATGTGCTTTATCTAACCACAGGTGATGGGTTATCCCAGAACTCCATGATTTACTTTGTAAAAATAGATATGAACCAGGCATGGCAGCACATGCCTTTAATCTCACTACTCTAGAGGCAGGGGTGGAGATATCTGTGAGTTCAAGGCCAGCTTGGTCTACATGGTAAGTTCTAGACCAACTGAGGCTACATAGTTTCAAAAAAGAAACCAAACCAAAACAAAAAATATAGAAGGTATGAAGAACCATGTAGGTAACATTTGCATGGATCTTTAGGTGTAGAGGAAGAATTAAGGGGATAGAGCTGTCAGGGGTGAGTGTGTGGAGCTGTGGAAGCTCAGGCAGGGAGGCAGGGCTTCCTGGAGGAAGTGAGGCAAAAGGAAAAGAGAAAGCATCCTGAGTGGAGAGAAGAGCATGCAGTAGAACTTGAGGCAGGAATGCAGTGAACGGGCAAAGCCAGGTGCAGCTTTGGTCCAGGTGTCTCACTCAATGGAGAAGGCATAGGAAGAGACTTGGAAAGTTGGGAGGCTTGAGCACTAGGCCTCCTCGGAGCCTCTGTCATGCAGAATAAGAACCATGACCCTTCCATTAGACTTTGTGGTTATGCAGATGAGAAGAAGCATTTGAAAAGTTGGTAAGACACAAAGATTATTTGATGGCATGTGAAGAAGGATTTGCAGATGTCAAAGCCTCATAGAGGCGAGACAGCTTCTCCTCTTTCTTTTTTGGTGAGACCTCCCTAGGGGAGGCTGAGGGAATGCCATGGAGATGCTCCTGGGTTCTAGAGAGCCTCTGTACTACCCGAGCGTGGTTTGCATCTACCGCTCATCAGGTCTCAGTCAAAGCAGGGGTGGTGTCCTGGAAATAGCCTTGGAGACCATTCCTGGAAACTAGAAAGGACCCTATACCTCTAGGACCATTGGTCAGGGCCCAGGCCCCACCCTTCAATTGTTCATACTCCCTCAAATGGCTTCCTGTTGCTGCTTCACTTTGGGGCTTCCGTGGCCATGTTGGAAGCTAGAGTCCTGAGGTCATTGTTTGGACCCTGGAAGTTTCAAGGAGAGGAATTTCCCACAGGACACTGAGGACAAGGGAAGGGAGGTCACACAGTTCAGGACAGGGAAGGCTAGACTTGGACCCAGGGAACCCTGCTACTCTCTTCCTACATGGCTGGACCATAAGCACACTCAGGGATTGTAGAGGGAGCCTCTTATCATCCCTGTGGCCCATGGGAGAGACACCAGTTTAGAGCCTGCAGCATTTAGAAATATTGGGGCCAGATAAAAATAAAGAATTCTCTAGGTTCTCAACAGAGAATGGGAGCTCTCACAATGGGGACTCTCTGTGTGTCTGGGGTGAGGGAATGGACTCTGCTGGGGTTTTGTCAGGAGTGGTCTTTGGCCACATCTCAGAGCCTGCAGGTTGCAATACTGAGCCTAGAGGAACTGTCTCAGGTAGGCATCATCTGACTGCTTTTTTGGGGCAGATGATGCCCTGGGAAATGGGGATGGAAGGAGAGAAGGAAAAGGCTATTCTAGAAACTGGGACAGCAGTTGAGGTGGGATTAGGAGGACCAGGTTCAGGATACCCATTAGTCCCCAATAGGTACTATTGGAGAGAGATGTTCTAGCAGACAGTTTGCTTATGTGACCTTGAGAGCCCTCATATGGAATCTAAGGTTCTTTTCAAATCTAGGATTTTACAGAAATTAAAATATCCCTTAAGACTAAGTGCAACGTGGAATCCTGGATTGGCTCCAGGAACAAAAAAAAGGACATCAGTGGAAAAACCCAAGAAACCCAAATGAAGTCTGTAGTTGAGTGAATAGGAACACACTGGTGTCAATTGCTTAGTTGTGATGAATTTACTCTGGTTATGTAAGATTTTCAGCTGGGGGAACTGGGAGAAGGCTAGACAGGGTCCCTATACTATCACTGCAATTTTTCTAAAATCTAAAACTTATTCTTAAACAATCAAAGACAGTATGTCCCCTCCATACTTAGGATGCAGACAAGTTGTAAAAAGAAAGAAAGAATCCAGGGGTGGGGTTCTGACCTGTCTGGGTTCCAGTTTGTTCCCTGCTGCTCACCATCTGTGTGACCTTGAGCAAACTGCATAGCTTTTCTGCACCCCCTCTTCCTTATCTGCAAAGTAAGGGAGATAACGCCTACCTCAAAGGGCAGAGGAGGGAAGGAAGGGGTAACCAAGGTAATGTGAGGCAGTGATCGCAGCTTGCTTTTTAATTTTGCAGCTGCCAATAAGCCTTTGGCATATTGGGGGCACTCGTTGAGGAGATGGCCTTTTGGGATCAGCCTTGCAAACTCCCAGGCTGCCCTTGGGCTCTATGTTCCCTCTCAGTCAGCTGTCCTCACCCCATCCTACCCGAGTGTTGTGACGGTCACCTGAGCCATGACTATTACTAAACCCTCCCCACCCAGTGTCTTTTCCTGGCAGCCAGCCTTGAAGAAGGCTGTCTGGCTGAGGTGGGCTTCTGTCTATCTACTCCCTTCTCTGCTTGCTACTCACAGACAGGGGCACTATTCACAAGGTGGTAGAATCAGGGGACCAGGAACACAGTTTTGTTTTCAACATCATGGAGATCCAGCCCTTCCACCGTGCAGCTGCCATCCAGGCCATATCATTGGATGCTGACCGGGTGAGCTGTCCCACCCTACCCTGCACCCTTGGGGCCACCCAGACAGCTGGCAGAGGAGAGGGCTACTCTGTTTTCTGTTTGCATGCTACTTCAAGGACCTCCAAGGTAGCAGAATCCCTTCTTCGAGGACTGAGAACTCAGTGGAGGGCTCTGGCCTGACCCAGCCTTGTTCTCTTTCCAGCGGAAGCTATATGTGAGCTCCCAGTGGGAAGTGAGTCAGGTACCCCTGGACATGTGTGAGGTCTACAGTGGAGGCTGCCATGGCTGCCTCATGTCCCGAGATCCCTACTGCGGCTGGGACCAGGACCGCTGCGTGTCTATCTACAGCTCCCAACGGTACATTGGATAAACCCCTTTGCCCCAAGGAAAGGGATACCTGAGAATAGGGAGGAATTGAAGGGCCGTAGGAGGATCACTCTGGGGTCCTATGAGGATAGGTGGGGTGCTGGGTTGCAGCCTCCCATCCGCTGACGCTTGCTCCTCCTCCTAGGTCAGTGCTGCAGTCTATCAATCCAGCTGAGCCACACAAAGAGTGTCCCAACCCTAAACCAGGTATCAAATTTAGCCCTACCCTTGGCCTCCTGCTGACTTAGGAAACACAGCTATGCCTCAGTTACCTTTCATCTGCAGAAGGCATGGCCTTGACCTGAGGCCCCTAGACCACATTCTGCTGAGGGAACTCCCATGATGCAGGGTGCTTAAGAGGGCTAGGGGTGTGGGAGAATACAGGAAGAAGAAGAAACTAAACCCCAAAGTCAGGGTCCACATCCCCTGTCCACCACGTTCCTTTAGAAGCAAGCCTTGCTCTAGAAGCCTCGTCTGTGGGAGAACGCAGGCTGTCAAGGTGCACTTGGTCCCCCTCATGCCTATTTCTTTCCTCTTACTTTCTCAGATGAGGCCCCACTGCAGAAGGTTTCCCTGGCCCGGAACTCCCGATACTACCTGACCTGCCCCATGGAGTCCCGCCATGCCACCTACTTCTGGCGCCACGAGGAGAATGTGGAACAGAGCTGTGAGCCAGGCCACCAAAGCCCTAGCTGCATCCTTTTCATTGAGAACCTCACAGCCCGACAGTATGGCCACTACCGCTGCGAGGCCCAGGAGGGCTCCTACCTCCGTGAGGCTCAGCACTGGGAGCTACTGCCTGAGGACAGGGCCCTGGCCGAACAGCTACTGGGCCGTGCCTGTCCTCTGACCACCTCCTTCTGGCTGGGGGTCCTGCCCACACTCATACTTGGCCTGCTGGTTCACTAGGGCTTTTCGGAACTGGGTGCACCCCAGGCTTCTGAGCCCAAGAAAAATGTCACACTCAGCCGGCCGGCCCGGAAGCTCCTTGTCCACTGATTCTTCTAGGGTTATCGAATAATCCAGTGGGGGACAAAGGGCCTGGAGATGTCCAGCCGCAGGCGGCTGCTGGGGCCCAGGTGGGGTGGGGACAGTGAGGGACTACAAACGAAGGCACCGACTGCGAAGCTGGGCCATCAGCAACTCAAGACTTTATCTTCTCGAGAATATTTTTCGAAATCTCCTCACACTTTAAGCAGTGATGTACCTGGCCTGAGAGCCCAGCGGCGGCCTGGCAGTGGGCTTTGGGAAGGGGAGCTGGGACCCCATCTCTGAACCTTGGGGCTGAGTCCTTTGGGACTTGCTGTACCCAACTGCTTCTTCCTTGCCCCACTGCTGGGTGGCCAGTGTCCCTGCAGACCGCAGCTGCTCCTCTGCACCTCTCTCACAGCCTGGGTCTCACCGGACAGCGCCTTGCATGTTTATTGAAGGATGTTTGCTTTCCGGACGGAAGGGCGGAAAAAGCTCTATTTTTATGTTCGGCTTATTTCATGTGTAGCTACTTCTGACTGCATCTGTATGAAATACCAAAACTACATGTGGGGGGTGGGTAAAGGGAGGGTCTAGGAAGGGGGGTGGGGGCTGACCCCAGGCTGGGCCTCCCTGGGATGGGATCAGAGTCCAGGGACAGGCATGGGGTTGAAGAGAGTGGCATGAGCTGGCTCTGCCCTGGGAGCCCAGTCTGAGGGCATGAGCCTCCAGTGTGGGTTGGTTATGGGAGGGCTGGGTGAGGGAGACAGGGGAGAGCAAAGAAGAAAACTGAGCCCGAGGTAGATTTCCCGCGGTCATTTTGAAGGAGGAGCCGGGTCCACAGTGGGAGGTTCCAGGACTCTGCCCTTGGCATTGGGGGTTGGGGGGCAGGGGGAGTCTTCTCCCTTCCCCTCAGCCCCCTTCCCCAGGGGCTGTGCTTCCATGCTCCTAGCCTCCCACCTTCAGCTCAGGACATGTCCTAATTTAGGCTAAACTGTGAAAATTCCGGTGGAGATGGCCCAGGCCGAGCTCTCCAAGTGGGCATCCCAGCCCCCAGTCCATCAATTTCAGCAGAGAGCTGACCCTTCTCCAGCTGTGTCTGGGGCAGGGCCTGGGGCCGGGGCCTTCCAGCTTCCGCCCCTTATCTCTTCTCAATGCACTTTAATAATGTAACATATTACTAATAAACAAGCTATTTATTTACCCGTGCCTGTTCCCTGTCTTCCATGCCTATGGTGCTGAGTGGGACTCCTTTTTGTCACTCGGTACCTCCTGCCTTCGTGAACATCACTGTCTTGGTTTTCCTTAGTGACCCTGGTGGTGGACAAGTCCAGATGACCTCAGCAGGAATGGGGGATGTAAATTTGCAATCACTCAGTAAGCCTTGAGCCTGCAGCCCCTCCCCTCCTACACATAGCTTGAACCCCTTACCTGCTTCCACTGCTCCCTCTGGGAGGCCCTGCCAGGATCGCTTTAGAGGCAGATACCAGGCCTCCCTATCTTCAAAGGGCCCATGTGAGAGGTGAAACTGACCAAGGAGGACCCCTAAGATGCGGTGGGATAAAAGAGTGTGTGCAGGAGGCCGGTGGTGGCAGGACAGGACCAAGGAATGGTTGTTTGCTCTTGGCTAGGCTGCTAGGAAAGGAGAGGGGTCTGAGAGAGGAGCCTGTGTGCCATTCTGTATCTCGAGCATCCCCTGTTGGAGAGAGAAGGGGCAGGAGTAGAGGCAGGTGAGGAATGGGAGGGAATGAGGAGACTGCTCAGTGGCTGGAGGCCAGGGCCAAGGACAGTGGCTGTGGGGTGGATGTGGGGACAATACCTAACAGCTCAGAAAGGAGCCCAAATGTTCACCCAATGACCTTCCTTCTGGCTTTCTCTGCCCCATTAAAAATTTATTATTGGGGGGGCAGTGGTGGCACACATATTTAATCCTAGCACTCAAAAGGCAGAGGCAGGCAGATGTCTGTGAGTTGGAGGCCAACCTGGTCAATACTGTGAGTTCAAGGACAGCCAGGGCTATATGGAAAAACCTTTCTCAGAAAAAAAATGTATATATAATTTTGTTTTATGTGTGTGGGTGTTTTATCTGCATGTATGTCTGTGTACCATGTACATGCCCAGTGGGTGCAGAAACTAGAAGAGGATGTTAGAGCCCCTGGAAGTGGAGTTACAGATGGTAATGAGCCACCATGTGGGTGCTGGGAACTGAACCTGGGTCCTCGAGGGGCAGCCATTGTGTTTAACCACTGAGCCATCTCTCCAGTCCTCTCTGCAGGGACCCAGACCTTTGGAGTTTCTTAGGAGCTTTTCTGTTGGAGCAGTAACTGCTGGAGGTGGGTGTATGACCAATTTGGGACAGTTTCTATGAATCAGCCAAGCTTCTAGTAAGCTATGGAAGACTCCATAAGACTGGGATGACTCTCACCCACAGCATTTCCTGTCCACTTGGACCAACCTAGGACTTATGATTATCCCACTTTTTTTTTTCCTCATCCAACTCAATCTTCCCAGGGTGGGGAGAGTGAAAATGATTTGGACTATGGACCTTTAGGCATTTGAGGAACCCAGATCTGTGGCTGGAACAGTCCTCAGCTGCTGGTGCCTATTGTGGTCTGGGGCAGATACCTCCCCTCCAGAGCTTCACAGGGTCTGACCCTGTCTATTTGTTGTCCAGCTTGTAGTCACAGCAGCAGCAGCAGGAGGTGGCTTCACCGCCTTCTCAGGGGGACCCAGATGAAGGGAAGGAATGGACTTCATTCCCCAAGTGAGCAGAGGAATTGAGTCTAGTCCTGATCCTTCTCAGGTCACTGGATGACCTCTAGGGTGGTCCCTGCCTTCTCTGTACCTCAACAGCCTTCTTCTTCCCTTTGGAAATGCTCAGGGAACCCTGATGAGTCTGTAGAAGGGACTTGAGAGGTTGAACACACTCCTTTTTCTCTACAGAGGCACTAGGAGAGGCCCAGACAGGCAGGAAGCCTTGTGCATCCAGGCATGAAATGAGCCCATGTAGATCCCATGTAAATGAGCCATAGGGGAGGGAGAAGCTCGGGACAAGGCTCTTGTCTGTTTGCTCTGATGGGTGATCAGCATCAGGGTCGTCAGTCCGTCTGGCAATGGGTAGGTAGGACTGTTAAGCTATGCCCAGTGGCAAGTAGATCTGATGCAAGGATAGCCACCATTGTGCCAAGGTTGGCTGGGGATGGTAGTGAGCCTCACCCTTCTACCTCTGTCCTGTGCATTCTGTCTTGGAAGCAAAGAACGGGCAAAGTCTATGAAGTACTAAATGCTAACTGCTGGGGAGCTCAGCTGGAGACTTCCAAGCTCCCACTGACCCCTTTCATAAATCTGAAGGGCCACACAGGTTTGTCCTCTGCCTACACATCCTGCCATTCCTGGACCCCTGGAAGGGAATAGAGGCCAGTTTGCCTCCAAAATTCCTTTAACCTGTGGCCCTCTCTGCAGGGCCATGAGCCCTGAGCTACCCTCATGCCCTAGGATCCCACCTTTAAGTCCTCCAGCTACCGTTCTGGAAGCCCCATGCCTTGACTCCTGTGATTTGTTTCCTTGGAATGCCAGGAGGACGCTTCCAGGAGATTTCCTGATGACCTGAGACTCCCCAGAGGAGTTGTGGCCCATCTCTCCTCAGCTTGCTTGCTTTGGAGCAAGCAAAGGCAAGAGGAAGCATTTGGAAGAATGTACATAGATGCAGGTCCCAAGGTCCCCAGGAGAAAAGGCACCAACCCTGAAGCCCCTCAAAGACTGGAGAGAAATGAAGGGATAGATGGTGACCATTGATGAGAAGACCCAAGCAAGGTCAGAGGTGGGAGCCCGAGTGGGGGGGGGGTCACCCAATCTACCTGACATGCTCAGAAAAGGCTTTGAGTGGGGCTTTAGAGGTTGTATGAGCTCCCCCCACTCCAGAAAGAAAATGACAATGAAGAGGAAGAAACCATTTTGCCAAGGTAGGGGCAAGGGTCTAGGGGTCTGGCTGGAGAGCAGTGAAGTCCACAAAGCAGAAAGCCTTACCAGTGCTGCCCACAGCTATATCCCCAACATTTGGACCAGCACCTAGTCCCCAGTAGATGTCCCATATACTTTGATGAATAAATAAGATGAAAGGAAGGAATGTCTGGAAGTGAGGCTGGACAATGTCATCATGTGCCGGCTCCTGGGAGCTAAGGCCACAGATCTTTAACCTGCAGGTACTAAGGAGTCACTGAAGGACACTGAGCAGGGCTAGGAGAGATGGTGATGAGAATGATAATGGTGGGTAGGGCCTGAGGTCTAGTTTGTTCTTGTACCTGGCTTTACCTGCTTCAACCAAAGTACCACACCCCTCCTTTGGTGTTCGGAACTCCTTCCAAAGCCTAATTTTAGTCTGTCATTATCTAGCTGTAAAAGAATATGGAGCCATCCCAGCTAGGGTGGGTGATCCCAGCGAGGGTGCCAGACAGGAGGTCTGTGGATATGGGCTGGTGGAAAGGGATTGAAACAGCTAAATCAGCCTCGGGAAGTTCTTTTATGTTGGTATTGGTTAGCTAGGGGAGGAAGAAACTTTGGGGAAAAACAAACATATTGTCAGGGTCACCAGTGGCGAGCCAGGCCCACAAAGGGAATGACACAGGACCACATCCTGGAGGCACTTGGTGCCAGAACCGCTGGCCTTGACTGTGACAAGGGTTCTGTACTTAGACAGGCAGTCGCTCCAGATTAAGCACAGAGGGGCTCAGAGGGGCCCAGGGAAAAAGTAACACATCCTTAAGGTTGGGCCTACATTGCCTTGGACAGATATAGGTTTGCCACTTGACCTGGTTATTGCTCCCACAGCTACACATGCCACTGACCAACTGTGGCATTTCTTTCTCCTGATTCAAATGAGTACTTTCCTCTGCAACTGCACCCTTTCAGGATCCCTATGCCCTCCAAATGGGACTTATCTGGGGATCGTAAGTCGAGCAAGGGCGAAAGACACACTAGACTTCAAAAAAATCTAACTACGGAAAAAGCATTTATCTTAAATTGCTATGTGGAAAATACATTGCAATGATAGGGCTTGTTGTTGTTTTTTGAGGTAGTGTACCCACTGCCTGCTGTGGATACTGGGAGAGGACCCAGGTCCTATGAAAGAGCAATGAGTGCCACCTCTCCACTCCCCCCTTTCCATATATTTGCTTTATTTTTTTTTGAGAGAGTTACACTGTGTAACTCTAGTAGATCTGAAACACCCTATATAGACCGACCTTGAACTCATAGAGGCGCCTTCTGCTGCCACTGCAGGCTGTTGAGATTACAGACATTTGTCACTGCACCCAGCTAATTTCACCTGCTTTTAAAAACTTTTATTTAATGTGGCTTACTAGAAATTTTATAATTATCTGTGTGGCTCAATATGACATTTCTATTGGACGTGGGGGATTTTCTCTTGTTCACAACTGAATCTCCAGCATCTAGAACAGCGTGGGGCATATAGTAGCTGTTCAATAAAATATTCACAGATGGGATGAGTGAGCCCACGTTCTGAGGAAGAAACCAGTTTACCCAGTGGAACATATTTGTTGCCCTGAGCCTATATGGTACTTCACCACTGGGCTACCACCCCCATCTGTGACTTTTGACTTGTGTCTTCTTCTACCACTCAGAAGGGCAGCTCAAAGGAGACTTGGATGAATGGGTGAATGGCCTGCTCTCTTGAGTTTTTTTCTGAGGGGACTTTCAATTCCTTCTGCTCAGGAAGCTGGGCAAATAATATGGAAATCACCTTTCCACACAATGTTTGCATATAGGGTTGATGGAGATGCTTCCAGTCCATTTTCTGCCCCTCAACCCTGGTCCCTGGAGACAAAAGAGGAAGCTCTGAAGGCTTTGAGCTGCTGGTGGGGTTATGGTGACTTGTAGGGGAATGGGACACCACAGTGTTTCCCCAGTGAACAAAGGCTTGTAGCCTGGAGCATCCTTGTCTCTCAAATCGAACAGGAGCCTAAAAATAGTCTGCAGTTCCAGCCTCCCCCACAGCCACCCGCGCCAAGCCGGGCCCTGCGCCCGCCGGCTCCTCCGCAATCCAGACTGTCTGCACAATCTGCCCAAGCCATTGGCCGGCTCCTCTGTGTCCTGGCCCTGGGGACCCTGAGTCAGCACTCCCTTCTCAGGCCTGCTGAGGTCTGCCTCCTGCTCTGCCCACCCAACCAAAGTGAGCCCAGTAGTTCCTGGGGTTCCAGATGATGGCGACCTAGTCACTTGGTAATTGTGTGGACTTAAATGGTGTAGTAAGCAGGTCCCAGGCAAGGGAACCTGAAGGGCAAAGCTGAGAGTATGTGAGAGAGCCTGCAGCATGCAGCGAGAGTAAGAGCCACTGGGCTTTAAGTGGGCATGGTTAAGCAGGATGGGGGCATGAGGGCGGGTGTCAGGTCATTGATGGCTGTTGTCTCCATCATATGTACAGATTCCCTGGGTAGAATGGCCTGTCTGTCCAGCCATCCTCATCTCATGCAGCACTCGGGAGTTTCTCCTATTTAAAGGCCACAGGTATCTGCAAGAAATCAATGTCTTCCTGCCTTAAAATTCTGGGCTTCCCACCTTCTGGGCACTCAGGGAACAGGGAAGTCTGTTCCCATAGACCCATTGTGGCAAGTCCTCAAGGCTCCTGTTGCCTTTGTGGCAACAGCCCGACCAGACTCTCTATGTCCTGATTCCCACAGTCTGGAGCCCTCCAGCTGCGGTCATGGACGCTGGGCACTGTGAGGACACATCCTGTTTGACTTACAGGGTTTAGAGGCTCACTCTTCAGAGAGGCTTCCTGTGGCAGAAATGAGTGTACAGGTGAGACAGCAGAACTGTGAGTTTCCACGCTCAGAGCTGAGCAGGGTCTCTGCTGCAGGAAGTGGGTCAGCAGAAGCCACGGTCACTTTCCTCTCCAGGGGTGACTTTAGGGGAAGCCAAGAGGAAGGCACTGAGCTCCTGGGGTGGTTCTTCCCACAGCTGATGCGGGAATTCTATCAACAAAGCCCCTTCTTGCCATACCATTTCCCAGAAGCCCTTGGAGTCTGAGTGACAGTGGAGGTTCTACAGTCCCTCATTAGACAGACAGGGAGATGATGCTTGTAAGAAGTGGCCTAATGCCCAGAAAGGTTTTTTTTTTTTTGGTTTTTCGAGACAGGGTTTCTCTGAATATCTCTTGCTGTCCTGGACTCGCTTTGTAGACCAGGCTGGCCTTGAACTCACAAAGATCCACCTGCTTCTGCCTCCCAAGTGCTGGGATTAAAGGCGTGCGCCACCAC
>CAJQZJ010031900.1:6085164-6106192 GCA_907164525.1 Lophiomys imhausi | reverse complement strand
TTTTTTTGGTTTTTCTTTTTTTTTTTTTTTTTTTTCGAGACAGGGTTCCTCTGTGTAGCTCTGGCTGTCCTGGACTTGCTTTGTAGACCAGGCTGGTCTCGAACTCACAGAGATCCGCCTGCCTCTGCCTCCCGAGTGCTGGGATTAAAGGCGTGCGCCACCACCGCCCGCCCAGAAAGGTTTAACCATTAGAGCTAGGCCTAGAGGCCAGGGCTCCTGACTGCCTATTCCCACCTACACACAGCCCTCTTCTGCAAGAAAGCACAGTGGGCAGATCTAGAGGCTTCTCATCAAGGTGAAAGTGTGGGGGAAGGTCTCAGAATCTTGAGGTTTTCTCACCTCCACATCGCCTCTGTTTCTGAGCAGATGTGAGACCTCTTTGCTGTGCACAATGGGCCACTCATGATGGGTAAGACAGTTTTGGGACCTTTGCCCCTGGCTCTGGGTGTTCCTCTCCCGCAGCTACCACAAGAGCTCCAAGTCACTCTGCACCTTGCATGATTAGAGACACAGGAAATATTCTGACAAAAGCAATTTATTTAGGGAAGAAAAAGTTTATTTTGGCTTAAAGTTCAAAGATAAGGTCCATTATGACCAGGAAGTCAGGGGTAGCAGGGGCCTGGATCAGGTAGTTACATTGAATGCACATTCAAGGGGCAAACAGCAGTGATTGCTTACTGCCCCAGTAACCTCTTTCTGCTTACCACCTAGAATCTCCCATCCAGAAAATGGCCCCTGTTATAATAGTGCGGCATGGTAGTACACCATGGCAGGCCCATGGTGAGGTGTACTTCCTGAGGAAATCACGCCATTGCACGCAACAGATCTGGTATAATGGGTTTATTAATATAGGAAGGGGTAAGGGAGTTAAGGACAAGGAATGGAAGCAGAGTCATAGAGTGGAACTGAGAGGAGAGGCGGGGTGTGTGTGTGTGGGGGTGACGTAGGGGACAAGTGTCAGAGGGAGAAAAGGGAAAAAGACCAGAAAGAGGTAGGTCGGAGGCTTTTATCCTGCCACACCTGGTGCACCTGAGGGCGGGTGATGATGTAAGCAATTAAGACCCTGAAGGATCCCTGAAGTCTGGCTAGTGGAAACGCCTGTAGATGTACAGTCCCCAGTATAATTAATATGGTCTTTCTGCACTAGTTAATCTCATCTCCATCCTCCTTAGGCAATCTCCCAGGTGATCCAAGATGGTGTCAGGTTGGTAGTCAACACCGACCACCACACAAAGCCAGAGCCATTTCTCAGCTGGGACAATCTGCAGCCTTTGGAGAGTTTTCAGACTGGGCCGGGGAGTAAGGAGGTATAGGGTCTGTTGCCCAATACAGCTCTCCCTGAAATCCACCCGTTGGCTCTTCATCTCCTCTGGAGACAACCTACTCCCATTACAGGCCTAAGCACAGACAGAGCATGAAAAAAATGTAATGAGGACTCCTGCCCTAGCAGCCAGGGCCTCATCCTGGTATTTATTCTTAGTCTCATTCTCTCTGTATGTCCCTCCTGTATTCTCTTGAGCCTGTTTTCTGGTTTTCATTCATATAAAACAATCATACACACATGGGGGTGGGGAGAGGCCATGGGGGCGGGGCGCATGCATGCGCATAAGTGCCCAGGCACACAACATCTGGGCTGCTCGCTTGAGGAAACACACAGACATCTGTTCACACAGCCACTTTAGTCCTCTCTCCCAGAGTCCTTGGCGAAAGGGCACATGTGAAGTTTTATGTGTTCACTGCTGGGAACTAGAGGACCCAGGCTAAGAACACTGCCAATACCTAGGGCTCTAGTGGGAATCACTGGGGCATGATGACCTGCCAGCAAAGAGAGTCAGGAGGCTCTTGCAGAGAGGTAACAGCCTTTGCTGGGGACTTGCTGAGATGCACTGTGACCCACCTGAGGGTGGGGGCAGGGGATCACTGGACTAGAATCTGAGTTGTCTGCAGGAAGGAAGCATGACTGTGTTCCCCACCCATGCACCGATTGGGACTAGATGTCCCTGGGGTGAATGATCATGATGACTAGGGTTCTGTTTCTGTTCCTGCAGGACAATGGGCCGGATGAGGCCCCACCAGGTGTTCAGGTTTCCTGGGCGGCTGGGACTTTCCTGGAATGCCCAACCTTCTTGATGTCCCAAGATTCCACAGAAGCAGGGGTGGGTGGGGGTGGGTGGGAGTGGGAGGGGTAGAAGTGCAGACAGGAAGCCCTTAGAGACACCAAGGACACATCCTGTCCCAGTGTCTGGCCTCAGGAGGCACACAGAGCCTGTCTTCCCTCATTCCCCCTAAGGCACAGCCTGCTCAGAGCATCTTTTTTTTTTTTTTTTTTTTTTATGGGCTCTGCTGGAAAAAGCCTGAAGGGTCAGGTAGAGCCAAAGCTGGCACCAGACAAGGGCCACTTCTTCCTGCCAGACAGGAGCTGAAAAACCCTCCAGGCCTATTCCAGGGGTTAAACTGTCTCAGCAGACCCCAGAGAGCACCCTGAAACCTGTCACTTACCTAAACCTCTCTGCCAAAGAGGGACGCTAATCAATCAACCAGTCTGACTACAAAGTATTCAGATTAACTGCTATTAAATATAATAGAAGTGAACATATATCTAGTAACGTACACCTACCTGCCTAGGATTGTCTGAATATATGGCAAGGATGACTCAGTCGTTAAAGGCGCTTGCCACCAACCTGATGACCTGACTTTGATCCCCTAGAACCCTTGTGGTGGAAGGAAAGAACTTGGCAGCCAAAAGCTGTCCTTTGACCTCCACTGGCATGCTGAGTAACCCCCCCAATTAATGTATGTAAAAATTATTTTAAAAAGATAATATGACTTATCTTAGAGATTTTTCATAAGCTCTTGGAGACTGGCACTGACCGGCCCCCTCATGTGTGTGTGGGGTGTGTGTGTGTGTGTGTGTGTGTCTGTTTCTAAAGACCGAACTGAGGTGAGTCCTCAACTCCTCCTCCTCTTCCTGCTCTTTTTAAATTTTGAAGCAGGGTCTTGCTAAATTGCTTAGACTGGTGTTGAATTGTTCTGCAGACTGGCCTGGAGCTTTCCATTCACCTTGTCTCAGCTTCCTGAGATCACAGGCTACAGCCAGTCCACTGTCTTCCATGTTTAGTTAATGGAACTTAGGCCCAGGAAGGGTGATTTGTTTACCAGAGTTCTGTGGCTCAGATGTACCCAGGGCTTTAGAGTGATTGATCACTCACGTTCTCTCTACATTGTTACACACTGAGCACCTCTCTTTGCTTGGGCATGGTTAACACAGGGTGTACAGCAGAGACGGGGAAGGTCACTCACTGGCAAGATCACCAAGATTACACCTGAGGCAGAACTAACTCCAGAGTCAGCAA
Source organism: Lophiomys imhausi (assembly GCA_907164525.1). Classification (NCBI taxonomy): domain Eukaryota; kingdom Metazoa; phylum Chordata; class Mammalia; order Rodentia; family Muridae; genus Lophiomys; species Lophiomys imhausi. Next base: position 6,102,839 of record CAJQZJ010031900.1, on the reverse strand, counting down.
TTCCCAGATACAGCCCATTAGGACTTAAGGTCATCAGAGGAAAGGGCTGGGATTGCCTGTCCAAGACACATGGTGCTTAGAGGGGGGGAGGTGCCTAGCCATTGTGACCACTGCAGGACCAGAGATGAGTGGGTGGGACCTGGGCCCTTTGTTCAACTGGGAAGTCTGCTGGGGCAGGATGGGGACGACAACTTTGTCCCTGACTGGCTCCCATCAGAACCATCTCAGGGAGGGCTGGGGTGTAGTACCTACCTAATATGCACAGGAGGGTTGGGGGGTAGGGGGTGGATTTCCTTCACAGAGCAGTTGCTCTAGGGGGCGGAGGTCACCCACATCCTGTCCCATTTACTGTAACATAAACATCCATGGGTTAGGACCCCCACATCTACGTCCTGGGGGCCCCAAGGTTGAATAAGGCTGAACTAGAAGTGACTTAATGGAAACCTCTGCCCACTGCTTTCTCCAGTGGGACACTGTGGTCAGACCAGATGCAAATGCTGGTTCACACATGGCCAGCATGCATGCCGAAAGGCACTGTTGGGATGCAACGCTCATCCTGGGGCTCTGTCAGGCCACATCCTGCCTCAGAAAGGCCCTACTAGACAATGACTGATGGAGAAACCAAAGGTCACAGCAGGACCTGGACAGAGCTGGGACTGAAGCTGGTTTTGGAGCCCTTGTGTGACATTTGCTTAAAGCTGTGGAGAAAAGGGGAGCACTCCACGGGACCACCTTCAGGGCTCTCTGGGGCTGGCTTTTCCCATCTTCTCACAGGGACATGGTGAGGCATGGAGCTGGGGGGCTGGGGGGCACTGCTCTGAGCAAAACCTAACTTGTGTGACAGCTTTGTATACAGACACAAATAGATAGGCAAACCAGCTAGCCAGCCAGGCCTGGCCACTCATGCTTGTCCCTGGTGAAACTGTTGGCCTTCACGCATTCTTTATTGAGAGAAAATCCACATTAAAATGGCAACAACAACAAAAAGCAGCTTACTAGTTTCAAGGGTGTAACCTTGTGGTTCCCATATATTCACAGTACTGTGTGATCCTTACTATTAATTCCAGAACATTCCCTCACTTGTAAGAAACCCTGCTCCTACCAACAGTCATTTTCCTTTCCCTCCGTCTCTTACTCTCCTTCCTGCTGTCCCTGTGGATTTGTCTGGGTCACATATCAGGAGACTTTTGTGTCTGGTTTCTTTCACTTAGCTTACTGCTTTCCCTGTTATCTGTGTTGAAGGATGGGCCTATCTTTCTTATCATTTTACTGCTGATGACACCCCATTCACAACTCTGTCATATTTGGTTTATCTAAGCATCAGCCAACAGACACTTGAGCAACTTCCACTTAGGGCTATTATGAATAATACTGCATGAAGGTCCGGGTAAAGTTTATGTGTGATCATGCTTTTAATTCTTTGGGAATCTAACTGGAGTTGGATGTCACAGTCACACAGTAACCCTGTCTGACTTTAGGGGGGACACTTTCCAGGGGTAACACTGTTTTACATTCCCATTGTCCATGTAACTTTCAATCACCATACAACCTCACTAACTCATTTATTTATTTGTGTGTGATGTATGTGCGTGTACATGTTTGTATGCACATATGTGTGCTCATATTCATTTGTGCTAGAGATTGGATATCTCCCATTGGGTTTCTCTTCTGCCTCTCTCTGTTCTGCCTTTCTTGTCCCCTTGAGACAATAAATTCTGGGTTTGGGACAGTGGTAGGGTAGTCACAAAGGGTGGTACTCTCAGCCAACTCATCTTGACTTCCAAGGGTGAGGGAGGACTAATCTGATTAAAACCTGGTTGAGCAGGGCCAAGTCCGGCTGGCCCACAATGTCCATGGTCTGTCTTGCTTTCACAACTCCCAGCACAGAGCAGACAGTAGCTGTTAAGACAGCCTGGAAATGTTTACTCAGTGAACTCATGCTTTATAGAACTAAGGTGAGGCCCAGTGACTCCTGATCTATACCTGCCTTGACTCAGAGTGTTCCAGGTGAGTCACTGACCATATCAGAAGTCATATGTTCATATAGACAGTTGTGTGTGTGTGTGTGACATCCTGTTCTCTCAGCATGCTCTTGGTACTAGGAAAGGCAAAGGTAATGCCTAGAAGGTATATTAAAGGTGGATCCAGTCTGACAGGATGCTCAGGCTTTGCTTAAGCCTGGAGGATCATTTTCTTTACACTGTGACCAGTGGTCTCTGAGGCCACACTCATATGCACTAAAGATGCTGCCACTTTATGGCCTTGGACAGCTTTAGGCTTCTCAGGGACCTTGTGGCTCTGTGGGAGGCTTGCACAGATCTCTCAGTGGGGGAGGTAATGTGTTGGGAACTCTCTGCTCTGGCAGAGGGACCCACCTTGTTGGAGAAAGGTTCCCTTTCCTTCCTGCTCCTGACCCCCACCCAGGACACTCAGGAGTGACTTTGGGTGCCGAGAGGAGGCCCACTCAGTGGCTCTCAGGTCCACACTTACTTTTGTGTCCATTGCTGTCTTCTTTTTCCCTTGTCTCAGGGCTGATCTGCCCCAGGCAGATTCCAGAGGGCCACCATGCAGAAATGTAAGTGGTAGGGGAATGTCCAGATGCTGTCATTAAAGTGCCTCCCAGCCCCAGCCGCAGGAAGCCTCACTTCCCCATCATGTACTCCAGTGGGGCTTCAGGGACAGTTTATAGGTCTTTAGCAAGGGGCCTCTGAGATCTGGCTTTTCCTGGGGCCTGCCCTGGTGCTAAACACCAAGGAATTGGGGTTTTGATACTGCCAGGTGCTAGTCATAGCCAAAACCCCCTCAACCCTGACTACTCAACGGTTTCAAGTATAACTCCCATGTTGCTCCAGTCAGGTCCTCATGACTGGACGGACTGACCTCAAGATGATGTCAGGATGCACCCACATGAGCTCTGAGCTCTGTGCTTTTGGGACAAGTTCTCTAGTTAGTGTTGGGGGTTCAGATCTCTGACAGGCAGACTAGAGGTACCAGGGACCCATTTATAAGGGAGAGGGACTTTGTTGGTACATAGGTGATACAAGCCAGTTAAAGTGAATCTTGATTCTGTTAGCTGGTCAGGGAAGGAGCCAAGGGAAATGGATGAGGGAAAATAACAGGGCAAAGACGGTGGGACAGGAAGGCAGACAGCAGTGAGAGCTTTGGAGGGAACTCAAGGACTCAGTCAAATGTCAGGAACTTTCCTGAAGCCAGCAGAGGGCCTGAGGAGGAGCACCCCCTCCCCCAAATGCTTGTACTTCTGTGCAGGGCTCCTTCTTGCACAGAACTGACATGGGACTCTGAGGCATCCAGGACTCCTACAGCCCCCACCCCTACAGCAGATGGTAGCTAACTCGGGCACTTGCCTGTGTGTGGGTTCCCCATGAGCCTCAGCCTGAGCTTCCTCTCCTGAGCTGCCCTCTGTCAGCACCTGAACATCTCCTGTTGGGGACTGGCTGTCCTACGGCCCAGCCCGTTTCTGCTGGCTTCTGGGGAGTTCTACCCATCTTGCAGCTTCTGAGTGAGCCATCACCATGGGACCAGTGGCTGTGTGGCCTGGAGAGAACAAACACTCGTTCAAAGACCTTGAACCTTGACTGAGACAGAAAATGGAGCTGGCCCAGGTCCTCTGTGGTTTGGATCCCTGTTTTGGAAGGAGGCAGGGTGGCATAGAGTGGGAAAATGAATTCTGAGCCTTTTGGCTTGGGGTCCAGATCCTGGCTCTGCTGGGGCAGGCTGAACTGATATGATGGTGAAGATCAGAGAGTCACACCTATCTTATGACTTCTGGCCAGGGAATTTGTCCGAAAGGGGCCTGCACAAACACAACATAAATGCCTGATAATTCCTGTGATAGGAAGAGACTGGAAACACCCTTCATACTCCAACAGAGGGGACTGGCAGCAACTGTGATACGTCCCTGTGCTGGAACACTACGCAGCTGTAGAAAGGGAAGGTGAACATTTACTGTGTATGAATGTGCCAAATCACTCTGGGGTTTTTTGTTAAGTGAAAAAGCAAGTACAGGTCACTTTAGAACAGAAACAATAATGGGTCACTTAGGTCAGATGCGGATCTATGTGCCCAGTGTGCCTGCCACCAAGGGACAAGGAGAGCAGCTTGGGAGAGGGCCTGGGCTCAGAGAAGAAACTGAAAATTACCAGGGACCATGGGAAACTTTTGTGTTCCATACCCACTGTCTTAGTCAAGCTGTTCTGAGAAACCCAGGAGGCTGTTATGGGCTGGAAACTCAGCTGAGAATAAGTGAGGGCTGTGATGTAGTCATTGGTAGACTGCTTTTCCATCATGCACAGAGCTCTGGGTTTGTTCATCACATGGAAAAAAAAAGTCCATGAGGTTTTGAGAAAGGCAGTGATGTGGCAGGTGGGAATTTAGATGTAGAATGAGATATTTGGGGGCTGGAGAGAAGAATCAGTGGTTTGCTGCTCTTCCAGAGGACCTGACTTCAGTTCCTAGCATACATGTCAGTTGCTCGAAACCATCTCTAACTCCAGCTCCAGGGATCCAATTGCCCCTGGACTCCTCAGGCACCTGCACTCACATGCACATATCCACAGGCAAGCACACCCACCCACACATAATTAAAAATAATAAAAATTCACCTTTACAAAAGAACTAAGAGATGCGAAGACACAGGAACAAGACTTGGTGGTGAGCTGGAGAGGATGTTGTGGAAGAGGGAGGAACCCAAGGTCCTTTCCAGAGTGTTGGGCTGGGCAAAGGGCGTTGTTCCCAGAGTTGAGTTTGCATCAGCTAGCAAGTCAGAAGTAGCACTGTTTCGAGGAGTTTCATCGTAGGTGCTGGAAATAGGCACTAATATGTAAGCAGTGGGGAGGGGCTGGAGAGATTGCTCAGTGGTTAGGAACACTGGCAGCTCTTTCACAGAACTTGGGTTCAGTTCCTAGTACTCACAGGATGGCTAACAACTTTCTGTAACTCCAGTTCCAGAATATCCGACACCCTCTTCTGGCATCCATGGGCAACAGTACACACATGATGCACATACATATATGCAGGCAAAACACCCATACATATAAAATTTAAAAATACGATTAAGGAATACACGATCTTCTGGGATCCACATGGTAGAAGGAGAGAACCATCTCCCTAAAGTAGTCAGTCCTCTGATCTCTACATATATACCGTGGAATGCCCCATCCATGTATACAAAATAAACAAATGAATATTTTTTTTCAAGAAGAAACACGTGCTGATAGTTTGTTAAAATCATGGTGGGGGAGGAGACAGAACAGTGTGACTGATAGTCTCAACCAAGGAGATGTCTGAAGTGTTAAGTGGGGTAGTCAGGGACACTTAGATGTTTGAACAAAGATCAGAGAGAACAAGGAAGTGAGCCTTGCGGATAGTGAGGGAAGGGCAGAGGTCTAGAGGGGGAGGGGAGCAAGTCTGATGTGTTTCAGAAGCAGAAGTGTGGCAGATGTCATCCCTGACCAGCAATGTCTATCTTCTCTACTTCTTGGCCTAGAGAATGACCACACCTCCTCTGAGGCTAGTGTGAGATTCCCCCTCGCCAGTGAGATGGGAGAGGCGGAGGTGGGTCGCCTTCCTGATGAGTGGTTCTGTGTTCCTACCTTGTCTGATAGCAGGTGATGCTCAGATGACCTGGAGTCAGGGTGACGTTGACTCTGCGAATGACAGCATGAGTAAGAAATGTGTCTGCTTTAAACTCTGGTCTGGGATGTCCTGAAACAGAGCCACATCTACATTCGTGTGCATAAGAAAGAGGCCTTTACATGTTGCTGGTCAAAAATAAGAGTAAGAGATGTCACCAGGGACATTTCGATCAAACCATTGGCTTCTAACTTGAGAGGCATGGGAAGCCATGGCAGCAAGCCGAGACTGGCTGGAACAGGAGTAGCCAATGTAGAACAAGGATGCTGTCAAGAGCCTCTGAGATGATCCACATGGGAAAGGATGGTGGCTTGGCCCAAAGTGGTGGCAGTGGCCAGATGCTGGTGTCCTTAAATACTTATTGATGGGTTAGAGAAGGGGAGGAGACCAGGGTGTACAGAAAGGATAGAATGGCCAGGATGGGGTAGTGGAGAACTAGGGATCAGGCTGGAGCACTGCAGCTGGAGCACTGGAGAGACTCATTAGATGGCCCACTGCAGTGTCAGCAGATGGATGGCAGGTGGTCAGGTGTGGGCTTTTGGTAGTACAGTGCAGAAGATACCGTAACCGTATGCCTTCAAAGGGGCCCCTGCAGCACCCAGTTCATGATGGGGCAGAGGCAGGTAGGGAAGGTGGCAGGCAATAACAGCTTGGAGGTGATAGCTAGCAGGCACTAGGTTTTTCTTGTCTGGAGCCAGAGGGGTGAGCCCTCAAGGTTGCCTGAGCAAAGCAGGCTGGGGAAAGGGAAGATATGCCTTCCTGGGTGGAGGGAGCAAGAGAAGAGAGACCAGGATTAAGTCCTGGGTGGGACACTTCTGAGGGAGGCAATGGAGGAAGGGGAACCCAGAAGGACCCAGTAGGTGAAGTGGCCAGGGAGGCTGGATTCTGGCTGAGTCTCTAAGAACCCGGGAGGCCATGTGAGTGAATGATTTGGGAATGAAGAGTGAGTGGCCTGCGGGTGGTTATGACACAGAAGATCTGAACCTGGTGTGGGCAGTACCATGCCAGAAGAGCAGTGACAGAAGACCTGTTTGGCTTTGGTGGGGTGCTGAGAAGGATATGGGTCCCAAGGTTAGGTTAGGTGATGGGAGTGAACGGAGACCTGAAGGCAGAAGCTAGTGGTGTGTGTTTCTGCAGGATGGGGAGCTCAAGAGGGTGAGGGTTGGGGCCAAGAAGAATCAGAAGGAGTGGAGGGGAGGTTGAGCATGTTGACACAGGTAAGTTCCCTGAGAGTCTTGGTGGGACACATTAGACTGAAGTGACCCCTCCTATTTCCTGGGGTTTCTGAGAGCTGAGTGAGTTGGAGAGAGTAACAGGCTCAGAGCTGAGGAGAGTGGGGGCCGCCTTCCACACTGCCCCCTACTAAGGCCCTGGCAGCCCTCAGCTCTTCTGCAAGGGTCACTGGTGGCCTGACGGTGGTGAGGAGATGACAAAAAAGACAGGAGCCTTCCAGGGAGTTTGTGGCAGATACTGAGGCTCCAGAGTGTGCACAGGGCAAGACAGACAGACAGTTAAGGTAAAGCTACCTGGAAGGGAAACTAGGAACAGCAGGGTGGGAGGATAGCTGTGGAGGGGGCAGAGACAGGGGTGTGGCCACACATATTCTAGCCAGAGATGTCTACTACCCTTGAATTTACCTCCAGGGCTCACAGCCTCCCTTAGGTACACCCGTACACCCAAGATGCCAAGGGAGGACAGATGATGGGAGGCAGAACTCAGGGGAGGGACTGGGCTTTAACAGCCTTTCCTATCTACCTAGGGCTTACTTACCAAATTATCAGAGCAAACACTTGCCTGAAGGGTGGATCTGTCACCTCGTAAGGAACTGTCTACTTCTTCTTTCTTGAAAGTCAGAAGTATCTTTCTTCTGGGAAAAAACTAGCTACTGTACACATCAGAGTGGCCACCAGACACCTGATGGGACCCTCAAATAACCTACCGGAGACTGGACCGCTGTGCTCTCTACTTGATGGGAGAAGTTGATGTTAGGAGGACAGGGACCCACCCTAGGCTGCACTGAGTGACTAGTGTATTGAGGTCCTTGAAATGCCACGTCATGTGAGACTAGCTGTGAGGTCTTTTTGTCCTCTGCACAGGGCTGCCCACATGCTGGTGTGGTCAGGTAAATTCCTGCTTTCCCTGCCTGTCTCTGATGGGTTCCTATCCCTGTTACAAAGGAATAAGTTTCCATCTCTGGTCACAAAACTTCAAGCATGGTCCTGAACCATGAGCTTGTACTTCCTCATTCTGGCCTTGAAGGTCTTGGGCTCATCCCTCTGAGGCCTTAGGAGGGCAGGCTGGATCACAGGCTCTCTGAAGGCTTTATTCTCTGTCCATTTCTATGCTGAAGTGTTGGCAGTGGTTGTCATCCTGGGAGGCCATTTGTGAGAAAAAGGAAGATCTGGAAGAAAAAAAAAGATGTAGAAATTTCTCCTGGTTTTCATCAGTCCTTCAAAGAGGCATCCTGGGGCCTGTGTGAGTTCAAATCTTGAGGTGTCTATGAGGTCCCTTATCACATCCCTTCCTGCAGCAGCTTAGGGGCCCAACTAGGAGGAAGATGGGGGGCGGGGAGCAGCAGGAAAATCTCCTCAAATCTACAAGATACCTAACCCAGGGACTCAGCACTTCCCTATTTCCAGGAACATCTTCCTCCCTGATATCTTCAAGGCTTTGCTCTAATGTCATCTTTTAATGGCACCCTCCCTGACCAGCCTCCTAGCTTCATGTCTGTCCTTCCTTTTCTACCTGTTTCTCCTGAGGTTGGGGTCTGTGTGCTCCTGGGGGACAGATATTTGTGGAGGGCAGAACTCATGGCTGCTGGGTTTTCGCAGTCTCCCCAAACAGTTCAGTTATGTCTGGAGGTAGAAAACATGAATGTGTTGGCTTCCTGACTCAGCTTGACCTGTGGGTTCACTTTATCTAATCTCCCTAATGCCTTTACAAGGAAATTTTATTATCTTCATTTCATGAATGAAGCTGCTGAGAACAGGAGGAAGCTTGTGTGTAATCACCCAGGGAGTAAATGGTAGCGAGGGATTTGAAACAAGGGTTCTGTGAGGTTCTGAGGAGTGTGGATCTGACCCAAAACTGAATCTGAGGTGGGTGTCCTGGCACCATTGAATGTGGGATTGGGGAGGGTCCCTTGGAGGAAGGGATTGAGGCTGGGGAGGGTGTTGACAATGGACAGTATCCTCCATGCAAGGGAAGCTGACAAGGGGGAAAGCATGAGCAAAGGTTGTGGCCAGTGGAAGAAGCACAGATGAGGGACCAAAATGTCCTAATTGGATGGGAGACCTCCAAGGAAGGTACACTGATGTGCTAGAGCATCTCTGTGGGCTGGCTGACATCAGCACCAGGCTTTGCAACTCTGAGCCACACGTTCAACTTCTCTGTAGGTTTTCCATGCTTGAAAGGAAACCCTAGTGCAGCAGCATCTGCTGTCTGGCTTGTCTTTGCTCACCCTATTTTTTGCACTCAATCTACTGAGACCCTGTACCCACCCCAGCACCAGGGACAACGCCAGCGGTTCTGGAGCCTTTAGTTTGCCAGCTCTTCCTAGCTCAGTTTCCGTGTGCGCTTTCTACTGGCCAGCAGGAGTTTCCTAAGCCCCTCCCTGGGGCTTGTCCCAGGGTCCTCTTGGACTCCTGCTTCTAACCTTTTCTGGGCCCAGGGTAGGAGTAGAAATGGGAGCTCCATGCACCATATGTCTAGATACTTAGAAGTTGTACATCAAGCCAACACACTGCTAAATAGAGCACGCGCTTTCTGCCTGCACCAACAAGCACACAGACTAGCACACCCTCACACCAACCTGGGAGGCAAGTCTCATTTTTGCAGTCATGGACTCCTGCAGTACAGTCCTGAAAAGAGGCAGCATCATGGGGACAGGGACCCACCCCTCCCCTAGCACAACCGTGACTGATGCGGGTCACTGACCCACGTTATTCATCCGCAGGCCATCCCCATACTTGGCAACCCTGGCTGCTGGCTACCTCTTAACCCAGGCAAAAGACCCATGCAGACCACATAGTGAAGGTTGGGGGAGGTCTCTTAGGCAGGAATTCTAGGTCCTTCACTGGGAGGAAATAGGGATGACTCTGGAGGAGGCTAGAGAGGGCTTCTCTAGAATTCAGAGTCCAGAGTCGGAGGGTGGACTCTTTTTGCTTATCTGGGTTCAAGAGCTGTACTGCCCTCCAGGCTCTCCCACTCCAGCGTAGATGGCCTTACTCTGCCTGAGTCCCATATTTAATGCATCCACTAACCCATATATAATGGGACCACTATACTCTGCTGAGGTCACAACTGAGATGCATGGCCTTATCCTCTTTGCCCAGCACCAGCCCTCCTTCTCTACCCAGCATGCCTCATTTCCATGTGAAAGAGGAGAGGGGGCTGTAGTCACCTGTCCACTACCTGTCTGGGACTCTGATCTCAACCAGCACATATACTGGCCTCCTCTAGCTGGTATATATCTCAGGGCCAACCCTCTACCCCGCCCTGCTTCACTTGGACCCTGCAGGCAGTGGGCAGCCCTCCCCAGCTTGTACCCAGAAAGTGGGGCACCAAGTCCACTTTAGCCAATGTTTCTCGCTCACTCAGCTGAAAAGCTGCAGCTTCCCTGAGGCTCCCAAGCCTCACCCAGAACTGACAGCTCCTTCCCTGATGCTGTGTGACAGGCCAATGTCAGGGCTCTCACACCTGCCTCCCTGCCACTGCTACCTCCTGCCATGGGGCACAACATCTGCCTCAAGGGCTCCCCCCCCACATGCTGCCACCTCTTGGCGCAATCTTTCAGGAATCCGCTGTTATGGTCCCTTCTGCCTATGCTGAGGGAAGGGCAGGAAGGCAGAGGGTGGGGGTGCTGGGGACATGCTGTCTTCCCATTAGCAGAGGAAGGCTCTGATCCCTGGGAGGGTGACAGGCATTCTCAGGAATGCAGTAGGTTCTGAACTATGCCCACATAGGTCCTTGAGCAGCCCTGACTCCAAATATGTAACTCAGGAACCTGCTGAGCTGAGAACTGGGGACAGAGAGCTCCTAGCTGGATGCCACCCCAGGATGACCCTGAGACAGAGCCTATTCTCATCTTTCTTTGCAAACCAATGGCCTTGTTTTTGCAATGCCAATATTTCACTGTTCCCCTCCAAGGATTGGCTATGGCACTGTTTCCAGTGTGAGTAGCAGCAGACATGATTCTTGCAAGAGGATGCTGCTGGCTGAGTGGGAACCTGGTTAAGAGAGTATTCACCCAGGCCCACAGGGGAGTTATTTCCTGGACAACTGTGTATCTCCTGGGACAGGTTTGTCCTGCCTTATGTTCTCCCTCTCCTTTTCTCTTTATTAGGGTATCCAAGCCCTTGTCCTCTTCCTGTCAAACCACCTCTCCTGGCTAGACCTGTCAGTACTGGGACTCTAGGATGAAAGAGAGCCACCATGTCTGTCTGCTCGTGTCAAAGTCATAATCGACCATGAGTAACTGACCATGAGCCCAGACCTTTTCCCACCAGCTGGCCCCGTAGGTGAGGTGAGGAACAGAGTGCATGTACCTGTAAGAGGAATCCATGGGTCTTCAGACCCTCCACCCATTGTCTGATCTCGGGGTCCCTTTTCTTCTTCATTGCCCTGCCATAACCCCCTCGGAGTAGCCCTCCTGACTACAAAAAGCTTAGCTTACATCTCAGTGAAGGACTTGCCATAATCAGTCCTTGTTCTGGGAACTGGGAAACCCTCTAGGTCTTACTTACCCTGTGGAGACTCAGCCTGTTCTAAATGGGGGGCCGGGCACAGCTCATGGTACTCTGGCTTGTGTGTGAGTTTCTTGTCAGGGAAATGGGCTTAGCCACATCCTCTGTCAGACACAGTCTGCCCCTCCCCACTCTGCAGTTTCCCTGCAAGACTAGCATGGGCTGCATCCCAGTTGGGGGCTCAGGAAGGAACTAAGGATCTGACCTCATGTCGGTCTGTCCAGCCCTGTCTGGTGCTGCTTCTATGGTGGAAAGGAGTCAGTCGGGAGGTGGGGGTGCAGGACTAGTAGCTGCATGTGATCCCAACCCCTGGGTTAATGAGGGACTGGAGCCCCCAACTGAGGGACAACCCAGGCTACACAGTAGCTGCTGGTGCCTCCCATTCGGGAGAGTCTCCATCATGTGATGAGGGCTTTACCCAGAAGAAGCACCAGTGATATCAGGCTTCAAGACTACCGCAGGTCTAGAAGCTGTGAGAAGGCAGTTTGAGGCTACAGCCAGGCTCAGGCAGGCAGAGCAGGAAGGCTAGGCTCACTGTCTAAGGACCAGACACTTCCTCTCTAGGGACTGCACCTTTCTGATGAGATCCTCACCTGCCTGGCTGCCCCACCCACTCCCCCATTGCAAGAGCAAATGAGGTGATGCAGAGACTCTGAAAAGCATAAAGGTGGCATTATTTTTAGCAGGAGTCATATTTGACTTGCTAATTAGCTTCCTAAAAATAGTCTCATTTATTATAGCACAGGGAGAACCCTGGGTAGGAGTTGGCACCCTGGATCCTTGGTGTGGCTCTTTGGCAGTTCTGTGTGACCCTGGCTGGGCCCTGACCTCTCTGGGCAGTTAAGCAGTTAGATCATCCCCGAGGGCCATAGGTCCTGAGACTGAACTGGCAATCAAATTAGAGGCTGAGGTGTCTTCCTCCTGTGTGGAGTGGTTTCTGGGGACTAGACTCCTCTGAGTCATGGGTTAGAGCAGTTGCTATCACAAAGGCTATCCCGGAACCCGCTGGTGAATGTATGCAAGTCTCTCTTGCCTATGAGCCAAATGCTTGGTTTCCACCACAGGGCCCAACCACCAGGAAGCTTTATAGGAAGCAGATGAGAATGGTTACAGAGAGGCATTGGGCTGGGCAAGAGAGGGACTGAAAAGTCACCATGAGACATCCAGGTAAATGGAAAACCCCTTCTTTCTGTGATGTTTATAGAGTATGTACTATATTCCTGGCACTGTGCCCCATGCTGTGGAGATAATGGAGTGAACCAGACCAGAACCCGGTTGTTGTTTTCCTGATCCTTCAGATCCAGTGAGACAGGGACCATTTACACTCCTGAAGTCTTGACCACAGAGAAGGGTGCCGGGAAGCATGCTGAGAGGATGACCCGAGAGGGAAGGCCAGAGACAGCTCCTTAGAGGGGGTGACATGGGTTGAAACATGAAGGGTGAATGGTGATAACCAGGCAAAATGGGGTTGGGAGCAGAAGAAGGAGCGGGAGCAAAGGTGAATGCGGGGAGTGGAGAGGCTGGAAGAAGCTGGGGCCCCTGCTTTTACCATCAGTGTGGTACCCTGAAAGGAAGACAATTTTCCATCTGAAGCTTTTTCTGTGGTTCAAGCCAAGGACCACAGCGGTTGAAGCAGGATGAGGATGGAGGCAATGGGGAGGCAAGGTGTTGAGATGTGAAACTGAGAGCACTGGGAGGTGACCTAAGCTTCAACATCAGCATGAGGTGGGGGAAGGGTCTCACTGATGCTGCTGATTCATAAAACGCCACACCTGCCTCCTTGCCTGGTTTCTACCGCTCCCGAGGAAATGCCCATCGATTGGTCATGCTACTCATAAGTTCCACTTGTTTGATTGGTCATGCGAGGCAAGCAAGCGCTGCCCTTTCTCTAGTGTGGTCCTATCTCCCTTTTTCTTGACCTCTATTCCCAGGTTTCTGCTGTGACCCCCTGGCCCTGGCCCCTCTGGGCAGTGGAGAGCTGCAGGATGAAGCTGCTGGCTTCGATGGAGCCCCACTAAAACTGCCTGGCTGTGGTAGCATCAGTGGCAACTAGGGGGGCAATGGTGAGGGGGCCTCAGAGTGCAAGCTTAGCCAACCGGGGTCCCTCCCATTCTCCTCTGTAGCCTCCTTCCATGAAGGGGCCTAGCATTTTGCCCTGAGCTGACCGGGAAGGGTACAACTGAGCATCACACACTGGGGCCTCTCTAGGTGACCAGTAGCCAGAGGTGCCGCCTCAGGAGTGGCCTCAACCAGGTTCCAGCCACCTGCTGCAGACCCTAGGACACAATAATGCTGGGGTACAGAAGGGGTTCATCAGAGGCTCTCTGGTCTATACTGACAGATGGGAGACTAAGGACTCGGCCAAGCAGATGAGCATGGCACAGAGCCCGAGCCTGTGGCGTCCTCATGACCTCCAGTCCTTAGACTCCCATCCCTTCTGTCTTGTCTAACCTGAGCTCTGGGGCCGGGCTCCGGAAGTCTGGTTGTGAAATAAATCCACTAGTAAGGAGTTTAAGATTGATAGGTGACATGAGGTATTTAAGGGTCTCTCCTCAGGGACCAAGTGGGTCATCTCTATTCCTGGAGCTCTCCTGACTGACCCTTCTCACCCTTACCCTATTTCCTGGGAGCTGAGGTACCCCTCTCTCCCTGTAGTGGTCTGACGGTCACTCTCTACCCAATGTGATTGCATGGGAGACACTTAACATGGAGCCTCTGGGAGTTCCTACTTAGGCCTAGCTTCCTTTGCAAGACAACTGTCTATGTGGCTGTGGACACATTCTCTTCTCCAGTCTTTGCCCTCTCCTGAGAGCAGAGTTAGGATAGAATTGAGTGTATTTCTAGAAGGTTCTCAGCTGGTGGACACACAACACAAAATGAGAGAGGGCTTTTATTTTCTTTTGTGCTTAGGCTAGAAAAGATGAACCCTTTTTGTTCCCCAGCCTTATTGTGTCCTAGGACCGGAGGCAGATAGCTGAAACCTGAGTGTGGCCTCTCCAGGGGATAGCACTGCCCCCTACTGGCCACCTAGAGCGACTCAGAGTGATAATTTTGCTGTACCCCCCTGGATTGCCCAGGGCCAGCTTCTGGTTCTTTCAAGAGAGGAGACTCAGGCTCCCATGAGTGCCCTGTGGAGGCTGCAGAGGGGAATATGGTTGCAGGAGGGACCATGGTTGGCTTAACTTATCCTCCATAAAATGGGATAATAACATTCAACACCTCGAGCTGGCTTGATGATTAGACAGACTAATGATATACTTTGAAAAGAATGCTGCAGGTGGAGGATGTGGGTCAGAGGAGGGCAGAGTGCAGTTCTGGAGGCTGCCTCAGAGGCCAGCCTGGATTTCTTGCCCTGGCTTGCTTTCTGTTGCTGTGATGAAACACCACAACCAAAAGCAACTTGGAGAGGAAAGGGTTTATTTGGTTTACACTTCCACATCGCTGTTCATCACTGAGGGGATGGGGCAGGAGCTCAGGCAGGAGCAGAGGCAGGAGGAGTGCTGCTTACTGCTTGCTCCCCATGGCTTGCTCAGTTTGCTTTCTTATGCCTCCCAGCACCACCTGCCCAAGGGCAACACTGCTCCCAGTGGGCTGGGTCCTCATCCATCCATCATTAATTGAAAAAACGTTTCAGACTTTCGTACTGGTCAGTCTGATGGAAGCAATTCCGTAACTGATATTCCCCCATTCCCAGATGACTCTAGCTTGTGTCATGTTGACAAAAAACTACCCGGTCAAGCCCTGTCAAGATCCTGCTGCAGACTCTTTGGCATTCTTTTTTCTTTTTTTCTTCTTCCTCCTTTTCTTTTGTGCTTAGGCTAGAAAGGACGAATCCCTGTGTTCCTCAGCCTTATTGGGTCCTGGGACCCAAGGCAGATGGCTGGGACCTGAGTGGTATCCTGGTCCTGTGTGGTGGAGAGAGGCTGGAGTCTGGAGAGAAGAGAGGAGCCTGCGTAGCATGGCTCCACTACCTAATGGTACCAGTGTCCATGTAGGCCAGATACTAGTACCCCAAGGCAGGACGGGGTGTCTCTGCAAACATCTTCTGGGACTGTCTAAGGGACATAGGTGACCAGAAATTTCTGTCGCTACCCTGAAGGCTCTCTATTGTCCCAAGTGACAGTCTTAGGCCTTGATGAGTACTTAAGCACCTTAAGTACTTAAGTCTTAGCTCCTGTCCTCCTTTCTGCTTACTTCTATCATCCTCTTTCTTCCATTCCCATCATCCTCTTTGAATTTTCTCCCCCTCCTCTTCATCTTCTTTTTCTTGAGACAAGGTTTCTCTGTGTATCCCTGGCTATCCTGGAACTCACTCTGTAGACCAGGCTGGCCTTGAACTCACAGAGATCCACCTGCCTCTGCCTCCCGAGTGCTGGGATTAAAGGTGTGCTCCATGACACCCGGTCCTTGAATTTCTTTTTAACACAACACTGGGAATAGGTACTCATATTAAAACAAAAAAGCACAGAGGAAAACTTCCTCCAAGCCACAAAGAGCTGAGTGAAGGAGCAGGAGCGGAGTCTACTGGAACTGGAGTCCAACCTCCATACTATACTGTCTCTCAGGGCCTGTAAGGGGGAGTCAGGCTCATATAAGATTCTAACAGAGGTTTGGGGGGAGTAGAGATGGGGCCTGAAGGTGCTTGGGAGGAGTAGTGGGTGTTGGGTTTGAGGCTTCAGAGGCTGGAAAAAAGTAGCTTAGGTGGGGTGGGGCAGAGGATGTTGGTGGGTTTGAGCCTATGCAAGGAGAGTCTGGGGCTGCCCGTGCTGGCTGGGTCGTGGGAGGAGGATAAGAAGGCCGTGTATGAGTCTATGTTCATGGGGTTAAGGAGCTGTGAGCTGGGTGCCCTGGAAACATACAGGGAGAAGCCACTGATCAAAATTAGAAGTACAGAGGGGGTAGTCATTAATGGGGGTCCAGATAGAACCACACCCAGACAGAGAAAACTGGGTTCCAGAAAATTGAGGTGAATCTGTGGGTAGGAACTATATAGAGGATACTTATTTTTGTTTCATGTTTTCTTTTCCTTTCCTTTTTTTCTCACTTTTAATTTTGAGACAGGATCTTACTGTGTATCCCTGAATGGCCTGAAACTGGCTATATAGTCAAGGCTGGCCTCGAACTCATGGAGATCTGTCTGCCTCTGCCTTCTGAGTGCTAGGATTAAAGGCGTGTGTTAGTATACCTTGTGGGAGGGTTAATTGATGTGGAGGACAGAATCTCCCAACAGAACCCTGAACAACGAAGCTTTCTCTGGAGGGTGCTGAGCTGTCCCAGCAGGTGTGAGTGCCCCACTCTCTTTGTAGGTAGGTGCCCATGCAGTGGGTGGTAAGAACAGACTCAAGACCAGAGGCTACTTCGTAAGCTTTACCCAAGTGCACCCTGATGGTGGCCCCAGATCTTGGAGATTCATCTTCTGCGTGGGCAGAAGCTTTCCACTTGGCCAGGAGAGGTCTCTTCCCTTTCTAGATGCAACCCTCCTGCTGGGGTGTTTCACTGGCTCCTTCATCCCATATCCTCCCAGGCCTGGCCCTGGGTGGGCTGAAGACTTCCTCCTGCCTGGTTGGCACCGAAGGAGTGACAGAGGGAGGCCTCCTGTGACATCCAGCTGGCCTGGGGGCTGCAATCCTGGATTGGCCCCTGGGAGGGGCTCCTGACATGTTTCTTTAGAAGTATAATTGGAATCGCATGGGCTTGGTAATTAAGGGAGGCAGCAAAGCGTTCTAGAAATGACTGTAATTATACTTACAAACCAGCAGCTTAAGCCAGGAGTTTCGGTGATAACCTGGGGGAACTGGCTGGGGAAGAGGGGAGATTTGGCTACCAAGGGTCTACCATGGGCCAGATGCCTATTATAAACATCATGAGCCAGACACCAGGCCCCTCCACAGATCTCTGGGGGCTCTAGACACCCCCACAGACCTGGAGACCATCTGTCTTCTGGTCCCATATGACAGAGGGGAGAAACCCGGAGAAGCCTGGGGACTTTGCCAAAGTGACAGAGCATCAGTAGCAGAACCAGGGTGGAACCCAGATGTCCCCTCAACCAGAGAGAGAGAGAGAGAGAGAGAGAGAGTGCCTCACAACTTTGGTTTCCGTTCTGTGCCTGTGCTTTCTTTCCTTTCCTGCTATCTCCTGCCACCAAGCTTGGTGCACTCCCTGTCCCTTCTCTGGGGTCTTTAGACTCTCTTGCTTGAGCTCCATAGCATCCCTTCCCCCAGGAAGCCTTCTCTGTCTCCCGACTGACCACTCTACTTTGGGTGGCCTGGTCTTTCTCAG
>CAJQZJ010031900.1:6055698-6075838 GCA_907164525.1 Lophiomys imhausi | reverse complement strand
ACACACACACACACACACACACACACACACACACACACACACACACATACACACACACACATACACAGGAACCGAGTGGCAATAATAACATAAGGTGTGTAACAGCCGTACAATGCTACTGATTAGTAAAGCCATGCACCCAAAACCAAGGCCTGGTTTCTTGTCAAACATCTCTTGGTTCACTCTTTTCCCCCAGCCTTTAATGGAGGCTTGCAGGTTGGGGTGGGAAGCTGATGTGTGACTTAGTGAAAAATGTCTGGAGCTGGACCATGGAAGCAAACAGGGAAAGAGACACATTTTTCACTGGAAGATTTATTTTATCTGTAATTATGTGTAGTGTATGTGTGAGTGCAGATGCCCAAGGATGCCAGAAGAGGGCGTTGGATCCCCTGGAGCTAGACTTACAGGCAGTTGTGAGCTGTTGGGTACGGGTGCTGGCTCT
This sequence comes from Lophiomys imhausi, assembly GCA_907164525.1. Taxonomy (NCBI): domain Eukaryota; kingdom Metazoa; phylum Chordata; class Mammalia; order Rodentia; family Muridae; genus Lophiomys; species Lophiomys imhausi. The sequence goes on along the minus strand of CAJQZJ010031900.1, from coordinate 6,075,396 downwards.
CTGTAAGAGGATGTGCTCGTAACCACCGAACCCCCTCTGCAGTCTTGGGATACACAGCTTTCATGTACCGTGGTGTCCAAACACTAAGCCAGGCCACAGTGAGGCCTTCAGACCAGTGAGGTTTTCTGTGCTATTTTGAGAACCTGAGACCTTTCCAAACACTTTATTGTCCTGGTAAGTCCTCATCACAACCTTGACAAGCACAAGGTTCTGCTTATATCCATTTTGGAGATGAAAACGTTAATTCTCACACGGCTCAAAGTGACTTTCTCAGGTCCACTCAGTCTTTGAACTAAAATTTGAACCCAAGTCCATTGGACCCTAATCCTCTCACGCTGTGTGATGATGTCTACAGTCTGCTCAGCACTTTTATGTGTTGGAGGGACGCTCTCTTTTCTTTTTCTTAAAGGGTTCCTAAGGCTCCGTCAATCATAGGGTGCTGTCTGGCCCTGACTGCACAGCCTGTACTTCCTGGGCCTAGCCTATTTGGGTGCTAGAACCCATTCCTCTGTGATTGGACAAAGGCAGTGCATGTGGTCCAAACTGGCCAATCAGTTCCTCAGTGAGATCATGGAGTTTCCAGGACTTTGGGATTGGGGAGATCCCCAGGCTTCTTTCTGGTTGCCAATCAGGAAGAAAGATGGAGCACAGGCGGAGCATTTGAGCCAGCAGCTTCCTTTGATGTGCTAGCTTCTGCCCTTGAACTTTTCAAATTTATTTCAATGACTTTTTATTTGTGTGTTTATTTTGTTTTAGCCAGTTTCAGCTGGATTTCTGCCACGTGTTCCACAAAGAATCCTAACACAAGTCTATAATTAAAAGTGTTATAAACATAGGCACTCTTCCCTGGTGGAAAGGGAAGGGTACCTGGACTGGTGAGAGGATCCTAAGTGGAGGTGAGGACACCAAGGAGGGGTTTATCAAAAAGCCGGGGTGGCAGGGCGGTGGTGGCGCATGCCTTTAATCCCAGCACTTGGGAGGCAAGGCAGGCGGATCTCTGTGAGTTCGAGGCCAGCCTGGTCTACAAAGTGAGTCCAGGACAGCCAGAGCTGTTATACAAAGAAACCCTGTCTCGAAAAACCAAAAAAAAAAAAAAAAAAAAAAATCCGGGGTGCAGCTGGGTCTCTGGGAGCCATGGGACAAGAATGAGAGTCTTGAGAGTGACCGATGGGGCTTTGTCCAATTCTCCTCCCCGTTCTTCTGTCTGTGGCCTCATTTTCTCCATCAGCTTCTTCCCCACAAGTGAGAACTTAAGAAATTTCTGGAAGGGGTACTGGGAATAGAGCTCAGTTGAGAGAGTGCTTGCCTACCATGCACACAGCCTTGGATTCCACCCCCAGCACTGAGTAAATCAGTGTGCCTTAATCCTGATTCTTGGGTGGTAGAAGCAACAACAGGCTCAGGAGTTGAAGATCATCCTCAGCTACATAAGTTCAAGACTAGCCTGGGTTAGAGGCCCTGCCTCAAGACCAAAACCAAAACCAAAAAGTTCTGAAGGACCCATGACTGACCCAGCCATGTCTATCCGCATGCAATTAGAATTGTCCCTTCCAGGGAGGAAGGTAACTTGGGGCTCAGTTTTGTGTTTTTGCAGTCTTTGTCATAGAAGTGACAAAAGTATTTTCTTTGTCAAACACTGGGATGCCTGCTGGTGTTCCTGGGGTTCCAGACAGGTTTCTGTCCCTTTAAGTTACTGAAGCCAGGTAGCCTAGCTGGCACACCAGCACCAAAACAAACACCACTCTGGGCTCTGGGTAGCTAGCCAATGTCATGTGTTTAAACAGTGACCAATGAGAATGGCATGGCCTCCTGTGGGGCTTGGGGCAGGCTGCTAAAATGAGCTAGCTGTGTGGGAAGAGTTCCTTTTGCCTTCTTCTCCTCAGTCCCCTCAGTCCCCTTCCCTATCCTCCCTCCCTCCCTCCCTTTCTTCCTTCCTTCTCCACTCACCCTTCTTTCTTTCAACAGGTCTCACTTTGTAACCCGGGCTGGCCTTCTTTACAACTTCCTCTTCCTTCTGGTCAATAGCATGGAGACAGATCTAGCAGCATTGTGAACCTTGGGGTGGCCTTGGGGATACAGACAAGTGCTCACATGGGAAAGCAGGATGATGGTGCCTGGAATTTGGGGAGGACCCACCACCAGTGCTGGATTGTCTACCTTTGGACTTCTTTCATGCAAGAAACAGTCTATTTCTATTTTCTTTAAATCTGCAATTTGGTTTTTCTTTTTATCTAGTCAAATCTTATCCCAGCCAATAAAGGTACTTTCTTAATAGTCCTGTTGGGGTGTGTGTCTTTGTATGTGTGTGTGTGTGTGTGTGTGTGTGTGTGTGTGTGCACGCGCATGTGTGTGTATGCATGTGTGCATCAATATGTATGTGTGGATTTATGTGTGTATGTGTATATGTATTTGTGTATGTATGTATGTATGTATATTTGTGTCTATGTATGTGTATATATGTGTGTGTGTATGTTTGTGTGCATATATATGTGTTAGTTTTTCCATAAACAGAGGAGGAAACATTTGCTGAAGGCCACACAGCTGGCAGGTAGTGAGTCTGTTAGATTCATGAATGTTTTGCCTGGTTTTACTGAACAGTAGATTGAAGACCTGCAAGGACCCAGTAAGGCCTGGTCTTAGCTTAAATAATGATCCTCGGCTGGACATGGTGGCACACGCCTTTAATCCAAGCACTTGGGAGGCAGAGGCAGACGGATCTCTGTGAGATCAAGGCCAGCCAGGTCTACAGAGTGAGTTCCAGGATAGCCAGGGCTACACAGAGAAACACTGTCTCAAAAAAAAAAAAATGGTTCTCTGAGGGGGGAACTGGCTTTGATGTAAAAAAACTGATGTTGAATTTTCTCTCTGGGGATGTGCCACCTATGTAGCTGTCTGTGAGTCTTTAATTTGTTGAGTGCCCTCACCAGGTGAAGCTGCTCGGGCTGGTTCTCATACAGATGAGAGCTGCCCCTCTGTGCCTGTTCAGTTGATGGTGGTGTCCTGGATGACCCCAACCTGGGAGAGGGGGTGACTCTTGTAAATATCATAGATGATTGGTGCCACATGACTGTCACCTTCATTCCTACCAGGCTCAGGATGGGATCCAAACAGCAGAAATTAAGCATCCTGGCACCCTAAGGAGGATGTGCCATACCAAGTTTCAAGGAAGGCCCAGTCTACGGCTGGCTTAGTTCACATGGGAATTATGGGGCTGGTGTCTTCATATCTTTCTACAAACTGCTCCATTTTGGCTGCAGAATGACTGTTAAGTGTCTGGGGGCTGGTGCTCAAGTTGCTAGCATCTGTGAAGGGTGACTTCCAACTCCTTGAGACTGCACCTGAGTGTAGGGGCAGCAGCAGCAGCAGCAGCAGCAGCAGCAGCAACCTGTTAGCTGCAGAGACTGCAGGTCTGGAAGAGCAGCTGTAAGGATGTGAAGGAGAATGGATGCTGATGGCCAACACAGTCCTGTTGGAAAGAACCTAGTTTTCATGCCGTGGTGGGTGTGGTCCCTGCTGTTCCTCATCACTGTCTGCTTTGTGGTGCCTTTGTGTCTGGCTGACTATCTTGTTCCCATCCTGGAATTTTTAACTCCAGTAAATAGGCCACTAAAGAACAGCAAAGGTTTCACGACACTTGCAGCAATCTAGTGAAAACTCAATGCAGGCTTTGGACTAGTGAAAATGCCTCTTTCCCCTCAAGGAAGAAGAGCCTAAAATGTACCTGACCATGATGACCACAGTCCTTTTCTTGTGTGGTTGCTTGGGTGGGACAGCGAGTCCACAGGCTGCTTCTCTCTTACCTGATGGTGACTTTTGTGCTCTTGCTTCGTGGACTGAGAGCATGGGATCATTTAAAAGTATATGGAATGGACCAAGCATTAAACAAGCCTCTAAAGCAAAAAGTAAAGAAGAATGAATAATGCATCCACTTCCTTCTATGTGGTTAGTGGAGTGTGTGTTGACCCTGGGAACAGTCGATACTCTACTATCTGGACACCAAAATGTTACAGAACTGGCCGGGCGGTGGTGGCGCACGCGTTTAATCCCAGCACTTGGGAGGCAGAGGCAGGCGGATCTTTGTGAGTTCGAGGCCAGCCTGGTCTACAAAGCGAGTCCAGGACAGCCAGAGATATTCAGAGAAACCCTGTCTCGAAAAACCAAAAAAAAAAAAAAAAATGTTACAGAACTAATTCTTTGCTCCCTCCACTTTGCCAGTGTTAATAGAGATCCATATTTGCCAAGTCAGGCTTTGTGTGTTGTGTCTTAGTGTCCATCAGTTATAGAGGGGTGCGTGCTCACCTGTTGCCCTTAAGTGGAATACTCCTTGGTGATTGTGAATAGTTTTGAATCTCCCCAATAGGTTGATTGCATTTTTACTTTTTACAGTTTCTTTTTACTTTTTAAATTTTCCTTTAGAACACTAAACTGGGACTGGAGAGATGGCTATGAGTTAATGACATTGGCTGCTCTTCCAGAGGTCCAAAGCTCAATTCCCAGCAACCACATGGTGGTTCACCACCATCTATAAAAGAATCTGATGCCCTCTTCTGGCATGCAGGTGTACATGCAGACAGAGCTCTCATAGATTAAAAAAATACATAAATAAATAAATAAATAATTAAAAGCTCGCTAAACTGATGAACTTTGCTCTTTTGAACAGTGCACGGTGGCTCTGGACAATTGTTGATGCTTGCTTGAACTAGAATCAAAGTAATGGTCTGTAGCTACTGGAAGCTGGTTCTATTTTCTGCTTCCACTGTCTGCTTGAAAATCTGATTTTATGAATGCAGACACCAAGCTCACCACTTAATTTAAGAAAATTTTAATGTAACTTTTTGAAACAGGCTCTCACTGGCTCTGGCTGGCATGGAAATCATTGTGTAGACCAGGCTGGCCTCAAACTCACAGAGATCTGAAATACAATCTCAAATACAGTCTTCTGGAAGTTTGCTCATTGACTGAGGCCTTGGCTTTCAGTCAATGACATTTGTCTATGCACCTAGTCTACCTGGAGTTATTCCCCCATCCCTACTGCACATGGATTAATTAGGTACTATGTTTCCTTTCTTTTGATAGGATGATAACCAGCAAATCAAGCACATACACCTCCAAAACCCCCTCCCCACTGCCCAAAGTTTTATGATGCCCCTGATTCATGAAATAAAGTCTGTCTCCCTCACCATGACTGCCTGAGACTTAACTGTTTATTTTGGTCTTGGGAAGGAGAGTTTGCCGCCACTGCCCCCACTGCCTTGTGGGTTAGGCTTGCTGGGGCACATGTTCCTGCCCAGAGGCACAGTGCCTCTCCCACACCACCTGCCTGCCCACCCAGCCTGGCTAAGGGACCATCGTTTTCTGCCAGTTGCTCAGGCCTTCTGGTGGAGGAGTGTGCGTTTCCAGCCCTACCAGAAGACGAAGAATGGTAGTTGGGAATTCCCTGCCAGACCTAGACACAGAATGGCATTCATAGGCATTCTTCTCCTGTGAGACCATGACAGGAACGAATCTTAAGTAGTCTTTCCCATCACACATGGCAAACATACCTTGCTAACGTGGTGGGTCACTGTGAGTTCTAGGTCAGCCTGGTTTATATAGAAAGTTTCAGGCTACAGTAAGACTCTGTCTCAAAACAAAACAGAATAAGGCCTAACAGCAACAAAAATGAGTTGCGAAATTTTCAGTTTACTAATACTGGCTTGTATTTCACTCATCACAGGTTTGTCCCTGGGAGACAGTAACTGCAGCATCCAAGTTCTTCTTGACATTTCTTTGAAAAATGAGAGGACTGTGGCGGAGAACAAACCTGCCATGGTGCTTGGTTTTGGTTTATATAGATCCGGTAACTCTCCTGGAAGCTTATTTAAGCACTTCCCTCTCAGTAGCCAGTCACTTAGAGTAGTCCAAATATGTGGGACTAAGCCTCCAGGGGCCCAAAATGTGACACATTTGAGAACAATCTTTTTTTTTTTTTTTGGTTTTTCGAGACAGGGTTTCTCTGAATATCTCTGGCTGTCCTGGACTCACTTTGTAGACCAGGCTGGCCTCGAACTCACAAAGATCCGCCTGCCTCTGCCTCCCAAGTGCTGGGATTAAAGGCGTGCACCACCACCGCCCAGAACAATCTTTTAACTGATGCTGTGAAACCTATGCCTTGTGGTGTACCTGCCCCTCAGTGTTCTCTCCCCCTCCACACTACTGTGAACAGTGACTCCCATTGTAGCATATGTTTGTTTTTTTAAATGTTTCCTATGCCATCCACCTTAATTTTACTTATTTTCTCATTGTAAATAAGCCTGTCAGCCGGGCGGTGGTGGCGCGCGCCTTTAATCCCAGCACTCGGGAGGCAGAGGCAGGTGAATCTTTGTGAGTTCGAGGCCAGCCTGGTCTACAAAGTGAGTCCAGGACAGCCAGGGCTACACAGAGAAACCCTGTCTCGAAAAGAAAAAAAAAAAAGCCTGTCTTCCTATCTGGATTTTCTGTGTGTACATGTTATACCAATTAACATCTTTGGTGGTTTTAATAATTTGTTCTGTTTTGTTTTTTTACAAAAGGGAGAATTTTTTTTTTAAAACTCTGTTTTTCTTTTTTTTTTTTTTTTTAAAGATTTATTTATTATGCATACAGTGTTCTGTCTGCAGGTATATCTGCAGGCCAGAAGAGGGCACCAGATTTCATTATGGATGGTTGTGAGCCACCATGTGGTTGCTGGGAATTGAACTCATGACCTCTGGAAGAGCAGCCAGTGCTCTTAACCGCTGAGCCATCTCTCCAGCCCAAAAGGGAGAATTTTTAAAAGCTAGAATTTTGGGAAGAAAAAAGCCTCTGAGGCTTCAGGCTTCTTCAGTATGGGTTAAATATGTCCACACATTCTTTGACATTTCCTTTCAAAGGTGGAGCTCATTTATTCTCTGTTTTAGCATATGGCCAGCTTGGTGAGTTACTACAAACACGATAGAGTAGGAGTGATGGTCTGCTACGTCAGAGCAACCTTTAGCTCTCTCTTTCAGGACTTTTGTCCTGCGGGTGGAGGGATGGCTACTATGTTGGGAAGGATACACAGCTTCCCTTGAGGTGAGAAACTAAGGCCCATGATCCACAGCTAGGGCAAGCCAGGGGCTACTGCCAATAGCTACCGACACATCTTGAAGGAGGGCCAGATCAGGACAGCTAAGCCTGAGGTGACAGGCCCCCACAAGAGAAGTCATATACCTTAGGCTACTCCTGGTTGCTGAGAAGAGATACAGGAGGCAAACAGCATTTGTTGCTTTAAAGCCACCCACCTTCCAGATAAGTTGTCACACATTATGGAGCATCAATCCAGCTTTGTCTGGGGAGGAAATGCTGGGCTTCTAGAAGTTCTTTTGGAGATATGAAGAAGCTTGTTCCTAGAAGCCTCCAGAAAACTCTCCCTTGGGTCTCGTCTACCTACACCAAAACCCAGGCTCACTTTGTGATGCTACTCTAGACAGGATGAGGGGGTGAACTCCAGCCTGTGCCATTTCAGGAGTTTCTGCTCCACAGCAGAGGGGCTAACTTGGAGATCTGAGGTTTGAGCATGGGTCAGGGAAGCTGCTAAGGACAGGATCTGAATGTCTTCCATGCCATGCCAAACCAGACCCCCTTGCCTGACAGGAATATGGGGTAGTACAAAACAAAGAAATTGGTTTTAAAACACACTTGGATAACCCTTCCTTTCATTCTAATATCCTCAGAGAGGACCACATGACTGCCTTTCTTTGTGAAGCTCATGCCACAGTTATTCCTGGCTGACGTCATTGCAGGCTCAAGGCCATTAATGATGCAAAACCAGTCCTCTTTAGCCTGACTTTATCAGCAAGTCTGTGGCTGGTAGAACAGCAGTCGATCCCTCAGGGAATGTGACAGCTGTTCATGATAAGTGTTCATTTTCTGCTCTAAATTTGTTGGAAGTGATTCAAATATTATTGGAATCTTGGGTCAAGTAGCTTTGTAAGGACAACTGTCATTGCCACATGTGACCCATAGCCTCATAAACACTAGAGAGGTGTTAAGAGGACACAGTTCTTTGTTTGTGAGCTTGCTGATAACTCTGTAGAGTGGAATTTACATACCATTCAAGTTACCTGTTTATTTTTTTTGCTTTTTGTCATTTTTGATATAGATTTTCAAAATCACTATGTAGCTCAGGCTACCCCCAAACTTGTCATTCTCCTGCCTCAGCTTCTCTAGTGCTGGGATTACAGAGATACATTTCCATGATCAGAACAATTGACTCATTTAAAGTATACAACTAATGGTTTTATTTTTTAAAAAAGATTTAGTTATTTTTATTTTTTGCGTGTGAATGTTTTCTCTGCATGTATGTATGTGTTCCATGTTCCTGCACGGTGCCCTCAGAGGCTAGAAGAAGTCACTGGATCTGAGAGTGGAGTTACAGATGGTTGTGAACTGTCATGTGGGTGCTAGGAACCAAACCCAGGTTCTCTTGAAGAGCAGCCAGTGCTCTGAACTGCTGAGACATCTCTCCAGAGCCTTTAATGATTTTATTATATCCACACTTTTGCATCCATCAGGACCAACAGTTTTAAACCATTTTCATCTTCACTACTCTAAAAAAACCCCAATATTCTTTATGTATCACCCCCAAATTCTCACAAGTCCCCAGCCTTATGCAGTCATCAACCTACCTGTCTTTTACATGTGTTTTATTTGGTGTGCTTGTGTACAAGTGCTTGTTTTCTTTCTCTCTCTCTCTGTATGTATGTATGTGTGTGTGTATGTGTGTGTGTATGTGTGTGTCTCTGTGTGTGTGTGTGTGTGTTAGTTTTTGAGACAGAGCCTCTTACCGATCCCGGGGCTTACTAATTTGGCTATACTGGCTGGACAGCAAGTTCTAGCAATCCTCCTGTTTCTGTTTCCCAGTGCTAAGATTATAAGTGTCTGCAAACAGCTTTTTACATGGTTGCTGGGGATGAGAACTTAGTCTCCATGCTTATGTGGAAGCACCTTACCAACTGAGCCATCTTTCCAGCCCCTGTATGTGTTTTCTGATGAATACACCTTTATCAGGTGGGCTTAGTTCTGTTGATTTAACAACTGTCTTGGTGACCAAGGGAGGCATTGGTGGGGGGGAGGGGAGTGTGGAGGGTCTGGGTTTAGTTTGGTGGCTGGAATAATTGAAAGCCCAGCATGTGGAGGAGGAACTGAGCTGTAGAACTCATGGTAGCTAGATCTACCAAGGTCTGGGAGTCAATCTATGGCCTGACCATGGATCTTAGCTCAGTGGACACAGAAGTCTTCTTTGTCAGCCATATTGACCCCAAGGTATTGGGTGAGAGGATAATGAGGAATCAGGTTCTAAGGTGAAATTCCTTTGCTTCTTCAAATCTCTCCAAGGACAGAGGAGATTAAAGTTTCCTTCTCTGCCCATGTCTTTGTCCTCCAACATGAACTGGAAACCTCAGCAGAAGGTGACTGGAGGTTGCCCTCACATGGGGGACCTCACACAAGGGAGGAAAAGACATCCCTTGACTGGGCCAGTGTGGCTCTATGGGGACCCAGAGACCTAATTCCTGCTGTACTCTAGTGACCCATGGTAGGTATCTGCTCCTTCCTGGACCTCATTTTCTCATCTATACAATAGCAACTGACAGAAATGACCCTGTGACATGAGGTAATTCAGCCAGCAGCTTCTGGTTTGCAGGGTGTCCCCTTATAAGGCCAACTGTCTTTACTCGCATCCCAGGTCTACCTCTCAGAAGCACAGAGAGGGGGCTTGAGAGGCCAAGTCCTCAGTCAGCAGCAACTTGAACTTGAATCCCTACTGTGCTGCTAGTTAGCATTGTGACTCTGGGCAAGTAGCCATCTTGACTAAGCTTCAGTTTCCTCGTCTGTAACTCAGGCAAAATATCTGAACCTACCTGGTGGGGGAGTTGTGAGGATGAAGAAGAGCCATGCAAAGCACCTTAAACATGGCGAGAATCCAGTTTATTCCACAGACACAGGTGAGACATAGGGGCCTTGGCTGAGGCTGAGCGAGACAAGTGATCTTTCTAACTTTCAGTGTCATCTTCCCTAGGGCATTGGTCTCTGGGTACCTGAATCCAGGCCTCTTGATTTCTGAGTTTTTTTTTTTTTTCAGGGTCAAGGTGGACTGACCTCTGCCCAGAGTGACAATCCACTCTCCTTCTCATAGTACCTAAGGAGGGCAAAAGCTGCACTTAAATTTAGCTTGGGTTTAACTCAATGAGTTGGGGTTTTCTTTTTAAATACATCCTGCTTTTCATACTCACAAATTTTATTGGATTTTTCATGGAATAACTGAATAAAATGAAAATCAAACAAACAAGCCAACAAGAGCTAGGCATGGTGACTACACCTTCAACTTCAGCACTCAGGAAGCAGAGGCAGGTGGATCTCTTGTAAGTTTGAGGCCATCTTGATCTACACAGCAAGTTCCAGGCTAGCCAGGGCTACACAGTGAGAGCCTATTTAAATCAATGACAAGGATGTATGTATCTCAATGGGTTTTGACATATGTAAGCATTAGCTGAAGAAAGAGCATGCTGAGCTGTATATTGGTAGAACATACATACATACCTATAATCTCAGCACTTGGGAGGAAGAGACAGGTAGATTGCCTAGGCTAGGCAACATAGTAAAATCCTGTTTTAAAAGCAAAAGAAGAAAGAGCATTTCTGGCACCGTGATGCATACATATAATCCCAGGACTCAGGACACTGAGGCAGGAGGATCTTTTTCTTTTGGGGGCGGGGCTTCCATTTCCACATTACAGTCCATCATCAAAGGAAGTTGGACCAGGAACCTGCAGGCAGGAACTGAAGCACAGGCCGTGGAAGCTCACTGTTTCCTGACTTGCTCTTTGCGGCTTGCTCAGCCTGGATTCTTATACCCCCCAGGACCATCCTACCAGCCACCCTTTGTTTCATTTTGTCATACTGAAGGTAAAGATGACCTTGAACTTGGATATCCCAACCATCACCTCCTGAGTCCTGGCATTACAGATTAGTGGCCCCAAGCCTGGTTTATTGCTTGCTTGTTAATATCCCCAGCAAACTGAGTGAATGGTAGAGCCTTGTGCAACAAATACTTGTGCCTGATGGGCACATTGGAACCAGTCAAAGAACTTGCATTTGCATTCATAACCCCGAGTGTGAGGGTGTGGCGGTCAGAGGGATGCAGCCAGCTTTGGTTCTCATTTAAGATGCAGGAGCTCATTGGAACTGGGTGGACTGGTAGGAGTAGTACAGCCAGTGTGTCCTGTCTCACTGCCCCTTTTCTTGTCTCTTCAGTTTCATGAAGTCTTTAAGAGCCTTGAATTGCAGGAAAGCACCAGGGACTGGACAATGAGGTTCAAGACAAAGCCAGCTTCAGAGATGCTGGCCCTCACGATGGAAGGGAACGTGGACAGAATCCACCAGAAGTTCATCAGGCCCGTGCCCATTCAGCCCCAGGTCTGAGCAAAGCTGGGAATAAGGACCAAGCAATCCCAGCCGCTCTCTTTGTTCTCTGACTGAGTGAGCCAATAACCTCACCCGGACCAGTACCCATCCCATGTCTCCTGGCACATGGAGGGCCAGGAAGAAGAAGTAGGCAGAGCATGGGCCTTCGAATTTAGACCCCATGAAATGTAACAGGAAGCAGAAGTGAGGAGGCATGGTCCGGGCTAGATGCTCAGCTTATGGGGTCTGAGTTCTTTGCAAGGTTGCCACAGTTTTAGTTTCACGGGGAATAATGCACTTTCTTCTCCCATGAGAGCCAGAAATATTAAAAATTATCAAGTAGAGTTCTAACTTGGAATGTAAAAATGACTCAAGAATAAGGATGCAGAAGCCTCCTTGTAATTTTTGTCTACTGATTCACTTAGAAGGGGTAGGAAGACACAAAAGCAAGGGTTAAGCAGAAAATCTTCCTTTTTTCTAGAGATTTCCATCTTCATTTCTATTGTAAGTTGGCAGGGGGATCTTAAAAATAAGATGAGAATAATGATAGCAGTACTTGCTAGTCAGTACATTTTCAAAAAACATAGAGTATGTTTTGTTTGTCAAGAAGAAAAAAATGTATAACTTCAAGAATTAGGGAACTGTACAAGATCAATTAATAATCAACCATTTGGAAGTCCTGGGGGCATGAGGAAGATGTCTGTTGTCCTACAACTGGCCTGGTAGTCAGTCCCTCCTGACTTGTGATCTCAGGCTGTCTCTCATCCTAGAGGATATTTGTCAGCACCTGGACCCTACCTATTGGCCTGCAGAAGGCCTTGCTCATGTAAAACTGCAGGCAATGGAAACAACCCAGCTACCGCAGAGCCACAGAGAGCTGGGGGGGGGGGGGCTGAGGTTGGAGCCCAAGCAAAGTGGAGACATAGGCATTAGTCATGAGGCTTAAATCTCACTTTCTTCCCCTGAAGGTGGAGATAGCAATCTTGCCTTTTAGGGTATTTGGAGGATAGTGGTCTTGGGGACTCATAGGGTGTACAATGAAGTCACAGGCCCTGGAGCCACCTGTCTGTGTTTGCCTAGCTTGACTACAGACCTTTCAGACAGAAAGCTGGAAAGTTTGTTCTCTGAGTTTGGGAGGGGCTGTGTGGGCCCAACCCTCAGAAGGAGGAGGGGGGAGGTCAGTGCTCCATCACATTCTCTTTTAGCCTTGAGCTAGTGGTTATAAATGTGGCTCTGGAGGTTTGGGGCAGAGACACTTGTGCAGCAAGAAGTGGCAGTCTTGGGGACAGGATGCTGGCCAAAGGACTTTCCCTGCGCTCAGTGCTGGTCAAAGGCTGCCAATCCTTCCTGAGCCCTACCTGTCAGGCTCCAGTGTTGACTACTGGAAAGGGAGCTGCTATCTCCACTGACAGTCCTCGTCCCTTCAGTGAGATCCCTTCCCCCGGTGACAATGGCTGGCTAAACCTGTACCACTTCTGGAGGGAGAATGGGACGCAGGGAATCCATTATCATCACATGAAGAATTTCCAGAAGTATGGCCCCATTTACAGGTGAGGCTGGCTGCCAGTGAAGGCAGACATGGTGGGAGGCACAGGGCTCCAGGCAGTCTGCTCGCTGTTCCTGTCTGCCTCCTCCTTTTCATTCCTTCAAGGCTGGGGTTGGTGATATAAGAAGCATAGGCCTCCCAGTTTCTAGTTCCAAGACTTTAGCCGATTTTCACAGTTCCTGGTTGGGAAGTGGTGTGAGCAAACAGTGCTCCCCTTCACACACTATCCTACAGCCACCCTAAAATTCAAGTTTGCTGCCTTCGCCTTCACGGGGAGGAAATGAGGCTTTGGTCATCCAACTACAGGCTGGGTCCCCACCCTGCTTTGGTGCCAATCTCAACTTCAGGCCCTTTGTGGCTCTTCAGTAGGTGGTTTTTGTTTCCCAACATCTTCTAGGAGCAATGACCCTGCAGCCCGTGGCTTCTGAAATCTCAGGGCCTGTGGCCTGTCCTAACTGAACACTGCTTTCGGGCAAAAGCCTGTAGGCTACTTAAGAGCTGCTTCGAGAAATGGGAGAAGCTGCAGGTGGAAGGGAGTACTCAGGGCACTGCATCTGATCTTAAGTGACAGGATCCTTACCCTACTTACCCCTACGTCCCAGTCAGAGGACTTAATTCATTAGCTGTTTTCTCGGTCAATTTCTTCTCAGTGTTGTGCTGCATTGCTTGAACGTGTTGTTATTACTCTCACCCCACCTCCATTTTCGGGAAAAAGAAGAGACCTACCAAGGTCACCGATCAGGAGGCTTAAGACAGTGCAGGAAGTCCAGTTGTGCAACACCTTGTTCCACGGTCAAGATGATGTCGTAACTGATAGCCTAGAAGGTAGCAAGCTGAGTAAAAGGGAGGTTTAAAGCCCAGCCCTCATGGTGCCCCCCCCCCCATACCATGAAGGATCATTGCATTCTTTAGAGAGCAGTTTCAAAAACAAATGAATAACTGAAATCACATCCATCCTCAACTGGGATGGTGCTTGGGTACCACTAAGAACGCGACTACCGTGGATGTCATGTGGAGCCGTTTCCCCAACGCATTAAAGCAGTTTTCCTCTTCTCTCTTTAAGACAATTTAAAATAATAGTTACACTGTACAGTATGGACAACTGTGTTTTTTTTGTTTTTTGTTTTTTTTTTGGTTTTTCGAGACAGAGTTTCTCTGCATATCTCTGGCTGTCCTGGACTCGCTTTTGTAGACCAGGCTGGCCTCGAACTCACAGAGATCCGCCTGCCTCTGCCTCCCAAGTGCTGGGATTAAAGGCGTGCGCCACCACCGCCCGGCTGGACAACTGTGTTTTGAAGATAGACTTTAAAGTGAGCGGTAGGCCTCACTGCTCTTAGATGTAACATTCTGATGACCATCTATCTTCCAGGCATTCTGTTGATGTCAGATCATTGCCTTGGGCTTGAGTCTCAGAAGTGAGACTGATGATCCTGATGCATTTCAAGGACTTTCAGGCTACAGCAGGTATAGGGTTGGATAGTGGAAACTGGAAAAACCCTGAAGGGGAAGTTTCTAGAGGTCATGAACAGGCTGAGGAAGACCATGGCTGGTGAAGGTGGCCCTGGCCTCAGACTGTGACAGAAGCAATGGTCTCCAAGAGGAGGATGAAGGAGCAGGAGGGAGAAAATAGGAGAGAGAGTGAGGGAAGGAACTATAAATAGGAGAGAGGAAAGAGAGATGGAAAGACAGAGACAAGAGATATAAAGAAGGGGAGGAAGGAGGGAGAGATAGTGAGAGAGGAAGGACAGCTACAGTGAGGGAAAGTGAGAGAAAGAAAGATGGAGAAAGAAGGGAGGAAGGGAAAAGGAAGGGGAAAGGAGGGTCCTGGGTCCTGTCTGACTCCTGGTGCAGGGCGACTACTCTGGATTACAATTCTACAAGGGCTCTGCTGGCCTGGACCATGGGAAATGCAGGGCATTCACTTCAGGGTGACATGGAAGTGTGCCATGGCTCCAAGCCCAGCAGGGCAAGAAGATTCAGCATGGAACAGAAGGTTTGGGTGAGGGTTGGGTCCTGGGGTATGCTGTGTGATGCAGGATAGTGTTCCTGAAGCTGTCCCTCAGCATGAGTCACAATGGTCATAGATACATGCATCATGTTTGGCTCTTCAGCAGCTCCATGAGATGGATGTCACATCCGTCTCCATTTCACAGATGAAACCGAGGCTCAGTGAAGGACAGGTCCCAGCCAGAAAGCTGTGTGCCGGTTGTGTGGAAAGGCCTGGCTCCCCGGGGTTTCTGTGGTTGTCTCAGCTGCAACATCAGCATCTCTTGTCTTTCCAGGGAGAAGCTCGGCAACATGGAGTCCGTTTATATCATGGACCCCAACGATGCAGCGCTGCTCTTTTCATGTGAGGGTCCCCACCCGGAACGATTCCTTGTGCCCCCCTGGGTTGCCTATCACCAGTATTACCAGAGACCCATTGGGGTCCTGTTTAAGTGAGTTCTGAGTGAAGCTTGTGTGTGTGGAGGGTGTTGGAGGGAAGTGGTAGGGAGAGGGGGAGGGGGAATGAGTGGCTCCTCTCATCTTCCTGTTCCATAAGGCAAATGATGGTGATGGTGACAGTGATGGTGTTGGTGATGGTGATGGTGATGGTGATGATAGGGAACTGTTCTGCCAACTTCCAGGGAAATGTCAGGCTGAAGTTCTTTATGAACTGTGAATATTTTGCAAAGTTCTCACTAATTGCTTTACCATGAAGTGCCACCTTATCAATCACCTTCTGGGTATTAGGCATTGTGCCAGGTTTTGGCCGTACAGAGACCAACGACAGCCTGAAGGAGGCGTGAGAAACAGCAAAATATGTCACTGAAATGTACATACTGCTCTCTACCAAATTGTTCACTTAAAATTTTGTTTATATTTCTATTTTTTGTTTGTCTGTTTTGAGACAGGGTCTCTCTACATAGCCTAGAACGTCCTAGAAGTTGCCATGTAGACCAGGCTGGCCTCAAACTCACAGACATTGGCCTACCTCTGGCTTCCTTAAAGATTAAACACATGTGTCACCACACCCAGCATCATTGACAATTTAAATGTAAATAGACTAGAGTTGGCAGAACCCTGGAGCAACTGGAGTAGCTGG
Organism: Lophiomys imhausi; assembly: GCA_907164525.1. Classification (NCBI taxonomy): domain Eukaryota; kingdom Metazoa; phylum Chordata; class Mammalia; order Rodentia; family Muridae; genus Lophiomys; species Lophiomys imhausi. The sequence goes on along the minus strand of CAJQZJ010031900.1, from coordinate 6,059,324 downwards.
TGCTCTTGTCCACTGTGGTGGGAGCGGAAACCAGGCTCTGCGTGAGTGATGCTTGAATGTCATTTCCCAAGCCTATTTCCAGGGCCATGATAGCTGGGATTCACATGGTCTTTCTAACTTTAGGGATATATGCTACAGAATATTTCTTCTCAGGGGACAGGGACATAGGTTAGAATGTTTCTCCTCATTATAGTAGAAAAATCAGGAAGCCTCCTAGATGGTTGAGATGAGAGAGGATGGTGGGTGAGAAAAAATTGCATATTATTAGTCACAATGTACAAACTCTGGTCCACAATCGAACTATTCTGAAATGTAGATCTGAACGGAGAAGGCAAGTACCCCAATGTCTGACAGGTATTTAAAAACCTGGAAATAATTGTGCATTCTTTTTAGTATCTTTTAGAAGAGATTCAGTAGAACCATACACAAAAAGGGGCAAAGGATTCAGGCTAAAGGGTCCTCCAGGTAGTGAGGATGCCTATGGGAGAGCAAGGTAAGCTTAGACCTTGAGTTTACAACATTCTTTGCTCCCCAACTCTAAACTTCTTTTTAAAAAGTTTTGATTCTTATTATTTTATGTGTGTATGTCTGTATGAGCATATGTCATGTACAGGTGCCCCCAGAAGCTAGAAGGAGGGAATTGGAGCCTCTGGAGCTGCTGTAAGTGGTTGTGAGTTGCCCTACAGGGGTGCTGGGAACTGAACTTGGTTCCTCTGGAAGAGTAGTGAGCCATCTTGCCAGCTTGCAACAACATTAAAAAAAATTGTTTGGTTTTTTTTTTTTTTTTCTTTTGGTTGTTTTTTACAGGGTTTCTCTGAATATCTCTGGCTGTCCTGGACTCGCTTTGTAGACCAGGCTGGCCTCGAACTCACAAAGATCCGCCTGCCTCTGCCTCCCAAGTGCTGGGATTAAAGGCGTGCGCCACCACCGCCCGGCATTGTTTGGTTTTTTTTTTGTTTTTGTTTTTCAAGACAGAATTTCTCTGTGTAATAGCCCTGGCTGTCCTGGACTTGCTTTGTAGTCCAGGCTGGCCTTGAACTCACAGAGATCCACCTGCCTCTGCCTCCTGAGTACTGGGATTAAAGGCGTGCTCTACCATGACTCGGTCCACAACAGGATTCTTAAACTCCTCAAATTCCAAAATGAACATTGCAACTGAGCAGTGGTGGCACACGCCTTTAATCCCAGCACATGAGAGGCAGAGGCAGGTGGATCTCTGTGAGTTTGAGGCCAGCCTGGTCTACAGAGCGAGTTCCAGGACAGCCGGGCTACACAGAGAAACCCTGTCTCAAAGACCCAAAAAGAGCTTTGCATGGGTTGATTTTTATGTGTGTCATGAACTGAGGCTTTCAGCAAAAATTTAAAAATTACATTTATGTGTGTATGTACATGTGGACACATGCACACCACTGCACATGTGTGGACATCAAAGAATAAATTGTGGGAGTCGTGTCTCTCCACCATGTGGGTCCCAGGGCTTGAACTCAGGTCTTCAGGCTCAGTGATAAACGCCTTTACCTGCTGAGACCGTCAGCTGTTCTTAAGCTCAGGGTTTTAATTAAGTGACTCTGATTAGCTGGGGTCCTCAACACAGCGAACACTCAGACACTTTGGAGAGGAAAGGTTGGCCATCTTCACCTGTGTGAGAATGAGAAAGATGAAGAAGAGGAGCTTTCCAATATCAAAGTTGGCCGAAGACAAGTTAGTGTGTGCAAGGCAGGCTCAGAGGGGGTGCCTTAGAGTCAAAGGTGAGAAGAGTTTGCAGTTCCTGGTGGTGCGTGGTGGCAGCCGTGGCAGTCAGAGTGGAAGGCGACCAGGGCTTCGTCCTGTCACGAGCCTTTTCCATTCTCCTCTCCTAGGCCAGGCAGGGCAGGGAGGGAGTGGGAAACAAGAGTGAATGTTGGGAGGAGGGGAGATCTTGATGCTGAAGACTGTGGAGACTAGAGAGCCTAGCCAGTCCCTCTGTGCCAGGTCTGGGGTATGTGACCATGAGGTGGGACCTGTGTTTCCCCAGGAGTTTGGATGCTTGGAAGAAAGACCGAGTTGTCCTAAATCAGGAGGTGATGTCACCTGAAGCCATCAAGAACTTTGTGCCCCTGCTTGAAAATGTAGCTCAGGACTTCATCAAAGTCTTACACAGACGCATCAAGCAGCAAAACTCTGGAAATTTCTCAGGGGACATCAGTGACGACCTGTTCCACTTTGCCTTTGAGTGTAAGGATCCTGCACTTGTCTGACAGGAGCTGGGGGGTGGGACCCAGCATTTACCCTCTTACCTGGAGACCAAGGCCCTGTGGTTGTGCTGAGTAGCTTCTTGGATACACTCTGCACTGTCAGCCACCCAGGGGGTAGCTAGGTCCCTCTTATCTGACATTCATGTTGTGTGTGTGGGTTCCCAAAACATGGGTCCTTCACACCACTATCCTCCAAAAGCCAGAGCTTGTCCTAGTCGTTCATGCTGTAAGTCTCCTTCTCTTAGAAACCTCTAAAGTTGAGCAGGAGAGAGGAGGCCTGTTGGGTTGATCTGAACTGGGCATTGAAGGACACCTAGAAGTTATCCAGACAGGGCAAGGAAGTTAGGCAGCATAGACCGGGGAACAGTGCATGTATATGGCTTAGTAGAGATCATGTGATACCTGAAGAAGAGCTGGGGAATCCTGGGCTTGGTATGAAGCTGGCATTCAAATTCTTCATGTGGTAGGTGAGAAAATTTGAAGGTTGTTGTGATCTTTTAGTTCCAGACAAATTGAGCCCTGGGTGAGTAGGAGACTGATCTCAGCCCATGTGTAGTGAATCCAGACAGTTCAAGGGGACACCCCTCTTGGACAGTTCCATTCTGACTCGCTCAGGGTGGATGGAGTCTGTGCTTCCCACCAAAGCATCCTTTTCAGGGCCTCTCCTGCATCTTTCTGAGGGACCTGAGTTCTAGCTGGAAGGGCAGCCTTCTTCCATCCCTTGAGGTTCAGGTCTCAGTTTCTTTGCTGGAGGAAGCTAAGGATGAGGGAGAGCTCCTGTGTGTGGTGGGGATGGGTGGCAGTGACTCTGGGAGCCGAGGCTCTCAGATAGTGAGGTCGGAAGGGGGTCCTCAGCCTCAGCCTCCCACTGCAGCCATCACCAGTGTTGTATTTGGGGAGCGCCTGGGGATGTTGGAGGAGGTCGTGAACCCTGAGTCCCAGCGGTTCATCGATGCCGTCTACCAGATGTTCCACACCAGTGTCCCCATGCTCAACCTGCCTCCAGACTTCTTTCGACTCTTCAGAACTAAGACCTGGAAGGACCATGCGGCTGCCTGGGATGTGATTTTCAATAAAGGTGAGGATTCCTCCTGCAGTGCTCAGAGGTGGCTCCCAAACTGAGAGTGAATCATCAGGGCTGGAGTCTGGCAATTGGAGATGATTAACTTTTCTCTTTTTTTCCCCTGAAGAAGGGGGAGTAAAGATGTTCATGGTGCTCCTTAAAAGAGCTCATGACTTGGGGCCAGAGAGATGGCTCAGCAGCTAAGAACACTAATTGCTCTTATAGAGGACCCAGGTTTGAAGGTCTGATGTGCTCCTCTGGCCTCCACAGGCACCTGCACTTCACACACACACACACACACACACACACACACACACACACACACACAC
>CAJQZJ010031900.1:6037211-6055688 GCA_907164525.1 Lophiomys imhausi | reverse complement strand
CACACACACACACACACACACACACACACACACACACACACACACACAGTGGGGATGGTCAAGAATTAAATAACAAGGGCTGGAGAACTGTCTCAGTTGTTAAGAGGACTGGTTGCTTTTCCAGAGGACCCTGGTGCAATTCCTAATCTACATCGTAGCTCACAACTATCTGGAACTCCAGTCCTAGGCAATCCAATACCCTCCTCTGGGCTTCAAGGACATTGTACACAACAGGGTGCACAGACACACCCACAGGAAAAACATTAATGCACACAAAGTTAAAAAAAGTTTTAAAGAAAGTAATTAAGTGACAAAACAGATATGAAGGAGTTAGTACAAAGTAGAGGCTTAGTAAAATGGCTGCCTACCAAGCAGGGGCTGTTGAATCCCCAGACCTTGGCACCAACCCCTATGAAGACTATCCTCCTGCCCGCAGGGAGCCTCACTCTGTCTTTCCTCCTGCTCCACAGCTGATGAATACACCCAGAACTTCTACTGGGACTTAAGGCAAAAGAAAGACTTCAGCAAGTACCCTGGTGTCCTTTATAGCCTCCTGGGAGGCAACAAGCTGCCCTTCAAGAACATCCAGGCCAACATTACCGAGATGCTGGCAGGAGGGGTGGACACGGTGAGAGCTGTGAGGCCCAGCATGAGCCTCCTTGGTCCCCACATGCGCCCTTTCCCACCAGCTGTGTTGTCTGAAGCTGTTCAGGCGAGAGGCTGGGCACTCTTGTATGATGTGCTTCTCTCTCTTGGTGCTGGGCCCTAAATAATGATCTCCTAGAAAGGTGAGGCCAAAGTCCTGCCATGAACCAAACACTATTTACCAGTCACAGGGCAAGATCTGAGATTGATTCATCTGTGAGAAAGAACGGAACAATTTAGGTTCAGTTCCTGTATAGAATTTTGGTTGTTTTTGAGATGGGGGCTTATGTAGCCCAGGATGGCCCTCTTTTTAGGGCATGGTTACTGGGCTAGAGCTCACCAACGACCTCCTTTACCCCATAGTCTGTTTAGAGGGTGCATACAAATGCAGTCACTTTATAAGATTTCAAGAGTCAGGATGGCCAGGTGTGGTGGTGTACACCTTTAATCCCAGCACTTGGGAGGCAGAGGTAGGTGGATCTCTGTGAGTTCGAGGCCAGCCTGGTCTACAGAGTGAATTCCAACACAGCCAGGGCTACACAGAGAAACCTTATCTCAAAGCCAACCAACCAACCAACAATAACCCTTTCCCTCCCCCCTGCAAAGGATTGGGATGAAGACTTGTGGATTTGGGGCTGGAGGCGGGGGTATTAACATGTCTGTCACATGTCACAGTGCTAGATGGCAGAGGCACGCAGAGCAGCTGACCACTAGGAGTATCTAAAGCAGAATTGTTGCTTGTGGTTGTGGGACATTCAGTATTGGTCATGAGATTCCTCTCAGGGAGGCAGTTTGTTTTGATTCCAATTGTGGTAATTGGGGTGGGGCAACTCCATCATGAGGTGATCTGCTTGCAAGATTCTGTTCTTGGAATCTGAACAGCATCTAAGTTCCTCTTATCTTGGTGTCTTCAGCCTCAGAAGGGAAGAGATAGCAGAGGCAAACAAGATTCATCAACTGTGTGTGCCAGCTTTTACAGACAGTCTTTAAGTGATCAGATGATGTTTTTGAACAGAGTTGAGCAAGAATGTGATTGAGAGTCAAAGGTTATGAAAAGACAGTGATGTGGAAGTGGACAGTGAGAGCTGGGTTCTTGGAGGATTCTCCAGCCTGACTCCCTTAAAAGATGCCAAATTTTTATCTTGTGTTTTGTTGCACATCGGGCAACTTAAGAGTCTGTGATTTTAGTAAAAACAGACAGACATGAAGGCCTGGTGACACTGTGAAGTAAGCAGCTATCACCTTTTCTATTTAGATGAAACAGTGGCACAGAGGTTAATTAACTTGGCTGAGGCACGCACCTAGTAGAGCAGAATGGGCTATTTATCAGTAACTGTCTCAGGTGTCTGCTCTGTAAATACTTGCAGGCTCACACATGGTCAATGTTTTCAAGGAGTCTGTATTTGCTTTCTAGGTAGGTAAAGGAATGGTAGGAGGAGGACCTGACTTCGGGAAGATTCCCCAGTGTCTGCAACTCTGTGTAGCTAGGGCATTGGGCATGTGTTGCAGAGGTTGAAGGAGAGATGCTAGGATGGCAGCAGGCAGGTGTCCATGGGTCAGGCTGGAGCCTCTGCATGCCATCTGGAGGCTCAGAGAAGCCAAGACTTCAAGCCAAGAAGTAACTTGACATTTTTTTCACTTTTGTCTTTGCCGTGAAGAAAGAGGTGTTTATGTACAAGTCTCTTGGACAGAAATACAATCCTGATAACATTTCTGCAATCTGCGTGCCCCACCCCAGGAGAGAGGAGAGAGGGTGTTCCAGGCTGGGGTCTGTATGTGCAGATTTAGGCTGCTGACTTGGATGGATCTGGGACTGTGGGGCTTGAGGAGGGTCACTGATGCCTCCAGTGAAAGACCAATGGCTGCAACCTCCAACTCACACTGACACTGCTTTGTTAACCCCAATACATCTTGGGCACCCACTGCAGCAAAGATCAAGAACAGATCTGGGGTCTAGGGTCAAGATGGCTGAATCTTACCTTCAGCTCTGCTGCTCAGGTGAATGAAGAGGTTTATATTGCTATAGGTGAGCTGTCCTGGACTCACTCTGTAGACCAGGCTGGCCTTGAACTCAGAGACCCATCCGCCTCTGCCTCCCGAGTGCTGGGATTAAAGGCGTGTGCCACCGCACCCAGCAACATAGGTGGGCAAGCCTTACAGGGGTACAAATGTTGTTTCTGGAAGACTCCATTTGTTAGGAGATAAATAAGACCCGGTGACATGCAGGATGAAGGCAGACACAAATCCTGCTCTGAATATCCCTTTTTAGGGATTAGCTATTTTTGAGGCAGTATATCAGGTAGCCCAGGCTAGCCTTGAACTTGTATAGCTGAGGATGATCTTGAACTTCTGAATCCTCCTGCTTCCCAAATACATCCACACATCCAGTTTACATGGTGCTGGAGATTGAACTGAGGGCCTCGAGCATGTTAGGCAAGTCCTCTACTAACTGAGTACCTCACAAGCTCCCTCCCTGGACATCAAGAAAACAGTTTTGAACATTGACCTTTCAAAGGCTTTGCAAATGATCTGGATATGGGGGTTGAGTGAAAGAGAGAGGGGTTCTTTAATGTGGGTCATAGGCACTGAGGTGCCTTGAAGTGACAGGCCTTCTTGGCTTTCGCAATCTATATATTCCTACCAGACCTCCATGACCCTGCAGTGGAACCTTTATGAGATGGCACACAACTTGAAGGTGCAGGAGAGGCTGCGGGCAGAGGTTCTGGCTGCCCGGCACCAGGCCCAGGGAGATATGGCCAAAATGGTGCAGTTGGTCCCACTTCTCAAAGCCAGCATCAAGGAGACACTGAGGCAAGTCCAGTATACCCATGCCTTCCCGTGGGGGAAGGGTTCCAAGGATGGGCTAGTGGAGGAGATTAGAATCAGGAAGTGAGAAGTTTGGAAGGGACAAGTAGGGGTGGGGAAATAGTATTAGAACCAGGTTCTGCCTTAGTTTCCCCCTGGGGTGCTGTAGTGGGGGGGGGGCTGAAATTCTAGGCTGGTATGGGAGTCAGGGTGGAGGATACAGCCTGGTTCCAGATCTGGGATCATCTGTCTCTGTGGGTCTTCTTTCTGCAGACTTCACCCCATCTCTGTGACCTTGCAGAGGTATCTTGTGAATGATCTGGTGCTTCGTAATTACAAGATTCCTGCCAAGGTAGGACTCAGGAGCTCTGCCAGTCAGGTGGAGGTGAAGAGTGAACAGGCTTCAATTGCAGATAGATGGTGGCGATGGGGGTTTCTGTCTAGGCCTCTCTTCCTGATTCTGGGGCATTGGTGGGGTGCTCAGGGGTAGCAGTCTCAGTTTGTGTGAACAGTAGTGGTGGTGGACATGAGGGGTATTAAATGCTGAAGTCCAGGGTTAGTAGGCTAACATGACTGGTCTTTCTGGGTTAAGAAAATTATAGGAAAACCCCATTGGTTATTCCTAGTGTTGTTTTCAGCCTTTATCAGGGTTCACACAGGGTCAGGTCCTTGTTTGAAGTTACACAGTGGGAAGAAGGCCATGCCCTATCCTGTGTTGGGTAGATGAACATCCAGGCTTGAAAGCAGGGGCCTGGGGAAGCTGGGGCTAGGGTTGTACTCAGGGCTGTGGGGAGCTGGAACTGCTCAAGCCTTGTTTCCTTGCTCCTAGATGTTGGTGCAGGTGGCTAGCTATGCCATGGGCCGAGAACCCAGCTTCTTTCCCAATCCAAACAAGTTTGACCCAACTCGTTGGCTGGAAAAAGACAAAAATACCACCCACTTCCGGTATTTGGGCTTTGGCTGGGGTGTTCGACAGTGTCTGGGTCGGAGGATTGCAGAGCTGGAGATGACCATCTTCCTCATCAATGTGAGTAGGGCTCTGGGACACATCAGTGCCCTGGGATTTCCCTGGCCCTGGTGAAGTCACTGACCTTCCTCCTTCCATCCTAGAATCCAGGAAGTGCAGGGCCAGGGCTCATTAGTCTTCCACAACTCTTAGCTGCCTTCTCCTTCAGGCTAACCCACTTACTACCCATTGATGTCCCCTGATCATCTATCTGTCCCCACTCAGGAGGTGAGGTGGAAGAGGTTGATACAGACTAGTTAAGGTCAAAGGATAAATCCAAGGAACAGAGGATGTGGGGCCCATTTAGACATGGTGAGAGGATGGATAGTATGTGACATGTTTTTTAGATTATACTCAGCAGATTAACCCTGCACCTACAGATGTCATGTGTGTGTGACCCAGGAGAGTCAAATCCTCCTTTCCACTTCCTAAGCTTGCCCCCTTTTTCTTCAGATGCTGGAGAACTTCAGAATTGAAGTCCAAAGTTTCAGTGATGTGGGGACCAAGTTCAACCTCATCCTGATGCCCGAGAAGCCCATCTTCTTCAACTTCCAGCCCCTCAAGCAGGACCTGGGCCCAACCATGATGACACAGGGCAGCACTGTCTGACCTGCAGGCTGGAGTCACATGGGAAGATGGCTCAGTGGGGGCATTTGTGTGTGTGTGTGTGTGTGTGTGTGTGTGTGTGTGTGTGTGTGTGTGTGTGTGTATCTCCACAAACAGATGCTCCTTTTGGATGTTTTTTTCAACTCTTAGTGGCCACCTGCCCAGGTTACCTAGGCCTTCCTCTCCTTCATCCTCTCTCCCTCATTATTTACCCAGAAGGTTAATAAACAGATGAACTCCAGGGAGTGGTTTTTTTGTTGTTGTTTTGTTTTGCTTTTTAATCTCTATCAGACACCTAAGGAATGCATTGTCCCCAGGGAGCATCCTGATCCCTGGTCAACAGTGGGATGAGGGGCATGTAGGGAGATGGGAAGCAGTTATTCAGCCTGTGACCCCCCACTCCAGAAGTTCAGGAGCTAGCAGAATCTACTCTAAGATCCCTGGGGCAGGGTCTGAATGAGTTCCCATCAGGCCAGGAGTTACCAAAAGCGGACCCAGGGTGCTCTGCTATGAGGACAGGGTGGCCTGAGAGATGTGGGTAATCCCTATCCTCCTGGGTAGAACTGTATGGAAGGTGAAGCTGGTGGGGGATTCTGCTTGGCTGACCACAATGTGGTGGCTGACCACCTTGTGGGGTTGTAAGGACTTTCTTCTAGAGTTCCTCTGTCTTGAGCACAGCCATGGCTAAGGCCTATGGTGAAGCATCATGCTGGTAAGAGGCTGATGTGAGGAGATGGGGCCTGAAACAGAAGGCCAACAGGCTACCTACCCTCTGTCTGCCCTTCCTGTGGGTATGCCCCATGTCTATTTTCATGCTACAGGGGGATGTATTCTAAGAGCCCAGGATGGTGTCTAGATCACAATTTGGTTTATATGGACATCTGTCTCAGTCCAGGTCTCTACCATCAAGTCCCTCTGGCTCTGGTTCTGGTTCTATAGTCTTGCTGTGAGCCAGTGCCAGATCCTTGCTGGCTCCTGGCTACCCAAGTCTAAGTCCTGTAAATAGGAATGGAGGCTAGGCCAACTCAGACCAGCAGCCAACCTAGCTTGGTCCTTGCCTGCAAGGCTGCAGGTTCTGGATCTACTCTTGAGAATCTTGCTTCTCCCTAGTCTATGTCCTTCCCCCCATGTCTCTCTGTTCTTCATGCTGCCTTTCTCTCTTCTCAAAGATGACTCAGAACTGTCAGTGCTGGAAAGGGCCTCCTTGCTCAGATAGACAGCTCTGCATGGGGTAGCTGAAGAATCTGGAGTTCAGAGAGATTTCCAGTCACCTAGAGTCACCCAGAATGCTCATGCCCAGAACCCAGGCCAGCCCTCATGACTTCCTGCCTCTGACTACGCTTGGCACACCATATTATCAGTTCTGCCAGCCATGATGGGATATTTGAATGGTGTCATAGAAAGGCTGCAAGTATTTCTGTTCCCAGGAGACTCTGGAGACCTAAACCTGAGCAACAGGAAATCAGACACAAAAGGTGTTGGGGGCTGAGGGGAAACATGGCCCCTCTCTTGTCTGCACAGAGCTTGGTTTCAGGCACTTTATTTCTAGTCTCCATAGTCCCTTTCCTCAGCCCTCTCCAGAGACCATCACAGCTTTGCCTTTCCAGGCAGCCTCAGAGAGCCCAGGACCCAAGCTGGATTTAAAAAGTGGAGAGAGACGAATGATTATCGATCATAGCATTTACTAAAGACATCTTTGAGAAGAGAGGGGGTGACTCTCTAGCAAATGAGGAAGGAGGCCTGTTCCAGGCTCAGGTTTTCCCGGGATTAAAGATCTCAATCTGGGAGGTTGAGGGTCTATTGAACTTTGTGTCTGAGCTGAGCAAAGAGGGTTCCAGTATGGAGGGTTGTTGGGGTCCTTGGCCGCCCCAGCATTCTGTGACATACAAAGTAGTACAGATGAGTACATACCCAGAGTACATTGCTTCGGGGCATCTCACCTGGCAAGTCATGTTTCTGAGGATCCAAAACCCAGTAGGCTCTGACTTCTGAATAACTTTGGAGCCCATTTTATTACTTCAAGTGATAGTTGTCTAGTTTCTCTGGGTTCCTACGGCTAGATAAACTTGTACAGGCAATCTACGCTCCCTGAAAGGTCATCATCCTTCAGGTTCTGCCTAGGGGCAGTAGAGCCTTGACCACAAGCAAAGTGCTAATAACTTGAGGGTAGGAGAACCCGGTTCTTTTGAAGTGAAATCCCTAGGGCTAGGCTCGTAGAGGGGAAGGCACAAGTGCGGGTGGTCTGTTTGTTCCTGGGAAGTGGGCAATGTGAACCTACTCCAGTATTGATGTCACCAAAGAAGGTGGCTAAATGTGCTTTTAATCCCAGCACTTGGGAGGCAGAGGCAGGCAAATCTCTGTGAGTCTGAGGCCAGCCAGCTTCGTCTACAAAGTGAGTTCTAGGACAGCCAGGGCTGTTACATAGAGAAACCCTGTCTTGAAAAACCATTTTTTTTAAAGGCATCTAAACAGAGAAATCTATTGCATTAGAAATTGGGTAAGAAGAGGTCCAAGGTATTCTGTCCATGTGTAATGCCAAAGAGGAGCCAGAACATTCTAGAAAAGATTGTGTAGGCCATTTCTTACCCACAGTGATCTCTTTCTAGAGTTCACAACAACCAGTGAGAAAGGGGACATATTGGCAGACATTCCTATCCCTTCAGACAAGTCAGGGGAAGGGCGGTCATTCGAGTATCAAGTTTGCTGACAGTAGGACTTCAATCAAGACTTCAGATAGTTAGCTTAGGATCTACCCCCCAAGATTTTCTCAGGGCCCAGTGGTTTGGGGGTGGGATGACTTCTAGTCTAGCACCTGGATCCCCAGGAACTTCTCTGTCAGGGTCACTCACAGGCTGATCTATGATGATGGTGTTTGATGGGTGTCTGAAGCCATGTTGTTGCTCCTGAAGCCGTGTGGCCAGGTTTTGCTTCTCTCGTGCCCAGCGGCGAGCTGAGTCCTCCAGCTGTAGACATGTAAATGTGGAAGGCCCGCAGTCAGCATGGCTCCTTCCCTGAGCTAGGACAGATTTTGGGCCCATCCCCTGGGCAAAGGCAAAGCTCAGACAGTGGCAGAGGTGAGGGGCTAGACACACAGCCTAAGACAGACGATCTTCTCTGAAGTCCTTATAGTGTCCACACTGTGACCTGAGTCCACCCTGGGCCTTCACTCTGGTCACATACTGAGCCCTAATTCTGTAGTCAGACGTTGAGTCTTGACCCTACTTGTGTACTAAGCCTTGTCCCCTGGTCATAGGCTGAACAGTGAGCCTGGCCCAGCCTTGATCAACCCCAGCACCACACTTACCTGGTTTTCCAGGGACAAGATCCGACTCTGAGCTTGTTCTAGCTTGGCCAGGAGGTTAAACTTGTCTGAACCAAAACCAAGGAAATCCTGTGGGAGCACACATTCATGTAAGGAGCTGAGGCCATGAGAGCCAAGGAAGCACAAGGTACTGCAAGAAAAAACTAGCCAGGTATGGGTTTCAACTGCAGATACAGGGCCTCACTCCTGGGCCAGGGCCTCTTCCTTAAGATCTTCATAGGGCTTGATGTGCACTTTTTTGTTGTTTCCCACTCAGATTTGGGGAATCTAACATTACATTTTTTTTAAGGTGGGATCTCATATATTCCATGCTGTCCTTGAATCCTCTATGTTGTGAGAATGACCCTGACTTCTGCTCTCCTGCCTCGATCTCCTGAGTGCCAGAGATCGGGATCAAACACAAGGCTTCGTATATACCAGACAAGCACTCTGTCAACTGAGCTACACCCCCCAATTCACACCGAATGTTCTAACACACCAACTGCTTATGTATAATGCATTATTGAGTTCCTTTTAATACCCAGAATGTGGCTGAGCTTGCAGCCTGTTTGTAGTGCAAAGGCTCCTAAAAATAGAGGATAGCCATCTCTCATGCTCTACCTGGCTGCCCATGCATTGGGACATTCCAAATAGAACTCACTTCCTGGGATCAACAGAAACACTCACCTGTGTCTTCTTGCCATCATAACTCCAAATATTGACTTTGGGTTTGTATACATCAGGGGCATCTGAAGCAGCCTGGGCAGTGGAGTAGCCCCTGGGACACCCACCTGTGCTGGCAGGGTCTCTGCACACTTGGATTGGCCTGGGCCATTTGTGTCTCGTAGCCTCTCTGCCAAGTCTCCACCTGCTCCCAACTCCCTGGGATCCACCTGGGATGGGGAAAAGGACTCTCCAGGCCTGCACCAATCCCAGAAGGTTCTGAGAGGCCCATAGAGGAAGGGTGTCCAGGTGGGAGCAAGCCAGGTGGCAGGTGGAGTCAGGGTTCAGTGGTCAAGAGTGAGCCAGGGCTTTGTTCTCTCCAAAGATGCTAGATAAAGCTGAGACATTTATCTTAGGAATGCAGTGCAAGGCCCAGGTATGAATGTTTCCAGTGGTGTTGGGTGCTGGGAAGTCCAGATTCTGGGCTGAATGTTCAACTTGGCTCATGCTGGGGATGATCGTGGGGTACCTGCTGACCAGTGGCAGCAGGCTCAAGTCAGGCCTGGGTTGGCAGCCCTTACCGGTAGGGCCTGCTGTTGCAGAATGATGGGGGCTGATGACTGCTGGTGGTTCTTTTCCAACTCTCCCCGCAGCCTCGTGTTTTCTGCCAGCAGTGCGGAGTAAAGATCAACAGCCAGGTTCTCTCCCGTGGAGCCCAGGTGAATGCCAGAGGGTGTGAACACAGGGAAGGCTGTGGACAGGGCCACAGGTGCCTGTGAGATGGGCTTTCTTGCTTCTGTGTGTCTGTTTGCCCCAGTACTTTGCTCCATCCTGCTCCCAAGCTATCAATAGCCCCCTCTTGCCAGTGGAGTCACCCAAGGCTGATTAGAATCTTACTTCATTGCTTACCCTGTGACCCTCCCTACTCTTCTGTCCTTGTATTTGTCTCTCTGGTCCTTTGACTTTGTTGTTGCCCTCCATAGACTAACCCAGACACCAGGTGACTTAAGGATCCCTGAGACTTTCCTTGTCTGCTCAAGACTTTCAGATTCCCCAGTGCCTAACCATCAATAAAGACTGAGCCCAGGCTAGGCATCCAAAGATACTTGGGGATGATCAACCTGATAAGGCATTATCTTATTCTTCCCTCCTTATCAGAGCAGTCTTTGATTGACAGTTGCGGATGGTTGTGGTTTACACCAATGGGGGAAATAAACTGATTCCATCAGAGCGATTTTGTCTGTTTGCTTTATGGAGGCAGAATGGAAAAGATGCCAAGAGGTGGGGAAGCTGAGGACCTGCGGACAGCTGCCTAAGAGGCCGTCTATCTGGGGAAGTCTCTCTCTGCTCCTATTGTTCATGGGGCCCCAGACCTAGAGGCCGAGATCTCTTTCTACCCAGCTCACACACCATCCTTGTGTCCTAAGGGGCTTCCTGGCAAGGGGGCGGAGCACCTTGGAAGCTATCAGTACCTGAGAGAGAGAAGTAATACTATCCTGGGTATCTGTCTCCAGCTCCCAGACATAACAGTGCCCTGACCCCTCTCTGAAAGTTCTTGTGAAGCTGGGGGGCCCCGGGTGAGACGAAATCTGGGAAGACATTTACTCGGACCTACCTTGGGGAGCAGACCCACCCACGTTGGGCATCCCCTGTGGCCTGTTCGATGGAGCTGGTTCCTTCCTCTCATGGAGCCTTTCATCCAGTATCTGCTCCATCTTCTCAATCACCTGGTGACGGAGACCAAGGCTGCGCTGGCCTGAGAGCTCTCTGACCCCTAGGCTGCTGCCCCTTCACCGCAGCAGCTGGTCCCAGCACCTGCCTTCTCCTGGTGCCACACGGTGTCCTCAAGGGCCTTCATCTTCTGCAGCTTGTCCTGGTACTGCCTCAGCATTGCAGCCTGTGGCTGCTGGGCCTGGTACAGGAGTAGCAGCTCCTTCTCTCGGTCATTCTTCTGTAGGGTGGAGGTAAATGGGCACCTGGGAGTTAACCCAGCCACAAGGGCGCATGTGGGATCCTGCTGAACTGCCCCCCCCCCAAACTGGCCAGTTTCCCTTCCCACTATGTGTTTTCTTTCTGTTCCTCTACCTGCCACACCCTGGCTCACCCGAATCAACTCATTCTGCAGGTGCTGCACCCGGTCCCGCAGCCTCTTCATATCCAGTTCACTCAGCAGTAACCTCTGCTTCATGGACACTGCTGGGGGTGGGAAGAAGCTGGCTCAGGAGTATGTGGAAGCAAGGGCACTCCAGCTCTGGGGCTTGACCCAGGATTTTCTGTTTCTCCTCCTAAGACATTATATGGGGGCAGGTTGTACAAGTGTGTATACAGTGGGGAGGAGCAGAAGGGGTAGGGGAGTCCTGATATGGGACACACAACATCTGGAGAAAGCTCCCTACCACCCTGACAATGAACGGTAAGAGCCCAAGCTGTGCTCAGCCCAGAGCCTGGGCTCCAGCAGGTATCCAGTGAGTGTCCACCTCAGGAATGACGTATCAGACACTCACCCAGGTGCTCCTCTTCAGCTTTGCTCTGTTGTTCTTCTATACTCTGTTGGGTCAGGTAGCTCCTCAGCACATGATTCTCCTCCTCCAGGATGTTGGCCTGCTTTCTCAGTGCCAGGATGTCCTCTGCCATCTTCTGCATGGCCCGCCGGTAATTGTTCATCTCCTATGATCCCGGAATCCTCAGATGAACCCTCACCTGATCCCCAACCCCCAGGATCCCACTTTACATTTGTACCCATGGCGAGCCACTCACTCCCAAGGTCAGTGAGCAGTGCCATCCCTGGGGTGCCCCCAAACCTTAGCAATTGCCCAGAAGGGTCCTTTGGCATGGTCCCCATCTCTCCTGGCAGCATTAGGACAGTCACATAATTGTGCCTACTAAGGGACCACACTGATTCATGTGACACCAGGGGATCATAGGGTTCAGGTATCAGGTAAAGAAACCAGAGAGCAACAAGACTGAAAAGGAGGGAGCCACGTTTCCAGGTTCTGAGTAAACCATATGTACTTCACCTTCTCTCTCCGCCTGCTCCCTCTTCTAACCCAACTCCTTCCCAGGAGGAGCCTCTTAGACTGCCCACCCAAGCCACTTGGGAACTGACCTACCATCAGCTTCCCAAACAGCCCAGCATCTAAGAAGAGACACCAAGCAGATCCTGAAGACTCAGGTAAGATCTCAAGGTCAAGGTCAGGATGCAGATACAAGATGGGGGAGGGCAGGGCATGGGGGCAGGAAGCCGATTTAGTACTGGAAGGGGACTAATCATAGCGTTGATACTCCCTGGGGTTCCCCCACATCCCAGGCCTCCTGCTAAGTGCTTTAGGTGCTCATTTGCATTCAACCCCCAGCAAATCTGTAAGCTAGGTACTGTTATTACCCCCACTTTAGAGAGGAGGAAACAGAGGACAACGCCCACGGAGGCAAGCAACCTACTCAGTGACAAGAGTCATGGGTAGTAAAGTCAGTGTCTGCAGTTCAAGCCTGAGTCTGTTTTGTTATTTGTTTGCTTGCTTATTTTGAAAAACAAAACAAAACTAAGTCTGTCCATATATGTTCAGGGCAACTTGAGCTGAATTTACACGCATTTTATGTGTGAGCCCGTGTGGGTGCATGTGTGTGCTCAGCCTTGGGTGTCAACCTCAGGAATGAGATCCACTCCTTGAAATAGGGCAATTTATCATTGGCCTGGAACTCATCAGTTAGGCTAGACTGGTTGGTCAGTGAGTCCTAAGAGTCCCCCTGTCTTCATTTCTCTCACGCTGGGATTACAGACACTCAGTCACCATGCCTGGCATTTATATGGGTACTGAGCATCAAAGTCAAGATCCTGCACTTGCAAGGCAAGCACTTTGCCTACTCCATGAACCATATCTTGAGTCCTGAATTTGCTTGTCAATCAGATTCTGTACTGCTATTGCAAGTTCCCAGCATGCAATATCTTAAGACAAATATATATTTACATATATATATAAAAGAGATCCAAGACACAAGCTAGGAAGGTCCTGGAAGAGGAAGACTCAGATCAGGGCTTGGGAGGGAAGAGGGAGGAGGCAAATGAGTTTGCTGAGTTGCCTGTGGACTTCCAGGCTGTAGGAAACTTTGCTCCTGTGGGTGGGCCTCACAGGTCCAGCATGGCTCTTAGGCCCCAGAAAGCACAACTCCACATCCAACTCTCCCCTGGTCTCCTGCTGCCTAAGAGGGAATCCAGATATATCCCAGCTATAATCTCCCACCTGCTGCATGGTGGGGCACAGCTTCTGGAGGAGGGGGTCCTTAGCCAGGCGGAACTCATCGGACACCACTTGTCATCTGCCACTGCTGTCTAGGCTTCTGGCTATAGTCCCTCTGACTAGTGCCAGTATTGGCTCTATCTCCTTAGCATCTGCTGTGATTTCCCCAGATCTGTGCCCATCTGGTATCATCAGACAGGGTGCTAACTGGGACCCTAAACCAGGGACCACACACACACACACACACACACACACACACACACAACTTTGGAGTCAGGTACATGTGTGGAGCTTGGGACCTCGGGGAGGCTCAGCTGTTGCTGTGAGCTCAAGCTGGACTTTGCAGCTGTCAGGGGAGATGCCATTCCCAGTCGATCTCTTTTCTGTTTCAATGGCTGTTCTACTCAACAGACCCTCTCCTTGTCTTTCTTACTACCCTGGGCTTGCTGGCTCCCCCTCCGCTGGGTGGTCTTCACTTTATGACAGCCCATGACTGACTGCATCTGGGGCTCAGAGGAAGTCTCTGATATTTCAACAGAGAGGATTGAGCTCCTGTCCTTCTCTAGCCTGCTTCTACCTCTTATCATACTAACTTATCACAACAACCCCAAGTGGGGTTATTGGCTTGTAGGGTTCCCTGACACACACTCATCTTTATGTGCACAAACACATGGTCAAAAAAACCTGCTCAAGGAGGCTCACGTAGCACAGTTTGGAGTCTTACACTATGGTTTCTCTGGTGTTTGGTCTGGTTGTAAGGAATGCCCTAAAATTAATTGTCCTGGTACAGAGAGAAGGCCACACTATTGTGAAATAAAGTGATCGTGTGAGAAATTAGCACAGTCCTGACCTTAACTGAGATGGGATGTATACACACGCATAGAAGGAATTCTGCACAAGAGATTGCCAGCCCCTTGACCCATCCCATAGGGTCTGGTCAGTCCACTTCTCATTTCCAGGATTATCCTTTTTAAGACCCCACTGTTCTCCTTCTCTGCAGTCCTGGGATGTGAGGAAAGTGAGTATTGCTCTATTTATGTCCTCCCCCACAGATGAAGAGAACAGAGGCCACAACAAAGAAAGAAAGGACAGAGGGAGAGGTTGGCTTCTGTTGAGGGGGGCCCCCTGCCTCAGCCAGCAGGTTCTTCTAGAGGAGAGTTGGTGAATCCTGGGGACTCCATCCCTTGAAGATTAGCCCTGTCTTCCTCCACAGCCTCTTAGTCGAGCCCTGCCTGTTCACCCTGGAAGTGAGGCTTCCACAGGGAGTCAGTGTGGGCTCATGATCTCTACTCTGGCCAGTGCTTGATTTTCTGGGAACCTCAGAAGCCCTCATTTGCATGGCCAACCAGAGACCTTGACAGCACGGTTGGGCTGGGAAAACACAAGGTCTAAGCTAACAACCCTGACCTCTGGCCACAGCCTGCAGCCAGGCTACCCTCAGGGCCACATTCTGCGTCATATCCCAGCCTTGAAAACACACAGGACACCGTGCTCCAGATTTTCGCTCTCTAGTTGCCTCCTGGGGAAGGGGCAGATGTGTCCTCAGAGGCCTTGACTTAAAATGCCATTGTGCCTCACCCCAGGATCCTTAACACCCTCCTTACCCACTGACACTCCCCAACTAGGATCCCAAGCCTGAGTCTACCAGAGTGAGAAATGTCAGAGCGCCAGGGTCTAGTTTCCCCACTGCCTAGGAGTATTGGCAGACCTTACTGCAGCCACAGCACCTCAGGGGGTAGGGAAGCAGGGTGGCGATCTTAAACTTCAGTGTCCTCATCTGTGGGATGAGACATCAGCCCCCAAGGACCAGTGTGATATGACAGTAGGGAGGTGAGCCCTGGCCCTGGCCCTATGGTACCTGGAGATACTAACTCCCTTCCCTGGGTCACTTTAAGGTACTTTAAACATATTATTTCAAAATGGCCCTGGGCACTGGACCCAGAGATTCTGCTTATATGACAGGTCCCAGTTTATTGGACTGAGAAGGAGGATGTGGATTCTCTGACAAGAGCCCAAGGGAGAAGAGAGACGGTAAGACCCAGATCAGTGCTTATGTTAAAGTCTGAAGCACATTACCCAGCAGGGTCTTCCAAACACACCCCTGGTGACCACCAATTATGTAGTCAGTACAGCCCTTGTACCATCACTATGCAGAAGGGGAAACTGAGGCTAGAAGTAGTGTACTTAGAGACTGTCACAAAGTCTGTGCCCAAAGCAGGACAATAACCCCCTGGGTGGTCAAGGCTTGCTGAGTGACAGTTTTAGGTAACGCAGGGCTTTGAACACAGCTAAGCTAGACAGTCCTTGCCCACAGTGGTCCAGTGTACACTGAGGGGGTGGTGGACACTTCCTGTGTCTGTGGCAGGCAGAAGGGCCTTCCAAGAGGTTTGTCCCTAGCCTAGGAAACCTGGAAAGCTTCCTGGAGGTGGTGAGGACCTAAGCTACTCTTGGAATATGGGCAGGTGGTACCTGGAGGGAGGGGCTTCCA
Source organism: Lophiomys imhausi (assembly GCA_907164525.1). Taxonomy (NCBI): domain Eukaryota; kingdom Metazoa; phylum Chordata; class Mammalia; order Rodentia; family Muridae; genus Lophiomys; species Lophiomys imhausi. Next base: position 6,039,939 of record CAJQZJ010031900.1, on the reverse strand, counting down.
GGAAGAGAAGTTATAGGGAGGGGAGGAAGGGAGAGAGCAAGGGCAAGCCAAAGAAGTAGACTCAGGAAGCTGGTCTCCCCTGAAGGACACTGAAGGGCTCTCACTGGAGGGGTGTGATAAGGGCTCACTGGCTGCTAAACTACTGGGAACAGATGGGTAGCGGGGCCAAGGATAGTGCTGGGTGAGAGGCAGGGGGACCCTCGCCTTGCAGTGGCAGTAGGCATAGAAACAAGATCAAGGCAGGATAAAAGTGTAGGGTCCAGCAGAGTGAGGGGAGACATGGGAAGGCAGTCCTTCAAGGTTTGTGTCTCAAGAAGGGAGCAGATGTTCAAAGTTGGTGAATGGGGAGAGAGGAGACAAAGGAGTTGGTGGTAGGTAGTGAGGAACCCTTAAGATAGACACAACTGCTAGAGAGGGAGACAAAAGTGGCAAAAGTCAGATGGCCAAGCCAAGGTCCCAGGGTGCCCTGAAGATTGCTGGGGCTGTGGAAAGCGGTGACAAGGGTGAACAGGGGTCTGGGTTCAGCAGGCCCTGCTTAGTTAGCCTGTGGCCCAGGCCCCATGGCCCTTGCCGGCAGGCACAAGATGCTGGTGTGTGGTTTGTCCTTGTTGCCGCTAGAGGGCAGCCGCCTCCTGCCAATGCTCTGCTTTCAGTTTGTCCCAAGAAGAGGCCAAGGCTTCCTGAGATGGCACCACAGCTTGTGTTGCCGAGTGTTAAAGAGTGTTTCACCATGTAGCCCCGCCAGTATATGTAACCCTTCTCCAGGCCCTGGTCATGATGGGTGCCCTGTGCTGACAATCATCCACAGAAGCCAGAGAGGTGCAGTGACTTGCCAGAAGTCGCACAGTAATTCTTAAATCTCAACTGGGTCCTTTGTCGCCCTAGGGCAGATTATGGGCCTGAGGCATGGGGTGGAACAAGACCCATAATGAAGCTATCATAACTTCTCCCACAGCTGAAGACAGTTGGAGCTGCACATAGAACAGCCGAGAAAGAAGAGGTGTTGCGTAGAAAACATCCCCCTTCCCCCACATGTACCCAAATCATCGCAAAGAGAAAAAAATTCTTCTATCCAACTAGCATACTCCATAAACACTCAGCCCAGGTGGGAACCTAGAGGTCCTGGGTGCCCTCATGAACGGCAGCTTTCCCCTAACTCTTAACCCTAAACCCAAGTCTCAGCCTAAGGATGGCCAGGCTCTTGCCTAGTTTCCACTGCTTGTAACCAGTTAGAAGGGGAGGCCGTTCCACTCCCCTTGCTGAGGAGGAAGTGGTCCAGAGGAAGAAGGGCTGGCTGGTCTTTGCTTCATTCCTAGGGGCCACAGATACAACTGGACATTTGTGAAGAGAGTGTTCTGTGGAACTCGAGGAGGAGTTCCTGGGTGGAGGGGACCTGAAGTGCAATGCTGCCCCAACTCTACTCTCTCTCTCCAGCTACCCACCATGGCTCCCAGCTCCCAGCCACCTATTGTCTCTATACTGGCAACTTCTCCAGGCACTCCCTCCTGGCTCCCTGCTCACCTATAGCTGGGGTCTCTCAGCCTTCCTTTCTGGTGGAGCAACAAGACAGCTGAAAATGCTTTACTCTTCCTCTCATCCAGGGGTGGAGTCTGAGTTCTAGGTCATTCCCCTCCCCACCCCAAGCAAACTGGCTACTGGCCTTGGAGACTCTTGGGAAGTGGGAAAATTCTTGAAACTCCTGTTTTCTCCTAATGTCCACTGGGAGAGACCCAGCTAGCCAGGGGAGAAGGAGCCATGGAGCTCAGCCTCGCTGCTCTAGCCCAGCCTCCAAGTCGTTCCCACTGAGGACACATTTGAAGCAGCTGCCCCTGATCCATACATGCATGGCACTTTGTGTACTGAGGACCTCCCCGGCATACTCTAACAGCCTCTCAGAGCCCTGGGAGACTTCCCTGCTTTTTTATCTCTTTCAGGTAGCCACTGCTCCTGTCACCCTTGTCATCTTTAGATTCACAGAGCTCCTGTGGGTCCCTTAGGATGCCAGAGACTTTTCTTGTTAACTTTGCATTTTTTTTAGTACTTTAAAATGAAATGAATCCCATTTCTTTAAAATAAAATGGGAAACTTCAATGCTGGCTTTGCCAGAACAAGAAACTGGGAGTCTGCTCCAAGTAACTGGTGCGAGGGGTAGACGACCTGAGATTTGTTGAGAGAAGTTAGTGGTGTGCCAGGGGTGGAAGTACAGTGTGGCTGGGCAGTTCCTACACTCACAGGAACATCTAATACCACTGGAGTCCTGGTCCCTCTATCCTTAGTTTACCCAGTGAAAGAAAAAGAAAGAAAGAAAGAAAGAAAGAAAGAAAGAAAGAAAGAAAGGAAGGAAGGAAGGAAGGAAGGAAGGAAGGAAGGAAGGAAGGAAGGAAAGAAAGAGAGAAAGAAAGAAAGAAAGAGAAAAGAAAACTTTCTACTGACTATGGGTGGGATTATTACCATAGAACCAGTGGCCCCAGAAACTCTATTCACTGTCTAACTTTATCCACCAGAGGGCAGGCAAGGGACCTTTTACATCCCATTGACTGGGCGGGGGAAGCCCAGAGCTGGAGATCAGGCAATAGGTGGTGGCCTATGTGGGGCTGGGGGAGTGGGGGGGGGGGAGGGGACTGTCCCACAGATGGACATCACAGCCCACAGGTGGACATCATAGCACACATGTGGACATTACAGCCCACAGCTGGACCTCATAGCACACAGGTGGACCTCATAGCAC